>JBBMKD010000067.1:12087902-12124686 GCA_037834095.1 Argya squamiceps
TGGCTTGTTTTCCAAGCCTTTCACCAGCTTGGTTGCCCTCCTCTGGACACGTTCAAGCATCTCAATGTCCTTCCTAAACTGAGGGGCCCAGAACTGGACACAATACTGAAGGTGTGGTCTCAGTTCTGACAGCAAACCCAGGGGGTCTCAGCCCATGTCCATGTGTGTTGTGATGTGGGGAGAGGTGCCCTGTGAGCCTCCCCGTGCCCCAGGGAGCATCCCCAGCACTCCTGCTCTGCCCTTTGGGAGCACTCAGCAGCTTGGCTGTGTGCTAGTGGCAGGAAAACCATCATAAACCAGGAATATTTCAAGGTTTCTGGAAGTACTCCCCCCCCTTCCTCCTGCCTCTGATGGATCCTGAGGTGGCAAACCCAAATGCTTCCTTTGGAATTGTAGCTTAATTACTAGTCCTTATTATCAAAGGCATTCGAGCTCCTTAATTAACAAAGACAGATGACACCATGCTTTGTATATTGACTGATTGTTTTGCATGTGCAAAACTACAAGATGAGCTATTAAATGCCTTCCAAGCAATTATTAATGTATGCCAAGCTCCCTGACAAATCCTCCAGGGAACTTGAATAAGAACATATGTTCAATTTTCTCATCTGGTTTTAGTTCCAATTAATCAGCAATCCCAAACCACTTATCAAAGGCACTTAGTTTCATTTGCACATAGTTCTTTCACATACAAATCCTACCAAAAGTGAGACTGCATTTATTTACGTGAAAAGTATTTACAATCACATTCTAGTCAGAAGTTATTCTTTAGGACTGCTAAATATGGGCTAATAGTACTATAGTCCTAATTTAGGTTTATGAAAAAAGAAACACTAGGGATTTAAAAAGTGAAAAGTCCAAAAGGGTAAGAAAAAAAAGTATAATCAGGACTCTGGCTTTATAGTTTTATAAGAGCTAATAAAAATGCAGAAAAAATTGAAATATATCAGGAAACCTTGTCAACTTTTTTTTAATGGTGAGAATTTCTACTGGCTTTGCTGGATGGTAAAAATATTTAACTATTGGTGTGTTTTCTTCCACAGCTGAAATTCTGATTTTATAGCTTAAAACTCACAGTTCTCCTGGCATTTCTAATGATGCAATTATTTGCAGTCTTTGGGGACTGTGCTAAAATCAATCTATTTTTATCAAACAGTGGTAATTCAAACTGTGCATTTTAACCAGGTCTTCCTTAAAGGAAAAGACAACAAGCTAGAACTGTGCACAGGACCCATCAGATGTCCTGTTTACCCAAAGCATTTCAGTTTATTCCCTCTTAGGCCATTCCAGAGGCAGCAAACTCCCTTTGCTGTATTTCTCGGGTAGATTATTTGGGTACAAGCCTGCAGGGATGACTTTCCAGTCTTGGGAAGAGCAGAAACTGTTGTAGATGTGTTGGCAGAGGAGGAGGCACCAGCCTGTGTGGCAGGGCGTGGGGGAATTGCCAAGAACCTGTTCTTGACTAAATGGCCTCCCTCATCAGATGCCAGGGAAGTTCTCCCTCAGGTCCTGATGAGTGAGGTGCCCACGAGGAATCTTACTGACAGAGTCAGAATGAGATCTGATACCTTAATTTTACAGTGGTGCATCCAAAAAGTTTGTTACAGCTTTGTGTAGAGAGGATGGGAAGGTCCTACTGGGGATAGCTGTGCGTGGAGTAGCAAATGCTTCTGCAAACTCCTCCACTAATTCCTATTCCTAAAGGAAAAAAAATGTGTGCAAAGGGAAGGCACATACATCAAGCAGTGTCTGGAAGAGGTGAGGAATCTTGCTAATTATACAGATGTTCCAGCCACAAGATTAGATGCAATTTTACTGCATCATATTCACCACAGGAACAGTTTTTAATGAGTGTTCATGCATATTCCCCTTTTGCATACATTTTGGCACAGGCTATGGTGAGTTTCAAACAGTTTGTCCTGAAAAAATATCCCTGGTTGGTTTGGATTGACCAAAGGTAAAAAATATTGTCACTACCATTTGTAAAAATATTTGCTCTTTTTTCTGCATTTTTCCACTGACATTTTCCACCCAGCTCTGTCACAGCCCAGTCATCCAAGTCAGTGTGTCATTGGGCAAGTGGAGAAAGAAAACAAACTCTCTCCAGTGTTGATCAAAAAACACCCATTCCCTTTGATGCTTCCTTGGCTGTTTGTCTCATCCTGAGCCCTGGAAAGTCAGCCCCATCTGACGTTGTTAGCAACAGGAGCAAAACAAAGCCAAACCCTCCCCCCCACGCAGGCAGGGAAACCTCTGCTGCCTTTGGCTTTCCTTCTCTGCTGCTGACACAGGAGCACTGCTGCAATTGCCTTTTGAGACCTGAAAAGCCAGGGATTCTCCTGTGCAGTGCCCCAGGCACACAAGCAGCTCCTGCCAGGGGCAGCTCAGCATCATCTCATACACAGCAGAGAGCAGGACAACTCCCAGAGACACACACAGCAGCACAGGGCCAGCCTGGAAGGCTCAAGCTGAGAATGACTGGAGAGTTTTCCTCTCTGAGATGTGCTGAAGGCAGGATTTTCAGTGAAAAATCACCACAGATGAGGCTCCAGTTTGGAGGGTGTGATGGTGCCCTCAGCTCACATAAAGCTGAGGTATGAGCAGCTCAGCAGTTAATGACTTCACGAGTTCAGACAGGTTGGAGGTATCTAACCAGCAACATCTCTTGTGTGCACTTCATTGTCAGTGAAAAATCCAGGCTTAGGTGTTTCCAGAGCAACAGCTGCACCCCCAGCAGATTATTCCTGAAATCCTGCCCCTCAACAGCACAAATGTTTGCAGGGTAGAAGCTCTCCCCCATCCACCTGCTCAGCCTGACAACCCTGGCAGTAAAAATGAGAGCCCAGCCCTGTCCTTTGCAGCAGATGAGATGCCTTGAACTTGACTTTGGACTACTAGAAATTATATCTCTGTCAGACTGAAGATATTATTACAGGTGTTTGTAGGAAATCAGGCTAAAGGACCAAATATTCTTTCTGACTTTCCCAAATCTTTTGTTGCAAGGCAAGCTCTTCAAACTGGCAACATCTCCTTGCTATAAAGGCATGCATGGAATTCTTTAGGCACATAGCATCACTTCAGGCAAACAAGTACATTCACGAACAAAAATGTCCCAAATATCACAACCACTGATGATGTTTTAACTGGTATAACATGTCTCAAAGCTTTGGAGTGCATAGCTCAAAGTCCAGTGACTCATGTCCAACTTCTGTTTGGGCTTCTTGGCTCACTCACCCAACAGCCTGGGAAGGTGTTTTACAAAGCCTATGGCTGATCCGAGAAGGGTGACAGCAGCAGGACACCCAGCCCAAGTTTGTGGTGATAAACTCTGCTCAGTGGGGGCTGAAGGTGGCCTTTGGGGAGCCAGGTGCTGCTCAGGTCTCCTCCCTCCTGGAAAAGGAGGGAGAGCAAAGCACATCCCAGTGCTCAGTCAGGGCATCCCTCTCAGCTCATTAACCTGGAGCTGCAGAAAAAATGCAGACTGTGGAGCTGCCCCACAGCTCAGAGATCCTGCTTTTCTGTCTGCACCTTTTGAAGCTGAAATACCTCATCCCAGAGTTACATCTCCTATTTCCTTGGGCCCAGCACTTGCACTGCAGAGTGAATCCCCATCCCTTTGAAGTCGATGGGAGTTTTGTTGCTGGAGAGAATAAAACCAGGTACTTGACCAGCCTTTGGTAATTGAAATGTAGTTGTTACATGTTCACTTTGTGGCCATTATGGATTTCACGGGCTTCAAAGGCAGTGATTTGAATGCTCATGTTACCAGCCCTACAGAAAAATCAGATCTTGCAGGATGCATTCCTGGGTTTGACTTGCAGCTGGAACGCTTTAGCTTGAGCTTCAAACTACACCACTGCTGCACCAGATCAAACCTGAGCCCCTCTCCAGACCCCTTTCTGCCATTCACTGGAGTCTGGTTCCATGTTGTGGGTTGAAACATGTAACTTTAGTACCTAAGAAAGGCTTGGGCCCACCCAGCCCATAAAGCAGATGTGCCTTCTTTTTGGGGCTTTTTTAAAGCACCACTGTGATCGTTCTGAGCATGGCACAGCCCAGCACAGTTTGATTTAAGGATGTGCCCCAGCACCATGACAGTATCTACAAATACTGACAATAACTCTGATTATAATTTTTTGGTGACTTATCTGCAGCTCAGTTGATAACTACATTTATCTCTCAGCGAGTAGCAAGGGAACTTGAGCACAGAGATCCTGCAGCTCTCCAAGAACAGAGTTTGGTCAGAGAAAACAGAATTTTCTCCTTCAGACCATTCCTAAAAGCCACTGCAGCCTGCAAAACCTCTGGCAAACCTTGAACTTAGCAAGGCACATCCCTTCACAGGCACTTGAGGAGCTGCAGGAGGCATTTTGCACACCCCAGTGGGTCCTTGCTGGGTAAGTGATGCACTAATGAACAGCCCTTCAATGCTGAGCAGAAACATCTGCATAGAAAGTGTCAGAGATGTGTGCATAACCTCATTTCTCTCAGCACGGTTTTTACAGGAGGCTTCATGTTTAGGAAACATGTTGTACCTCAGTAACAAACTCCCCATTTTTAATCAGCTTTTGAGATCTAGATCTCACCCTTCTCCAACACTGTGTAAGAAAGGCAACACAGCTACTAGAAGCACACAAAGCAGAATTAAGGCTCTGCTGCAATTTTAAAGTGAATTTAATTTTTCCCTAGATTCAGCAGAATTTACACAGATCTGTTTCACTACCAGTACTGCCAGTTTTCAGGCCAATCCTTGGAAAACACCTCTAGCAAACTGAATTCCTGCTGTGAACATCCCTTCACCTGGCAGAGCCCCGGGGCTGTGCTTGGCTGGTGACTCCTGCCCGGGGGCATGAGAAGAGTTTTTATCAGAGGGGAGAGTTTTTATCAGTGGGGAGAGCTTTTATCAGTGGGGAGGGAGAGGGAAGGAAAAGCAGGGGATCCCAGGGAAGGGAAGGGAAGGTGTGGGAGGAGGGCTGCATCAGGTCTGTGTACAGAGGGTGTTGCAAATGTGCCAGGGAGAGGCCCAGGGAGATCCTGGGGCCCTCTCAAAGTAGGAAAGTCTGAAAAATATTTTCCTAAGCTTGTCTTTGGACAGCTGCAGCTGACTTTAAGCAATGACACCAAGCAAACTGGAATCTGGATATGGCAGGTTTTTAATCCAAACAGATGTCTTCTAACCCCACATCTCCTCTCACCCTCCCAGGGTGCCCTTTTTGCCTTCTCCTCCCTCCACCTGCTCAAACCTGGACGTGAATAACCCCCTTCCCCCCATGCCATCTCTGTCCTTGGGCTGCCAAGTTGGAAAACTTGCACTGTGCCTGTGACCCAAACAGCCTCTCTAGGGTTAGAGTGTGAGTCAAGAGGAGAGGATTGTGCTCCTGGCTTAGACACTGTGGTTTACATGCTGAATCAATAAGAATTCAACACATCCATGCCTCAAGTGCTTCCTACTTAAAAACAGAAGCAGGAGAGTTAACCCACATTTGTAAAGCCATTCAAAGGCTGTTGCAAGGTGCCACTCTATGGTCACTGTTTGAAACACTGAGAGGTTTGTAATTCCTGCAGGTAGCAGGGAGGGATCAGGGCAGCCCAGGTGCTCTTTGGGCTGACGGATTCCCTGTCCCCAGTGCAGGCAGGGGACAGCAGGACCTGCTGCTGTCAGGACACAGCCAGGTGGGCCAGGGCTCTGGGGCTGCTCCCAGCACTGAGTGCTGGCTGGTCACAGAAATCGCTTTTGTCTGCCAGTGTAATGGAAATTGCCAAGAGTCACCTTCACTGCTGCTGCCTGTCCTTTTTCCCATTTATTTTTATCCCACTTGGAAGTGCTCATTAGTGTTTACTACCACTTGTCAACCAGCAGCTTGAAATAACAGGGCTGACGAGCGGGATGGGGACAGTGAGTGGAGAAAACAGGGACTGTTTGGCAAGAGGACTGTCCTAAAATAGGGTAGACCTTACAGCATGATAGTCTCTAAATGCAGAGTTTTATCTCCTGTTCCTTTGCTAATGCAGAATTTCTATCTCTTGTGTTTTCATCCATGTTCTCCTTGTTCCCCAACTCACCAAGGCAGGTGATTGGGGCAGATGCAGCATTTCTCATTTTTGTATATATTTCTAGTGTTTATGGCTTCAAACCAAACTGCATCCCAGGGACTGAAAATGTACCCCAGCAAAAAGCACAGAAGCCACACATAATTTTTTCATGAAGCTTCATGGTTGTTAATCCTTTCTCTTATTTTAGAATTGCCACATTGCAACAATAAATTCCTTTATCCCACACCTTCCCTTCTCTGCCTTTTCTGTACTTGTGTTCTCTTATTTCTGTGCTCATCCCCACAATCCTCCCTTCTTCCAGCCCTTTTCTCTTCCACTAATTATTTGTGATCCTTTTCCTTACCACCATCAGCCCTTTGGCAGGTCAGCCCTTCCACCTCCAAAGCTCCAGCTGCTTCCCAGACACGATCTCACATGCATCCTGCCCAGCCACCCTCACGCTGCAGGACTTGTTACTCACCCCTGAGCCCAGAAAACAAGCTCACTAAGGAAGTTTCACAGACCACACAGCACTTACAGGACCTGTGGACAAATTTTTGGGAATGCTTTTCTAACGGGAGGTGACTCTCCTGTCTGGCATCCAGTGCCAGACACTACCAAAGACATCAGCAGGCAAATGCCAACCTCCTGTCCTCATCTCAGGCTCCACTGACAGCCTGATGCTTGAGAAAACTGAGCAGAAAGCCCCAAATTTTATCATTGCTAAAAGCTCTGACACTCCCACTGATGTCAGTTCTTTGAACGCTGAGCCATTTTGATGTGGTCTCAACAAAACATACTTGTGGTCTGGATCCAGACTTTGTAATTTATGTAACTCTAATCTAGACATTAACGTTTCCATGTCCCAGCTTAATTTTTTTGTAAAAGGAGGATCATGTGCCTTTGCTATCTCCTGCTCTGGAAAAAGGCGTGGTGCAGTTTCTTGCATGCACTGAAGTTCTAAAATGAAGGAACTGAATGCAGGGCCAAGGAACCAAAGGGTTTTTTTACCTCCTTGCTGCAGAGACATCATTCCCATCATTCCAGACATATGCCCTGTGAGTACAGAGCGGGCAGGTGAGGTACAGGAGTGAGATGTGCACTAAAAACCTTTTCTCTTGGAGCTGAGATCTTTATCTCACAGCTAAAACCCAAAGCAGCCACATTAGTTAGACTTAACCAGCACTACTTTCTGTGACAAGTCATTACATGGGAGCCCTCAGAATAAATGTTGTTTAAGTCTTAGCAGAACAACATTTCTCTGCTGTGTTTACTGTGTCTGGTCCAACAAGGATATCTCAAGGGCTGGCTGCCTATTAGCTGGTGATTTAATGCTGTTTGCCTGTCTTTGGAGAGCAGGACATTCCACTTAAAGGAGGTTGTTCTTTTTGAAAAGAATGAGAGATTTCTTTCCATCAGAACAGGAGCCACAATCTCAGGAGCCTCTGCTTGCAACACCAGTGAGGTTTTGCATCCCACCCCTGGCCACTGCTGGTGGGCCAGGGAGGAAGGAGCTAATCCAGGAGTGCTTGAACTCCTCCAAAGAGCATCTGACACGGGGCTTTTTTGGGGTCCAAATGTTCCAAGCGTGTGTGGGAAGGACATTTCCCTTCAGTGGGTCCCTTTGATCTCTCTCACTTCGGGCTTCCCCTCCAGGCCCATTGTTTGCACATTGCTGTAACTACAGGAAAACAAACGCATTATACAATTTCCCAGACTGACTCACCCTGGTACTTGATGCCTCATGTTGTCTGCTTACCCCGATTGCATCATGTCAGCATGGGAAGCTTAAAGGCTGTTTTTTTCTAAGTAATAACACTGCAGTTGAGCAGTAGCTAAAAAACAAAAAAATTATCATGATTGCTGCCATGATCAACCTGCAAACTACAAGGGGAGAAAACCAAGCAAGCCAAGTCTCTGTTAACTAAACCTTGTGTGAATCACGAGTTCCAGTCAGGGGCCATGCTTAAATAATGCACTTTGTGAATATAAAAACCCTTAACTCCTGGAAACTTGGCCTCAGCCACTGGAATGGGCCAATCCATGGAACTCCCTCATCCCTGGCTCCTCTGGGATGTGTTTGGTTCAGTGTGTTGTAAACAGGGAAGGGTGGGAGGTGTCCTGTGCTGTGGGAACAGGGCCACTGCTCCTGGGTGGGGATGAAACCCCAGGAAATCTGTCCCCTGGTTAGAGTTCAAGCATCTTGCATTGCTGTGACTAATGTGAGGGGGGTTACCCCCATCCTGCTAAATTCAGTTTTCCTGGGAGCACTCAGCAAAACTGACTGAGCTCTCAACACCTGCATTGAGCCCCTGCATTGCTGCAACACAGCCCCTTCCTGAGCCAACCACTCTGGCTCCCAAACATCCACTGGAATATTCCCATAGGATCCCCTCTGCCTTAGCAAGGAAGTGGTGCAGCAAGTCCTGCCCTGCTGCAGGGCTTCTTCCACGAACCAGAACTTTCCTTAAAGGCAAGCACTAACTGCAGCCTCAGCAGCACTGGCTGCACACTCAGCCAGGGGGTACCCAAATCTATCCTGCTTTAGGGAGGAAACACAGAATCCTCTTCTTGCACACCCTGGGCTGTGTGCTCATGTGCCCTGCAGGAACTCAGTTCAGAAATTTAATTTCATGTAAGCCAGCACAGTCAGAGGTGAGGAGTGACATCCCTTAGCTCACAGAGGAAAACTCATCTCTTACACAGTCTAGCCCACTAAGGTTGAAAGGAAAGCTAAATAGTAAAAGCATTGCAAAAACCCCCTCTGTTCCTGTTCTGCGTGGGACAAAAGCTTCTGATTTCTTGGTATGTCAAAGGGAAAAGAATCACTAAAAGCCAAAGTCGAAAGCTCTAATGCTAACAACTCTCCTCAGATTCATTTCTGATCACTTTATGCCTCATGCAAACAAGAGGCACAGTGTAAACTAAGCTAAATATGTATATTTGCACTGAAAAATCCATAGTGATAAAATTCATAAGGTCTTTTAAAGCTTTGAGGATGTGATTAAAGGGTTTTTCAAGGATAGTTCTTCATTCAAAAGGATATAATTACACTTGAACAAGTTATCATGTTTGTTCACTGTAGGTACAAAAGCAGCTCTTACAGAACTTGTCTAGACACTTCCACCATGTGTCTTTGTTCTTCTTTTAAAGTAATTTTTTAATAAAAGAACTGCAACAGCATTCATTTTTTAATCTCCTTTTCTCATAAGAGAAGACTCCTTCCTTTACAGTATCTGTGTTTTTTCAAATTTCTAATTTTCAGAAATTTGCCAGGAAACATGCTGTAAATCTAAAATAATTTCACCTTTTTCAGAAGAACAGAATCTCTATATTTAGGATCTTTTTCATTTTCTGATATTATTTCTTCAGCTACAGTAACCCAACAGCAGCCTTTAAAAAAAAACCCCAAGCAATGAATTGAAATAAGACTGTGACCCCCAGTAGTGCAGACCTGTGACTGTGCAGAGGGTTAGTGCCTCCATCAGTTATCTGTAACCTCAGAGGAGCAAATTAAAGAAAACCTATTACATATGTTAATTATGCACACCACTGTTCCAGCTGGCTTGCACCAACACTACAGTTATGCATGAAAGTCAGGAAATTATGTGTGGAAAGGCTAATGAGCAGCATTGTCTGCCCAATTATGGGGTTTGCATATGCAAACAGTCATTCTGCAGATCTCTCCCTGGCAAGGGTTTTTTTGATGTTTCATCAGGAGCTCGAGGTTAACTGTAAGAGCAAAATAACCCCAAACCACCCCAGCTCTGCTTTAACCCATCCTCTCTTTTTTGAAGAATGAAGAATGATTCTTTTTTGAAGAATCTTCTGAGGATGATTAGAGGGGAACACACACCAGCCCAGCTCTGCCCAAATCCCAACCCCGTGCCCTGCCTGAAGGATGATTGTGGAGACCCCTGGCTAACTGGGAACTCTGCTTCCTTTGCTCCAGGGACTCAGATTTGTTCCTGCTCGACTCCAGGACCATCTGGGCTGCAGAGGAAGGGTGGCTGGTGTTCGACATCACCGCCACCAGCAACCACTGGGTGGTGAACCCCCAGCACAACCTCGGGCTGCAGCTCTCCGTGGAGGGCATTGATGGTGAGTGGCACACACCAGCAGAAAACAGGGAGTCTCTGCTTCAGGCACATGATTCCCAGCCAGGGGAGGCACTGGGCATTCAGCAATCCTGCTGTGCTGTAAACATGACGGGATTTTGATGCAACACTTTACGCTTGGGCAATCCTCAAGGGTTTAAGTGAAGTAAAAAAAACCCAAATAAATCAACCCCCAACCTTTCTTTGTATCTGCTGTTACATGATCTGTAATCATGAGGCAAATACAGTCTGTTTTTTAAAAAAATCATACAAAATAAGTGAACTAAGAGCTCTTTTCCCACTCTCCCTGGCCAGGCTGCCTTGCAGGGCTTCTCCAGGAAAGTGTCAGCTGTCCTCTGGCACATTTGATTTGTGTTTGACAAGGCCCAGCTCTGTCTTAGCAAAAGGATCACAAAACCATTGACATAACTTGGATTTAGCAGCAGCACTCAGTAGCTTGGGACAGAATAATTCTGGATATCACCTCTGCATTTTGTAGCGGCATCCAGACATCCCTCAACAGCAACAGGGAGAAACATTAAATTTCCCACTGCCACCCTCTCCTTGCCTTTTTTGTAAATAGATTTGATTATACAGAGAAACCTACTAATTGTCTTTTACCAAAAACCAAATTATTCTAAAGCCCAAGATGAAGGACACGTGGATGATAATCAAAGTTTTGCACAAAGTTATCAGGTTTGGTGGTGGCAAGATGCAGCAATAAGCAAAATGTCTCTAAACATTTGTTTCTCTCAGCCAAGGTATATCTGGAAATCTGTCAGCATTTCATGCAAGGCATTTTTATTTTAAGCTAATAACCTTCCAGTGGGAATTTAGTGTTCCTATGGGCTCAGTTTTATGGCTCCTTTTATAGGATCACTTCAAATTATAGGTTGGTGAACTTGAAGAAACCCCTCTAAAGAATGCAGGAAAAGCTAATGCTAAGCGGATTTGGGGGAAAATAATTATACGTAGGACTATTTAATGTAACTTTTTACACACAGAAATAAAATGAAGTTAGCTGTGCTGAGCTGCTCTTGTCAGAACAGCATTAAATCCATCAAGTCCAGAGAGAGTTGGAGAGATTTGGAGTTTGGGCAGTTGATGCCATGCCCAGGAGTGACCCTGAGCAGGTAGCAGCTCTGCCCTGTGTTATCCTGGCTGCTGGCAAAGAGGATAACCCCAGCCTGTTGTGTGTTTTGCAGGACAAAGCATCAACCCCAAGCTGGCAGGGCTGATTGGCAGGCACGGCCCCCAGAACAAGCAGCCCTTCACTGTTGCCTTCTTCAAAGCCACCGAGGTGCACCTGCGCAGCATCCGCTCCACGGGGGGCAAGCAGAGGAGCCAGAACAGGTCCAAAACACCAAAGAACCAGGAAGCTTTCCGGGTGTCCAACATTGCAGGTACAGCACAGGGGGCTGGTTTCACTTTTCTGGGCATGTGTCAGGTTTTTATCTTCTTTTCTTCTTGGTGTTAGAGTCAGGATTAATACACGGGAGTAGCGGTTTTGTGCTTGGACTCAGTGTTTATTAATTCTTATCTATTTACAGCCTCATGAGTTGTGAGCTCTAAACTAGCAAGTTAGAAAATGAAGGCAAAATGGAGCACCTCTCTATCTTTACAAGGTCTTTTCAAGGACAATCTGTCCAGTTGTGAAAAGCCACCTAAATTATTTTTACTTTAAACCCAATAACTCATCACTTGAAGTCTGCAATGCCCACTTGACTAACCAATTACAGAAAACCACCCAAACCATAAAGAAGAATCAAGAAGAAGGACTTAGACAACACCCCAAATCCTCCATATTGCTTATATACTACTATATACTAAAACAGCAAAAATAAAAAAGCCATAAGCGCAGCAGAGGAGCAGCAATGCCTCCCTCCCTGCTGAGGGCTGTGGGAGCTGGGGCAGCCCAACCTCATGGCCAAACCCATTTTCCCCTGACAGAGAACAGCAGCAGTGACCAGAGACAGGCCTGCAAGAAACACGAGCTCTACGTCAGCTTCAGGGACCTGGGATGGCAGGTAAGGGCTGCCTTGGCACATCATTTACCAAGTGCAGCAGTGGGATCCAGCCACTGGATTTTTTTATTTTAAATCCTGAGGGGAAAGATACTGTATGCTGCCTTTAGCATGCTGAAGTGCTTCTGCTCAGTTGGGAATACAAATATTTAGTGTGAGATTGGCTGGAACTCAACACACTCAGGTGCTTTTGGGGAGCTGTGGCCCTGCAGGTCCTCTGGCAGTGCTGAAGGCACACACTGCTCTCCATTTTCATCTACCTGGATTTTTAGACCTGGTTACAGAAATTTTCCTTTCTGAAAGCTTGTGTCTGCATTGTGTTGCTGGGTGAAGTTGTGGACAGCCAGGAGGACACTGCTGAATGGATAAACAACTGAACCCAGATGTTCAGCCACTCTGTGGGCACATCTGCAACGTGGGATGTGTCCCTCCAGGAAGAGCAGGCACTTTAGAGGCCTTTAAGAGAGCTTTAGAAAGACCAGGGGGGCAGATTGTTATTTTGCAGGCCAGTGGATGTATGAATGTTTAGATTTATGTGCTGGTTGGCATTTTGTTTCACTGCATTTGTGTTTTTCTCCACAATCCAACACCTTCAATTAATCAAGGACTGGATCATCGCTCCGGAGGGCTACGCTGCCTATTACTGTGAAGGAGAATGTGCTTTCCCCTTGAATTCCTACATGAATGCTACAAACCATGCCATTGTACAGACACTGGTAGGTGCCCCCTACCTCCTCACACAGCCTTACATCTGACAGGTGCTACTCAGAAATAAATTTATACACAAAAAGGGTCTCCAAAAAGCTGCCAGGGGAAGGAAGATCTGCCTTAGCTCTCCAGGTGCCTGCAGCATCTGGCTCCACATCTGGCTGAGTGGCTTGAATTAGTAGCTGAAATGACCCTGTCTTTGCTGCAGGCATTGGCAGGCTCTCTCTGGTTTGGAAGGGCTCTGTGATAGACATTGCCATGGGGGTTTAGTCCCACTGCATGGGGAGGAAAGAGCAGGACATGAGACCCACTGTCAGCAGCTCTTGAGAAAACTCTGTAAGGATCCACTCTGTGCTGCCACCAAAAGTGGAATTGGGGTCAGGCTGAGGAAAGGGTCAGTGAATCCCAAAGTTACATAGCTCAGCTACTGCCTGAATGAGGGTATGGGACAGGCAGAAGGTTGCCCAGGAGAGAAGAATAAGAGAGAGGAGAGGGAAAAAGTAAATCTTAACATTCCTCTGTTTTCATTCCCCAGGTTCACTTTATAAACCCAGAGACTGTGCCGAAACCCTGCTGTGCTCCTACACAACTCAATGCCATCTCAGTGCTCTATTTTGATGACAGCTCCAATGTTATCTTAAAAAAATACAGGAACATGGTGGTACGAGCATGTGGCTGCCACTAGATTTGTAGGGAAGAGAAAGAAGAAAGGAAAAGAAGTTATTTGTAAAAGAGTGGGTTTGTGTGGCTGTGTGGGGGAGGGGGAAAGGTTGGTGCTCCAGCCATGGGTTTAAAAAAGTCCCAAACGATTTTAGGACCAGGCCTCTGAAAGTTCAGACAATGGAACAGTTTCTGGATCTAAAGAGGCATTTGAACACATTTTGTTTTAGTTTATTACAGACAATGAGCTTGTAAACTGAAACAAGCCAGAGAAACCATTTAAAACCAAATCTGGTTACAAAATTGGCTCCTGCAGTACATACTTTTGCAAATGAGTCTTTCTGGAGATTGCAAACTCACCAGTGTTGATTGTGAGCAAAACAGTAATAATCTATCCAAGGTGTGACTGTGCTGTGACAAATAAGTGTGTGTAGTTCCTGTAACACAGTTTGCAATAAAATAAGTGAACAAAATATACCTGGAGTGAACAGGTATTTTGTTAGAGAGTTATTGCTTCCATCCCTCTGCTTCAATTTCATAAGCAAAACCAAGGATGAATTACACGCAACTTCCAGTTTTAAACTACAGTAGCAAAAGCTGGATGTGGATTGAAACAAATTCAAAGGACAGATCAGGCTAAAAAAAAAAATCAATTGGCAAGCAAAAGAATTGAAGAAAAGTGCTTCAAAGAATGAGAATTTTGGGGTGTATTTTTTTGTAGCAGCAAAGAAGGAAATTGCCTCTTGCAGCCAGAAAGTATTTCAATTTGCTATGAACTTGAAACAGGAAAGCAGCAAAATGCTGAGAGACAGGGATCAAACTGGGGTGTGCTAAGCAGGCACAGAACTGTAACTAAAGATCCTGCTGCTGTGTGGAAAATGTCCATTGACTTCCCTGAGGGAACAAGTTCCAACACTTTCCCAAGACCAGGGAGACCCAGTGCAGAAGGTGCTGTGAGTTGGGATTTACACCCAGCACCACCCAGACTGGGAACAAGCTGGGAAACCTTCCTTCCTGGGGCCAGTGCTTCTGATAAACCCCCTGCTCTCTTGGCTTCACCTCAGAAAACCCCAAAACAATCCCCTTCAAGGGCCACCAAGAAGCTGGAACCAGAAGCAAGAAAATGTCCCCTCAAGGCTTTTCTTTTTCCTTCTTTTAAAGTCACAGGTTACACAAACATCACACTTAAGTCATTAAGGCTCAGTTAAAGTTGTTGCAAAGAATAATACTCAGTTGCAGTAACCAATCACAAACCAATTCCCCACTTTGGCACCCACCAAAGTAGGATTGGCATAAATTTCACCAGGGAGCTAAAAAGAAAATAATGCCCAATAAAACACCACGTCCAGCACAACCAGCTCTAAATCTCCAACCTTCCAAAAGCTAAACCTCCAACAGATGCGTCCAGGATATCATGAATCCCATGGGTCTCTGCTCAGCGAGCAGAGGGGGCCATGCAGCCTCAGTGGGGACTTGGCTCCATGTCTTGCCTTAGAGGAGAGTTAGAAAAAGAAGATAAATGAAATTCTGGACTTCACTCACTGCTCTTCTCCCTTGAAGTCACAGATCAAATCCAGACCACATGCCTCACTTTAAAAAGAATAAGCAAAGGAAGAAAAAAAAGCCCCTACTGTCTATGAAATAAATTGGAAACTTGTTTCTGATGGCCTAATTCTCATCGCATTTAAGTCAATTGGTGTTTTCCCAGCAGTTTTCTCAGTAGCAGGATTAGGCTGATGGGAAAGGGGAAATCCATCCATGACATTGGTAGGTTTTGGATGGGGGCCTTGGTGAGCAGCTGGATGTTGCCAGGTGTGCCTGGCATCCCAGCCAGGCCCCTCCAACATCTGCAGGAGCAGCCTGGCTGCAGCGGGCACAGTCCACAGGCAGGACTCCAACAAACCTCCCCACGGGGAGACTTTGGGCAAACACAGCCAGGACAACAGCTGAAGCCAAAAGCCCAACTTTCCTGCAGCCTGCAGACAGCACCATCCACCATCAACAGCCAAAACTGCCCTCAGCGCACCCCTGGTTTAGAGTGAGGGATTGAAATCACACAGATTTCAATTTCACAGGAAGCATCTTTTGACATTGTACATGTATATCCACCAGTGCTTCTGTAAACCTCCTGAAGGAAGTGAAGGTGCTGCCTAGAGAGTTAAAAGCTGATCACGCCTGAACTTCCACTATTTAGTAGTCAAAGATTAGTTTTCTCTTGCGGGTGTTTCAGTGTTGGTGGTCACTGCCTTGGTGTATTGCATTTTTAACTTGGACCACGGGATCTTGCTGTATAGGATTCATATATTAAATATTATGTGAGGATTGTTTCTGTTTTGGTTTTTTGTTGTTGTTTTTAAGCATAATAACAGGACTTCTGTTGCTAGGCTCAACATCAGCTTCACTGTTTGTACATTTTTTATGTAAATAGTTGTCACAAGCGGAAGAAGAATTATTTATTTCCATCTCTGAATTCCTTTTCAATCACATGCAGGAAAAATGATTCTGGGTTCCTAAACACATTTGTTTCCTTATTTAAGAAGATATTTATTAACAGTTGGCAAAAATGCATACACATTTCTGGTTCTTTTCATGGAGCAGTTGTCAGAAGCCTTTTTGTACAAACTAGTAAAATAAATCATTGCAACTTTACAAAAGATATCCCGACGACATTGTGTATCTGTGTGGTTATTCTCCTTTTATTCAAAGAACCTTTTTGGCTGGGCAATGTTTCATCTTGAACCTCTGTTTTCATGGAACTCAAGTCTCTATGTACGGGCAAAACTGTCACATGTCATTATTTGGTGCAGCTCCTTCGGTCCAAATACAACAGGGAGGGAAGAATAGCAAAAATATGGATGTGTTTTGCAGTCTGTGCTGCAAAGATCCATGATTGAATTATAGTGCAGCTGTCAGCAGCTGTTTCAAAGAAGCAGGGGGTAAATTAGTTCTGTTTACTGCTAACATAGTTCAGAGATTTAGTCATCCCAATAAAATTATAGAGGCACAAGAAAGGAAGAAAGAAACTCCAAAGAAACATCAGCCAAGAAGCTGACATTTTCTAATTTAGATTGTTTTAGCATATTTGAGAGATGCTGCTGGCATGAGGCTTCCTACCGTGGATGCCACACTGCATTGCTATGGAGGCAGCTGAAAAAAATAATGGTCTAAATCCCTCTATTAACTGAGCATTGTATCTTTGGGGCACAACAGCAATTTTGGGGTTCTTGTTTACTTTGAACTGTGAGCAGACTTGTGCCAGTTTAGGTAGATATAGTTGCTGGGCCAGAGGATTAAATCACCAGCATTTGGGAGTTAATCTGCCATCTTCCATGAGCAATTAAAAATTCATAAGTAAATTTGCTTTGTGCACTGCTCAGAGTCCAATGAAGCATCAGTGGGAAGACCTTTATTGATGTAAAACGAGACCTACTCAGTTTCTGTAGGCCTGGACTAATTTTAGAAGGAGGATCCTCTGGTATTTCTCATTTTGGTCCCAATTCTTTCCATTTAGGTGTAAGGCAGGGGTGGTGTCAGCAAGAGGAGAAAGAAAAAAATACTTATTTTTGCTTTGCAGGGCCAGTCCTGCAGCCAACAGCAGCTTTACCACTGATTTCAACACGTCCAGCCTTATATCATGAAATATCTGCTGGTTCCCAGCTCTGCCACAAATACACACAACTTGCTGGATGTGCTTTGGAGCAGCTTTCCCAGCCTGGGAGCCAAAACTCCATTCCCAAGCTGGTTGCAGCCTCCCCTTGGTCTGCAGCACTCCTGTGGCTTTGTCTCCTCATCTACTGTTCTGGAAGAGGAATTCTTGACACGAATTCATACACTGCCATAAACTGGCAGGGCCATAAACCCCTGGTGAACGAGCTTCCAAACAGCTAGATTTATCTGAGTAATGACATTTTAAAGCACATTTAAAGCATTTTATAGAACAGTTATTTTAACTTCTTTTCAGGCCAAACTTTGAGGATGTTGTGTTTGCTTAATTGAGCTGTTTCAGATCTGTTCCAGTACTGACAATGAGATCCTTTTGTCTCTATGCAGGAAACTGCCTCCATTGCTGCCAGTGTTAATATAATAAAAAATAATGATTTAAATAAGCCTTAGTGCAGTTTTAAGATTCCTGATTGTTATGGAAGTGTCAGCTGTAAAGCCTAAAGCCAGAGAGGGACAGCAGAGCTTGCACAGGCACAGCTCAGGGGCTGCAGGATTCCCTCTGCTGCTGGATTCAGTCCCTCAGCTCTGCCTGCAATGGGAACAGACTCTTCTGGATAAAAATCCCCAAAGATTCATCTTTGGAGTTCAGAATTCACATCCTCTCTATGCTTCCATCCAAATACCCTGCTTGCTGACTTCCACTGCTGCCACAACACACATTATTCTCTGTATTCAACCTTCCTTCAGAGAGAAATTCTGCCCAATTAAGCTAAAAGGAGCCAGTTTGAAGTTTTTATTTATCAGGTAATGATTGACAAGACCTCGAGGCAAAAACTAGGAGCACTTCATACTACAGTCATTCATTACCAGAGTACAAAAGCAACACAAATGGGTTATTATGGCCACTTTGAGTTACTCTGTTTTAAATAAAAATATCTATTCCCTTTTCCTGCTTAATGCTGTGGAATTTTTATCCCTAAATCAGCAGCTGAGAAAGACCAGAAGTTTGGGATAACGGGTTTAACACACTGATTTTTGTCCTAGCTGGTTTTCCAAGGGTCCATTTACCAGGCAATAGGAACAGACATTTTAATTTTAATTTTAATATTTGGAAAGTTGTTTCTTGGTATTGTGAGGTTTACCACTTTGGGATAAATCTGCTGTTTTCTCCAACAGAATCCTCATGTATAAATTAATTCCATAAATGAAGACAGCACAATCTTAAAACAGCCTAAGTTTGGCTTAGTATTTAAAAACAGGACAAGTCACAGGAGATTCATCAGCTTCACAGCTTTTTCCCCCAGTGAAAGGTACTGGGGAATGTTGGGGAAGAAAAGGTGGCTCAGCCTCAGCCCCACAAACCCTTAGAAAGAAAACTTTGCACTTGACCAGTTTTTGCAGGCGTGGTCAAACATTTAACCATTTGCAGGCTAAAGCTCTACATGGGGCTGCCTGAATTAGCCTCACCCTCAAAGAACTGCCTTGCTTGTCTGCAATAAAACCCAATCCCAGGCCAGCCAGCAGTAATTTGGGGGATGGAGTGTCTGGGGCTGGGAAGGAAGGGGTGAGTTTATCCACTGTGCCCATAATTAAAACCACGCTCAGACCCTTTCCCCAGGAGCTGAAGTGACTCCTGAGTGAGCTCCTCTGTGTGCTGATAACTTGGGGCTAATGGGCTTATTTTAAGAAACTCTTAAGAAGAAAGGAAGGGGATGCCAGGAGCTCGCTGGATCTGTTGTGCTTTAGTGTGTCAGCACCTGGGGCTCCAGCCCCGGACCTTGGGGTTGTGCTGAATTTCCAGAGCAGGTTTGGGATGTCACTGTGGTTGTGGAGTGCAAAAAGGGTCACAGAGGCTTTTTTGACCTGGCTCCTCACCTTCCTTTCCATTGAATGGTCTCTCCACTAAGGCCCAGAGGGGACAATAGCCCCAGCAGTGGCCAGACACTGATGGTGACACCAGCAGGGTGACCTCTGGCTTGGCTAACAAAGGAGAGCTGCTGCAGGCTGCTGGATTTATTCCCATCCTATTTGTTGCTGCTGTGTCAGGTGCTCCATGTAAAATATGTGGAAGCAGAGACATTGAGTGTCTGGATTCAGTTATGAAGGGTCAGAGCTCAAAGATATCATTTCTCAGGTCCCAACAATTTAAGTCATTTTGTTCAGTGTTTAAAACAATCTGTAGACAAGAGCAGAGCAGTCGGTGGCTCTACATTTCTCTGCCTCAGGCAGAAGCACTGCCCAGACTCTTTTAAAAGAGAGATTTGCTCAATTGCTTAATGAGAATAAATTAATCATTTTAGCTTCTATCTTAGGCTACATACTAAGCACACAAGAAAGGAGAGCAAACCAACACATCAGCTGATCCAAAACTGACATGCGAGGAGTTCTGCTTCCCATTTGTTTACAAACTTCTCACAGTGATCTACTGCCACTGCTGACCTATTTTTTGCTCCTGAAGTGAGAATTCAGCTCTTAAATCCACTGAAATGGGTTGTTCTTCCTTAGCAGAGAATGACCTGGCTAAACTGCAGTTTTAGGGGTTGGTTAATTACTCCAAAGATGGATTTCAAGACACCTCAGGGCTAAGTTTTAGAAGAGACAGCAAGTAGAGGTAGGGCCAGGCCTTTGTGAGAAGAAAGATTGCAGCTGATGCCTTTACAATTGTACAACCAAGTTCTGAAATCCACCTTGCAGGGCTCCCCTGGAAACCCAGCCAGTGGTTTTGGGGAGAAGGAACACAAAGCTCACAGAGACTGGGCCACCATCGCCTTGGAGCAGCTTTAATCAGGAGACCTTTTTCCCTTACACCAAGGCAGACTTTTTTATATTCTAAATCAGAAAAAATGCATAAATGATTCCAAGTTCAGCCCATCAGTTGTTTTGGTTTCACATGACTACTGAGAAATCAACTGTAAAAGCTGGTGCAGTTATATACACACATACCATGCACAGAATGTGAACTGTAAATACTGGCAGGGAGTCTGCTTTAAGAAGCTGCAGTTAATGTTGTGTCAGAAGAGCCCTTGGAACCCCCATTTCCAGAGACTCACAGTGCAGGGGGTGGGGAGGGAATAAATCTGATTTTGCTGGAGCTTTGCCTACAACTTCTCAGCCATAAAGCTTTTATTTATGGCTGTTACACAGCATGAAGGATTCAATTTGTCCTTTGTTATGAATTTCAGTGGATCATGTAACTGTTTATTTCCAGATATTCAAAAAAAAAAAAGTTGGTATTTTTGGTTTGCAGGAACAAAACAAAGCCCCTCATAGTCTACATTAGTGGGGACATGCTTAGACCACACTCAATAGAGACAGGGGGTCCCAAAGCCCTGAAATTTCTTCCTGGGAATGGCAGCCCCCTCCAAGAGCTGCTGGAGGCACTTCTTCATGGGAGTAGGTGGAAAAGCACAACCAATTCAAAGCACAAACTGGATCAGCTCTTCACAGCTTTGAGAGATTTCCTGCTTCTAGTAGCAGCTGAGAACAAGATGCTCAATAAAGAGAAATCACAGCCAAGAAGAGAAGTGTGTCTCCAGTGACTCACTGCACTTTGCAGTGGCAATGTGGAGTCACAATGACAGTCCTATTAATTAACACTTGCTGAGCATTCCCTCTTCAAAGGGTTTTTATTGATGTCAGTTAAAAAGGAAGATGCTTGTATTTTGGATTAATTTATTTCATGTTTCTCATCTGGCTGAAGAAGAAGCCTCGAGAAACCTGGTTTTTTGGGCAAGAGGTAACAGCCTCCAGTTAAAAGGAGATGGAGGCTCCTTCCTGGGAGCTGTGGGAGATTGACAGCAAATTAAGCCCACGGGTCAAATATGTTCTCCAGATGGGAGTGACAGTCTTTGAGGAAGCAGATCTGGTTTTCTGCTGCAGCACCTCTCAGAAAATGAAAAGAAAAACCTCTCTGCTGGCACTGCAGGATACTGGAGTGGCTTTTGCTTCATTTCCAGACCATGTGTCACACACACCCTGGTGTCTCCTCAAGTGTTCCTCCTTCCCTTTATCAGCAGAGGGAGAAGACCAGGGATGCATCAAGTCTGTGATCACCTGCCTCCTCTTGAAATATTCCCAGCAAATGGAACAGATCACAAGGGTTGTCACCATCTAGGTCACACCCTGGCACACCAGAGACTGCATTTACTGCTCCTACAGCATAAAAAATAAATGATTTGTGGTGATTTATTGCCAGTATGAGAATATCGACCTCAGGGGCTTGTTCTAGGCTCAGGATCCCCCAGTTTTGTCAGCCTCTGGTAGAAAATACACAGGTTAATTGGGCAGAGGCATGGCAAACCCTCCCCAGCTCTATTCCCTGCCTCTGAAGGGAGTGTAAATGAACAACATGCCAGAGGTCACACACACATTCCCAGAGAAGTTTACATTTAATCAACATCTGTCCCTCCCACCTGGCACATATGAGAATCTTCTGGGAAAAATAACAGTTAATCAATTCACAGAAATATTGAGCTACAGCTCTTCCCTCCCCGGTCAAATTAAAGACCTTTCCTGTGCAGCTGATAAACACTGTGCCCAGTACTTTAGGTCCTCATTGCTGGTGTCTACCTTAATTGCTGCTTCCCATTTGCTTTGGCCCCTTCTCAAAGGAGGCAGCACATCTAATTGCACACGGAGGGAGATGTCTGCCTCTGATCTGTCTGAGCAGCTTCTCCCCCAAGTGATTTAGAAGTGTCTCTGTTACTCTGAACCAGTAAATGAGAGCAGCTTTGGGATTCAGCCATCTCCCCCAAACTAAAGGATTTTCCCTGTTCAGTAGGATGTTGTCACATCTGGCTGCCAAAACTGCTTATTGTGCTGTGAGTTGTCAGCCAAAGTGAAGCTCCAGTGCTGCCTGAAGTTGTATTTGTTGAGGCCTCCTCATCTTTGAGAGGAAACTGCCATATCCCCCTCCCCACTCCATTTTCTTCTGCCACCTACTCCATTGCATTAACAGAGCAGCAACATCAGAAATTTTGTGGTGATGGGGCTGGAATTCCTCAGGGGAGTTTGTTTTAACACATCTAGAATACCAGATATCGACTGAGCTATATATAGAGATAGGGCTACATCTCTGAAGAATTAAAAGAAAAAAAGGCCTATACTCCTGAAAGCCACAAGGCCACAAAGATAGATTATGTGAATTACTGTCATTACCAAAATTGCTGGTTAAAGAAGAACTTCTAAGCACCCTGCATTGCTCCAGCAGTTCCACTATAGGAACCACTGTAATTACAAAGTATTTTAAATCATGCCAGTACAAACACGATCTGGAAATGGAAAACACCATGCTAGTCATTGCATCTGGAAATTAATGGTTGGCATGGAAGTGCATGGAACTGGTTACTCATGCTGAGCAGTGGGCACAGTGAAGTCATGTCCACCACCACTCCTGACTACCTTTGACTACAGGCAAAGGTTATTTCCAGTCTCACCCACACTTCTGGCAGCCCCCAGATGCAAGGGCTGCTGCTCACAGAGAGCTGGCATGGCTGATAGGGGACTGAGCTGTCAGCTCACAATGTCCCCAAGGGTCAGGAAAGGTGTGCCACACAAAGGCCAAAGGGCTGCACAAGCCACATCACCCTCTCCCACAAGATCAAATCAACATTTAAGTCAAGTAATGCACAAAGCAGCATTTTAGTGAGTCTATTTGGAATAATAAATGTTAGGAACTTCTTACTAAAAACCAGTGAGAGAGGAGTTTGTAACCACACAATTTCCACTAGAGAGGGGGAAAACCCAACCAACCAAAAAAAATATCTTTACAGCAGCTTCCAGCTAGAGCTCACACATTTTACTGGCAAGAACAGCTTTTCCCCCCAACCTCTGCACAAGGAAGGAGGTGTGGGTGGACAGCAGAGAAGGACAAAGCAGAAACTCATCCATTTCCATCACACCTGAGCCCTGGTACACAGCAGACAGGTCCCTTCCCCGACACTCTGTCCCAGCTGCAGGTGGGACCTCTCCTGTTGCACAACAACATCCTGGGGACTCATCTCCAACACCATCAGCCTGGAGAGTGCTTGTCCTTATCTACTGCAGAGCAGCTGTTGTGGGCTCCTGTCTGCCAGATCAAAGGAGAGTTTATTCCAAGAGCTAGCGTTACTCAGAGCTGGAATCAGCCTGCTCTGGGATGGGGCTCGCCCAGGCTGGGGTGCAGAGCAGCAGGATCACTCCAGCCAGAGCTGCAGGCTGAACTCTGCTGTCCTGAGGGCAAGAGCAAACCAGTTTTCAAAGGCAGAGCCTGTCTTCATGCTTTGTTTCTGCACCCCTAACTCCAGTCAATGCTTTTGGTCCCTGACATGGATACTGCAAAATCCACTCTTCCCTACAGATCAAGCTACAGCAGAAAAAGCCACAATTTCAGGATTATTTTGTCTGCAGAGCGTGAAGAACTTGCAGGAACTGCCCCCAGCTCTGTGCTGTACTCCCCCCGTCAGTGAGTGGAGCAGAGTGAGCAGCAGCAGAACAAGGCACAACACACAGAGCCAGCAGACAAACTCTGCCAGCTACAACAAGTGAGGGCACTGCCTAAATTGCTTCTGTCACAACCAGCCCCAGCCCTGGTCAGAACCAAAAAGAAGGCGAAGCCAGAGCAAACAAATTATTGGGATAATAATTAAACAACATCGCTCTAAAAGCACTACCCAGAATCTCCTCTACCAGGATTCACACACTATTTCAAGCTGCAGCCTGTTCAGTCCAAACACCTGTTTCTCAGACACTGAAAAGTACTGCATCATTGTATTTAGGACTACAAAAGATAAATCTTACCTTTCCAGTGTCAGAGGTCCCCTTTTTCATCTCCTCCACACACTCTTCTCAAGAGAAGTAGGCTGTGACATCGAGGTAGCACCAGCATTTTGTCCTTCCAGGGAAAAGAGAATTTGTACCTTTCTGAAGTCACCAAAATACCAGAGGCCACAAGACCTTTCCCCTCCTTAGGACAAACTCTGGCCTCTCTAACCAAGCTCCAGAACCAAGCTCCCAGCTCAGCTTCTCAGTGACTGCTTCAAAATCCTACAACTCAATCCTTTCTGGGAACTTCTGATTTTCACCTCATTTGGTGATAATTTACTCATCAGTTTGCTCAATTAGAAGGTGCAATTTTCTCTCCCCCATGTGATATGGCTTAAGTATGGAGAGGCCTCTCTCTGCCCTTCTCCCAGGCCCCAACCCCACAGGTGTCACTAATTAGGCAATCACCCACCACTCTGGTGATCACCTTCACCTCATGGATTGTGTTCTCACACTGCCTTTCAGTGTTCTCTGCTGGCCACACAAAGCCCCCCACACACCTGGGCCGTCTGCAAAGGGACTTTGTACCCCACATCACTGTGGGGACTGGGATGAACCTGCCTCTGTCTTGTCTCCCTCTCCCTGGGCTCCCACAGCCAGGCTGACCCAGAGAATCAGGATGTCCAAGCATGTTTTTGGGCTGGTTTACATGTCCAGCTGGGCAGTGAGGGGTTCCTGATGAAATCACTGGAAAGCCTGGTGTAACAAAGGTAGATTTTTCACATCTCATGGCTCGTTTTACCAAGGATTGCTCCCAAAGCAGTGCTCTCCCAAGCTGGTCTAGAAGACTGGGGGGCCCCACATCTGCAGAGGGGTTGGGAGCCCTGCCCACGTGTGTGGGTGTGCAGGCATGTCTCAGATGCCCAAGGCTGCACACAAGGAGCTTTGGTGGAGGCACAGAAACCTTTTCCCCCTCACATGTGCCTTGCAAAAGCCACTGCTGGGTGTGCTGTCTGTCCCCAGTCCTGTGTCAGCCTCCCAAGCACTTCTGCATCTTCCTCAGAGCCACAGCTCGGGTGATCAGCACCACTTTAATGTGGGCTTTGTTCTTTCTGCATCTGGGCCCCACATTTAGGAATCCAGCACTTTGCAACGCAGCAGGGATGGGGTGACAGTGCCCCAGACACTTAACTGGTTGTTTACCAGTCCCATTCTCTGCAGAGAGATCTTCCTCCAGTTCAGACACACGGGCAGCACCTCCCACACCTGCACAGGGCTGTGTTTTAACAGGGGCTTGTGGGTCTAAGGATTGAAACAAATGTCCCAACACAGCCCTTCCTAGAACTTAAGTAATTTACACATCAGAGAATTTCAGAGCCTACTCAGGCAAAAGCTCCTATATTGAATATTGATAATTTTCTCTCTCATTTCTGACCTTTCACAAGACATAACCCAGTATGATGTGGAAGGAGCTGGAGCTGAAGTCTTGATTTTTGTTTCATATCATCTACTGCATAACTCTGTGCAGGAGGCCTCACCCATCAGTACCACAGTTTCCACCTCTGTACAATTTTAGTTTTGCAGAATTTTGGAAGGAATGGCTATGATGGGATGGGCTGTAAAGGACATAAAGCACTGCATGCAGGGGGCAGAGGTCGTGGTGAGGAGTCTGGAGTGACCACAGTGAGCAGACAGGAGTGAGGACAAGCACAGAGTGGCCACAGGTCCTGTCCAGCCCAACTGACCCAATAACCAGACTGCCTGGAAGGGGCCACTTCCAAAGCAGTAACTGGGAAATCACACAGCAAGTCAGAAAAATGGGGAAGTGTTTGGCCCCCATCCACCTGTCCTCATGCAGGCAATGCAGGGGCCTCTCTGATACTTTGTTCAATGGAAAATTTATCCTCTCCAGATATTTGTGATGTGTCACATCTCTCAGCCTGTTGCACAGGCAGATCTGCCAGCTGAGGGTTTTATAGGCCCCGCAGGGGGAGGAACAGAGTGAGCTGATCCCATCACCATGGAGAAATAATTAAGAGGTTTTGTTGAGTAAGGCTTGGAAAACAAAACAAAAAAACCCCTGGAAATTAATAAGGGTCTAAATTGAAATGTATTTCAAATTTACAGTTTCATCAATAATTTCCTTTTTCTCCACTCAAAAACACCTCTGGAATAATAATTAAAAAACCTCCATGAAAAAAGGTGTTGTATAAATAACGTACAGATGTCAGACATGGGGAAGAATTATTTTAGGTTTAAACTTGCAGCAGAATTTGAAAGAAAGCTGTGTGGAGAATTTTTAAAAATACATTCATTTTTATTAGAACTTTATGTTTGCCATTTTTCAGCCTGTTCCTCATAAAAAAGCAAATTTGAACTTCTGTAGAACTGAGGTTTCCATAAGCCAGGTTTAAGTGTAGGCACGAGACAATCCCTACAAGGGGAGGGAGCTGGGTCTGGGAAAGGCTCACACAGCACCTCTTGCAAACTAGGGCCAGTTTAAAAACAAAATGTGTATTTGTCTGACCGTAGGGATGGAAGAAGATTTTTTGGCTCACTCATGAGCTGTTTAAGGCACAGAAAATAGTGGATCTGCATGGCTCAGAAAGCTGGGAGTTGTGGGGATCCCTGCTGGCTGTGGGCCCAGCTCTGAAGATGGAGCTGGAGTACCTGGAGTATGTGGCAAAATTAGGAGCAAGGATGGCTAAAGAGGTTGTAGGTGCTGCTGGGGACATCTGGGCATCCATGGGACTTCTCTGTCCTTTCTGTGTTTGCACAGCACCACTTGGGACAGACCAGACCCATCCCCGTGGGTTCTGTGCTCTGCAGTTCACGTTTCTCAAAGAAAGTTGAGGCTCCTTTGAAAGCTCATCTTGTTTTCTCTAATTCAATCCGGAAAAGAGTCATATTAATACCAACAGATACCGCCCACACACAAATCAGAGGAATTAAAGGGCATTGCAAAAGTGCCTGTTTCCAGTGGTCAGATTAGCTGCAGACGGAAGCAATTGGAGCTGCATTAAAACTAACAGGCTGTAATTGTCCAGAGGCATTGTCTCGCAGTGCAACACTTCTCTTTGGCTCCTCACAGAGGTTTCTTGGAATTTTTTCAATCGCTTTTCTGCTTGAAGTATATGCTGCATTTCAGATCTTTCCTTTCCATGTCACAAGAGAATGAGCTAAAAGTTCATCAACAGCCTATGGCAACGTCTCAGTGGAGAAAGCTGAAGTAATTTCTTAATGCCATTTCTTATTAGCTATCATCATTGTGTAAATGCTGCGAGTACAAGAGCACAGGAGGTCTGCTGTTAATCATTATGAACCTTGGTTTCTCCCTGCCTAGCAGTTAAACCTTCAGAATCATTTCATTTCTTTAAAATATACAGAAAACTGGCTTCTCCCAGACCCTTGGGTGTTCTAGTGAATAATACTCTGGACTTAGTTCCCAACCAGCTTTCTGTAGTTAGTTAGTTAGATAGATCTTCTATTTAAAGATAAGTTCCATCCCACCCCTCTGCAATCTGGTTATGATTACTGGTTACTGCCACCCGCAGACTGATAAACTTATAACAGCTGCATTGCAGGAAATCACCTCCAATTCAACCCTGATGTTGTAGGGATGTCTTTAGTTAGCTTAAATAGGCTTTTAACATTCATTTTTTCGTGTGCAAAACACCTATCATTAATTTTGACTCGAGAGATCAAACAGTTAACAACGTGTTGATCCTAGCTTACTTTTAAGTGATGTATTGTATCATTTCTGAGAGTTATGAGGGGTTGATATTTTCTTTTACTAATGCATCAAAGTCGATAAGTGAGCGGGGCAAACCCGCGTCCTGGGAAAGGAAGCTATTAACAGCTCTGCTCGGAAGGTTCTGAGGGCCACATTGCGTCATAGCCCTCCAGTTTATTGAATGTTAACTCTTTTTTTTTTTTTTTTCCTTCTCCCCCTCCCCTCCCTAACCAAAGGAAATGAGTTTCTATAATCCTCCGCTTTGAGCTGCATCCTCAGTGGGGTAATGAAAAATGACCCACGCCATCCGATAGCGCGCTGCTTTGCACACAATAGATCTTCACAAGGGCAGGCACAAGGCAGCTCCAGCCCTGGCCCTTTCTCCTCGCTGAAACTCACAATGAATTTATTTATTGCTGATCCAAAAGGCATTTGAACAGAACGGGCACGGCTGGGGGGAATCGCCCGAGTTTGACTTGGCGTGGCAAGAAAGCAGCCCCAGAGAAAATGACCAACGTGCAGCCTTGGGAGAGCAGAACGGTTTTACAAGGAGGTTCTTGAAATGGTGGCTTGGTGCACACGCAGAGAGCCAGGCAAATTGGTTCCACCAACGAGGCATCTGCTTCCTTGAAAACTTTTTTTTTTTTTTTGGCAGAATTTGTATGCAAGTTGGGCATGTTGAGTGATTTATGGGGCCATTAAACATACACTAAATCAATCTCTATTAGGGGAGAGAAAAAAAAAAAAGCACCACGTACTTAAAAAGGGCCCTGGAGCGAGATTGCTGAACCCAAGGTCTGATGTTGTGAGGCAGAGTGGTCATTGGCAATTTGGAGATGTAACATGAACTCAGTCAGTCAATTCGGATATGATAGTTTTTAATGTTCCATGAATCCAGCAAAATGTGTATCCAATTAACTACTACTAAAGGACCTTATTTATAAAAAAATAATACTTCTGCGGTCAGGTTGCACTTTTTTCCACTCGTTTCTGTACACAGTTCAGGTTGCACGTTTTGTGTGTTTGATTAATGCAGACAAACATCCGTTTTGGGCTGGCTGCTCCTGGCAGGGCTGGGCAGAGGAGAGGCTTTGTCCCCATTATCACAGATTTAAGGCTGGGAACGGAGGCAGGAGGAGGATTTTCTGCTGGAAATAAGCAGCAAGAATTAAAGCAAGAGCTTGTCCTTTGCTGAGGGATCTCTCCAAAAGGAAGATCCAAGTGCTGGAAACACTGAGTTGGCAAAACCCTCAGCTGTTTGCTTAGTGATGTTTTGAAGCTGAAGAAATTTGTAGGTGGTACAAACGTGGCCTTCAGTGCACAGGGAAAAGCATCTTCCTTAGAAAACATATCTGAGTTATTTAAAGGATATGTGCAAAACGTATGCATATCCCAAAACAGCCCCTTTTCCAATGTAATTTCATTTTAAGGCCATGCAGACATTCACAAATTCAGGCAAAACAAAGTTTTACCAACTCCCCTCTGAACTGCCTATGCAAACAAGCATAACGTTCAGATGGAAACAGGCCAGAAGTGTTTTGTGAATAGAGCATTAAGATATTTTCTTCTTGACATGGTAAGGGATGGAAAATCTGTAGCAAAGCCTTACAGCTTGTCAGAGAAAATTCTCTTGTGTATATGTGTGTACACACACACGTAAGGGCAGGAGAGTGACATCTAAAGTTTCTGACATGTTGCAAGATGGGATGGGAAAACTCAGGAATGCTCTGTGGATCCTAGAGCATTTCTCACCCAAGCTCAGCATTTTACACCCAGCTTTTCTCCAGTATTGTTTTCAGTTAAGTTTTTTTGTTTTCTTATTTAAAAATGAAAATATTTTAAGTGTGAAATGTTTGAGTTTCAGAAATGAATAAACAACTTTGTTTAAAAATTAGAAAAAAAAAAAGAAAGAAGCAATCCAAAGTGCTCAGGAAGAAGAGAATGAAAAGGCAGAAGAGTGAGATTGTAACAGGAGCTGACATGGATACAAGAGAGGACGTGGAAGTGATGAGGCTTTGACCTGCACTAGAGCCCTGTTCCTCCACCAGAAACCCTTGAGCTCTACCACAGCACCTCCTGCAGCTTAGGGATCACCTGGGAGAGGTGTCTGGAACAGAGAATCCATTTTTTTTTGTGGAAAAGAGGCAATGGGATTTAAGTTTTGGATCCCAGTCCCACGGCTCTAGGGTTCAAGTGCAGTGACAGCTGAAGGCACAATTGATATAACAAATCTAAACCAGGTAATTACTTTGGTGAAATACCCAAACCTGCCTTGCACATCCTCCTTGGCTTTTCTCCTCTTTTCCATTTGCATTAAAAAGAAACAAAACAAAGCTTCTCCCCCCCAGCGCAAAACAAACCCCTTTTCTTCCTTTCTTTCACGGCAAAAGAAAAACCAAAATAAACAAAGAAACAACTGCCTTCCCTCCTCCCTCCTCAAACCCTCGGGGGCGGTGTGGAGGTAGAATGCCCTTTCTAATTTCATTGACAGTGCTGTTGATATATAGGGTAATTTTATCTTAACAACCTGTAACAAAGGATAAGACAGTAGTTGTCCTGCATTCCAGACAGTAGGAGATGTTTACTCATTCTCCCAGCAGACTCTCTCATCATTCATCTAGACTTTATTAGGATGCCAGGAAATGGGAAACCTATAATTTAAGAAATGTATCACACAGAGAAACTTCTTCTGTTTGGTAAATAAAAAGGTAGCTGAGGATCTGAGGTTAATTTGTTTTTTAAACAAACTGTTCTCACCAGTTTTCTCATTTCTTCTCGAAACTTTACTTTGAGCTAAACCTTTACAGAATGTGGTATTGAGCAAAAACATCACTGGGCATTTCAAGAAGGACTGGGATGTGTCCTAACCCCAGGGCTCTGGAATCCTGTGCTGATTTTTGAGGCTGTGCTGGCAGCAGCAGCTCAGCCTTCAGAGCATGAAATGTGTCTGTGACAGGGATGGTTTTGTCTTTATCTTTGGAGGCATCACATTGTCCAGGCTGGAAACACTCTGAACAATCTCCTTCCATGAGGCCAAGGGGAGGGGAAGGGAGGGAGAAGAAAGCACAGATTTTGCAGCAAACATTCTTACGGGTTTTTGCTTCCTAAGTGACTTTCACATGAGTGTTTATTCCTGTTTATGTAGCCTGACATGAATGCCTGGCTTTGATTTGAGGACAAACTGCCCCATAAAGTTGTGAAAGTCTGAATTTAACCTTCACCTTTTCTTCCCCTAACCTTCACTCTTGCTTTCCCCTTCATAATTGGTGACATTCTCACAGCCAAATTAAATAAAATACGTGTTACTGAGAGTGAACTAGACTGTGAGCACAGATGGAAGTGGGGAGGGATGATGTGTTGATGCTGGTCAGTGCAGGGGAGAAAACTCCTGCTAAAACCAAGTGCTAGGGCAGAATTCCTGCTGTTTAAGACCGAGATTCCCAGTGGCCAGGAAGTCATTAGCAGATGAATAAGCCTAGTCCTCCTCTACCCATCAACCACAGCTTGGCTTCTCCCTCTGACAAATCAAAGAAATGCTCAAGTTCATCAATTCCAAGTTCTCCAAGTGCCATTGCCTATGGATCAGGGCTCCTACCATGCCATCCATCCATCCATCCATCCATCCATCCATCCATCCCTCCATCCATCCATCCCTCCCTCCATCCATCCATCCATCCATCCCTCCATCCATCCATCCCTCCATCCCTCCCTGCTGACTGCAGGGCTGCTGTGGGAGCTGCTCAGCATCTCCCAGGCACAGCAAGATCCTCCTGAAAGGCAGCAGTCACCCATTCTGGATCTCCATCCCAGAAACCTTCCTCCTTTCAGCTGTGCTTCAGCCTCTCTGCCCTGCAGTTGTCAGCCAGGAGCAGGGCTTGCTGTGGCGTCCTCCTGACAGCAGCCACTGCAGTTGTGTGGGCTGCACAGACTTCATCCCTGCTCAGATTTGGCCCTGTGGTTTTGAGGCTTCTCACCCCATGACAGATTCCCAAAGAGTGTGGTCGTTGTCATCTTCCAAGTAGCCATTAAAACCAGGGTTGAAGTCAGGGTTAAGTTGTACCACAAACCTTTGAAGAGCTTCTTTGCGTGCTCTGCAAAGCAAACCCAAAAGGCCACTGATGTTCTTTCCTGGGTCAAATCCATCTCTGCTGTGTGCTCCACCTAATCCTGGGGACTGACTGGAGGGGGGAACGTGGTCAGCCCCGTGATCATTAAAGGCCTCTCACACTTGGACATATCTGATCATACCTGGTCAACTCCATGGCACAGAAAAAAGATTTTTTTTTCTCTCATTTTATAACATGAAGTCCACTTGGAAATAGACTTCAGCAGCTGCAGCTTGCTGGAGGCAGTAATAGATGGAGGTAATTTATCCTGAGTATTTTTTTTCCCTGAAAGGAAATTTAGTTTTTAAATGCAGTCATTGTGGGGTAAGAAGAGAAGGAGGAGGGAACTGAGAGAGGATAAGAGGCGTGCCTTTAATGACAGGAAAAGAAAAATCTGTGAGCTCAAACTAATGCAACTTCCAAACTCAAATAGATGTTACCATGGTGACAGAGCCTCAGACTTCATAAATTTTTTCCTCTTCCCGTTTGTGGTGAGCTCTGGTACCCTGTTAAATACATCCAAAGCCTTTTAAAGACTCATTGGAAGCATCTGATCCAGTAGAAGATTTCCTCGTAATAACACTCATTAGATTTGGGGAGAAACCACATCTCAAGCTGCCTTCCTGTCTCTGAACACTAAAGACAAGAACTTTGGAGTTAAAATTCATCGCCTATATGAGAATCACTTGCATAAATATGATTTCCAGCACAAAAATTCCAGGGGGGAGGCCTGTGGTAGGGTAATAGTCCCCAGGATTCCTTTCACCTCAAGATCTGTTAATCAAAACCCAGGGAGTCCTACATGTGTCTGTAAATAATGTCTGATTTAATTCCAATCCAGTGATGAACTGGAACATGAATCAGGCCTGTTTGCTTAGCCCCAGCCCATTTAACCTTTTCAGACAGATTTAACTCATCACACACGTGTCCTTGCACCTCAGTCAAAGCACATCTGAGTCCTCCAGAGCCATCCCCAGCTCAGCACTGTCTGGAAACCACTGTGAAACCTCTTGGCAATCACTGCAGACAGCAGCAAATAAAAGCAGCACTTCAGCGCCTGACCTGAAAAATCTCTTTAAATGCATCTGATGCCACCCAAACCTGAGACTCACAGCAGGTTCTTCTGTGAAATCCATCCAGTTTTGAAGCCCAGTGTTGACCAGATATGCCTCACTCAGCGTTTGCCAGCTACAAAAAATGTCATGGACCTGAATATTTCAGGATTTATGGCTGCAGAAACTCTCCAGTGTCACCTTTCTCCCCTTTTATGACTCAACCATAATCTTAAATTCAGCTGAATACAAAGAGCTGCCTGTAGACAGCTAATCCTAAAGATGGAGCTTTGTGTAAAACTTGGAGGGGAAAAAAGAAAGAAAAAGAAAGAAATTACTGAGAGAGATTGGTAGGAAAGACAAATATTTCTGGCTAATTTTTGCTAGGATTCTTCTACCCTGGTTTGGGGCTGAACTAAGAGCTCTGAACTCTTTTGCCCATTCTCACACCATGTGCCCACCAAGGCAGATAAGTCAGCAAACAGCAGATACTGCACACACCAGAGGGGTGGGAGGGGATGGGTGAGCTCGGGGAGGAGCAGCAGCCTTTGCTGTCACACGGGTGAGGATTATCCTCAGGATCAGCAGTGAAATCCCGGGCTGATAATGCTGAGGTAATGCTGATAATTACACAGCAAAGCCAGCCTGTAACCCAAGTCCTAATTGCATTTAAAGAGCTCTTCTTGTCTCCAGGGAGGTACTGGGTTTGGATATTCCTTGGGGAGCTGAGTGGTCCTGACTGTCCCAGACCTCCCCAGGCATTGGGGACCTGCCCCTGTCTGGAGTTGGAGCAATATCTGCCCGAGCTGCTCAACTTTCTGCAGAATTTCCAGCTGTGCTGACCTTGATTTATACAGGCTGTGATCCAGTTCTTTGTCAGAGTAGCCTGAGGTACAGCAGGTCCTTCCACCTTTTGGCCCTTGGTCTTTCCACCCACCAGGGTCAGCAAACTCTGCTTGAAAATCACCTTTTTCCTTGCTGTGCCTTTCCTAAACAGAGAAATGCTGCCCTCAGGCACCAAGAGATTCCCACAGGTGTCGGGAGGCAGAGGAATAAATTTAACCCCATAAAATAATTCTGTAACCACCATTGAATTTTACATAGTAACAAACCCCCTGCCCTCCCTAAATAGAGACCATCCTGCTCCTGGGAAGTCAGTGACCTCCATTCCAGTTTGGGAAACCACCAAACAAGGGTATCTCCATAAAAGATCCACTGCATATTCTTCCTGCCTGCAGGAATTGTTTCCCGACATTGCTGCTCACCTACATCAGGAATTAAAATGTGAAGGATCCTGAAAACAAGCTAAAACAGTTGAAAGCTAGATAAATACAAAAACAATAAATAGCATTTTTCTCTCATACTACTACAGTGAGTGTTACATAAACAAAAAAGGAGTTTAAAGGGGTTTTTTTCACTTCACGTGTTAATCAGTTAACAACAGACCTAATTTTTGGTATAATTTCAGGAATTAGTGTTATGAGGGGAATTAGGAATGTCACCCATATTGAGGATGCTGAGAGGAAGCAGAACTGCCCTGATGCTGTCTGGCTTTACCTCACAAGGTCTCTGTGAGCTCTGGGCAGGAAGCACAGAGAGACTTTCCAGGAGAGCAGGAATCCTCCTCTGCCCAGCCCTCAGCACTCCTGGATCCCAGGGACACTCACAGATGTGCTCGAGGATGACTCCAGTTCTCCTTTTGATGCTTACAACTCAATTTTGCAATCACTGCCCAGGACAGCTTGTGAAACCAAAGAGGGATGATCCAGCTTTTATTGGGAGACTTTTTACCCACTGCCAGCTGCAGGATGCTGTTTTACAGTCTGTGCCTCTTTGATATCTGACACAAGCTGCTGTGTGGCTGCTTACCTGCTAAAACTGTTTTGATTTGTCCTGCTTCTTTCTTGTCTGCATATGGTTTGCATCGAGGTACACTTTGCTAATCTCTCATGGCATTTTTTAAGTAGCCCAACCGTTTTTGCCAGTGCTATTTTTGGTATGCTGAGTCTAATTGGTACCTTGCAATGAGAAGAATCTAAGTTACGAGTGAAAAATACATTCCCTAATTCAGTTACCAGCAATTCTTTAACACAGAATTTAAAATATTAACACACAACACAGAGCTCTCTACACTCATTATAAAAGCACTTCTGAGAGGGTAAATGAGTGTTTTGTTATAATATTTATCTAAATGTACCAAAGTAATACACAAATCTGAGATTAAGACCTTTAAGGAGGAATCTGCAAATTTTATAATGCTGTATAATTGGATAATCTTAAATTAATAAAAAACCCAGCACATTTCAATATCCTTCCACAAAAAGCAATTGTATCCCCATGCTGAAGACAAGGACCTAAGGCACAGCACCAGATTCCCAGGAAATAAATGCTTTACCCAGGAGGCAGCTGAGATGTGCTCATTTATATCCCCTGAGAATGAGCCTTGATTAAAACACTTGGTCAATGTTACCGGGCAGGGAGGAAGCAGGAAAAGATGTTCAGTGCTGCTTTTGTGATTTATCCATCACACAATGTTTCCTCACTTTGTGTGGAGATGGGCAAGGCAGCACACTCGACCTGAGAAGAGAAAAATCATTAATTTTTAAATGCGGCTTTAGTTTCTCAGAAGGGATCAGCCTCCAACACACAGAGCCTCACTCACCTCACCCACATCCCTGCCCAGGTGGCACCTGTGGCACCAGCTGGGCTCTGGTGCAAAGCCCTGGCACTGCACACCAAGGAAGGACTCATGGATGTTCATTATGGCTGTGGAATGCCCTCGTGGCCCAGCACAGCCCTGTGCCAGGGGGGCAGGCTGGGGACAGCTTACACCAGCGCCACTGCAAGAGCCTTGCTAAGCCCTGGCCTCAGGAAATCCTCATTTCCAGGAATAAAAGTCTCTTTCATCTTATGGGCCAGTCCTTCCCCATGGTTTAAACTGAGAGGACCACATAATCCTGTTTTTCTGTGGGGATGTTTGTAACGCAGGCACAATGTGTAATCCTGCTGCAATCAGTCCAAAACTCTTGGAGGAGAATCAAGGGATGCTGTTATTTGTTATTCCCAATGGAGTGGCTGGTGAGCAGTGTCCCAGAGGGCTGAGTGAGAACCTCACACATCTCCCACTCCTGTTTCTCCTCACATCACCTTTTATTCCAAAAATCAAGCAGGAATAATTGTTCAGACCCCTTGTTGTTGTGATCTAAATTTCTTCCCCATAGTACAAGTCTCTGTTGAACTTTTCCAAACCAAAATTGCTTGTTCAGATTGCCAGAGCTAGACCTAAATGAGAGACAGAGAAAATTTGGGACATCAGAATTCCACTCTTCACTGAGGAATCATTGTGGGTGAAAGGAGGAAGCAATTGCCATTTCTGCCACTCACGTGGACCATCTCACTGAGTAATACCAGAAGTTGTTCTGCTGAGGTAAAATCATTTCACCTATTAGCCTAAGTACGTTTTTATTGGTTGTCTTAACAAATTGAATTGAGCCAAACTGTTCTTACCTCCTGGAGATGTGACTGGAATGGAATCATTTCACACTGCTCACAGAGCGAGGCTGCAGGAGCTGAAGATACAGAATTTTAGTCAGAATTAAATAGCTTTTAAATGATATGTATTAATTAATAATTGAAGTCTTGGCCAGAAGAATTTGTCACCCATAGACAGGACTAAAGTCCCCTGGAATGGATGAGAATTTTATGTTGGGTAAAAGCAGTAAGTTAAAAAGGAGAGCAAAGGAAAGAGAACATTAAATGTGCTCCAGGAACAACGGCACTGGGGCAACCCCGGCAGCACCGGAGATGGCCAGGAGGGGCCCCGACGCTACCGGGATGGACCGGGAGGCACCAGGTTGTCCCGGAGGCGGGGTCCCGGGGTGTCCTGGCACGTCCCGGGGAGGATTCCAGGGGATCCCGGCTCTATAGGGATGTCCCGGGGAGGATTCCAGGGGATCCCGGCTCTATA
>JBBMKD010000067.1:12127001-12172403 GCA_037834095.1 Argya squamiceps
GGAACGGGATCGGGACCAGGGCTGGGAATGTGGCATGGAATGGGGCTGGGGCTGGTGCTGGGGCTGGGGCTGGGGCAGGGAGTGGGGTTGGGGATGGGGCAGGGGATGGGGCAGGGAATTGGGCCGGGAACGGGACCGGGATCAGGGCAGGGAATGGAGCTGGGGATGGGGCTGGGGATGGGGCAGAGAGTGGGGTTGGGGATGGGGCTGGGGATGGGGCTGGGAACGGGACAGGGAATGGAGCCGGGAATGGGGCTGGGAATGCGGATTCCGGTCCCCGTGTGCCGCCGCCCGGCCACCCGTGACCGCTGCATGCCCCAGCGGACGGGACACGCAGACACCGACAGCCCAGCCCGGGTGCGAGCCAGGCCCCCTGAAGCCCTGCACAGTTAATTGTTATTTTGGGAGGGCGGCTGGGCTCCTGGGGCCGAGGTCCCTAATCACCTGTCACGGTGGCCGGTGACACGGACCCTGCCCGCTGTGCTGCCAGTGCCACCCGGGCCCCGGAGCGCTACCAGCACCTCACAGGTGCCGGCAGGGATTCCCTTCCAGTGCCATGGATGATCCTCTTTTACACTTCACTCAAAGCTTTACGCTTCAGAATAAAATGAAGACTTAGTTTCAAGGAAAAAACATCTCAAATTTTTCTTGGAGCACCAAAGAATATCCTCACAGTGACCTCTGAGCCATCTCAGCATCACTGTGAAAAGATTCTTTGCTGGGTTTTCTCTTTGATTTTTTAACAAGAGTGACTGGTTAGCACCTTCTCTGGGAGGAACACGGCCTTGCTCACACAGAAATCATTCTTTGGGGTTGGCAATTTTATCTGATAAATACTTCAGAGGACTCTTCAAGCTTCTTCTGAGCTAATAAAACAATAGCAACAAGGCTTGGTTATGTCTCCTGATATCTTCCCAAACACACCCTTTAGAAGACTAACTGCTATGGTGCTGATTTAGCATTCCCGAATTATTAACATTTCTATTTTAGCATCACAGAAGCTTAATTGCTGAGCATGTATGAAAACAAGGAGTTCCAGTTACAAAATTCTCTCATACCCACAGGATTCTTCATTTTTGAAATTGTATTTTATTGCCTTCGTTTTACAAATGACCAAATCACAATGGCTCACAGGATGAAGTTTGCACTGGAATTTGCTACACAGAATATTTTGCAATAGTCTTTGGGTAAATCTCTTTGAGATCCAGCAGATCACTGATCTACTGGGTGACAACTTGCCCTCACCTGTGGACCCATCCTGGTCTCTCCATCCCCCACAAACACCTCCATCCCTGGCAAAATAGCACCACAAAGCTCCCAGATATGCTGTTTTCCCTCCAAATCTTGCACATATTTAGTGGAATTTTCCCTCCTCATTTCCAAAGCTCTGCATATCTTTGTGCTAGGCTTCCCCTTTCCCTCACATCCCAGTCTTATCCCTGCCTGCTGCTGCTGCCTCTGCTGCCTGTGTTACACTTCTCCCTGTTTTTACACTATTCCAGTTGCCTGGAATAACCTTCTTATCAAAATGCAACAAGCTGTTTCCAGCTCCTTTATAAACCATATGAACATCCACCTGTTCCCCTGACAGTAACCATATGCCCTTGGATTTGTTCTGGAGCGTGGGAGGCTGCTGTGTGTGATTTGGGCAAGATCCAGCTCCCACTGAAATTAAGGAAAAAATTCCTATTGATTCCATGGCTCTTGTACCAAAGACTGGAAATTTCATGGGATGTTTTCCTCGTGTTTAATTACTGCAGCACACCAGGCACATTCAGGATTCTGAATGCCAGCAATGATTATCATTTAATTGTATTAAATTTAATTTAATGACACCAGGTAAGGCTGGGTTTGCCATCTCAGAAGGGCAGCACAAAACCACTGTAAAGTGATTTATATAAAACCCCTTCACATGGAAGAGTTTAAATCACAGCACTCAAGGAGTTAGAGGCACCTAAAGATCCAGACTCATGTGGGGGCAAATCCTCCCAAGTGCAGCTCTCCTTGGTGATCTGAGCACACAAACTATCTGTGCATCAAAAGAACTCTGTCAACACTGTTTGTGCAGAATCATAAACATAATAAATCTTGCCAACTCCTCCGTGGACTGGCTATTTATTGCACTCATCTCCGAGGCTTTCTGATACCAGAGCTGGAGGCTGCAAACATAAATACTGAAATGATGTGTTGCATATGCCGTGGCTTAATTTGTTGTGTTTGATTTGAGGCTTAGTTTTGGAAGCCCCTCAGTGTGTAGCCTGCAGTGCTCCCTGCCCAGGCTGAGAGACAACAGAGATAACAGAGATAACAGAGATAACAGAGATAACAGAGCCCAACAAACCTCGTCAGCCTCCCTGAGAGCCACAGGAGCCGAAGTGATGGTGTCAGTGTGGCAGCACAGCCAGACTGTGAACTTCCACAGCCACAACTGGGCCAGCATCAAGGGCAAAGACACAAAATCCAGGCCAGCACCACGTCCTGAGAGCAGAGAACGTGGGCAAAGATATTTCTCACCTTCGTCACCTGTCTTTGGTGCTGGTGGGAGACCTCCAGTGTGGGAGCCTGCACTGAAAGTGTGGTCAGGACTTTTCGTCAACCCCAACACCAAACCTGGCAGCTGATTTGATGTGCTAAGAACTAGGCAATTCCCTCTTTTTTCACTAAAAATGCCATTTCTGCAATTTCAAACAAAAGAAATCTTGCCATGATGGGTGTTCCCCACCCAGGGAGATGATTCCCTGCTCCTGGGGTGTCAGGCACAAGGCAGGGGCAGATCCAGCCTCAGAGTGCTGGGGAGGATGCTGAAATCCACTTTTGATCATCTCCCCCTGACTCAGCAACCATTTAAGTGATTTAGTGGAACAGTTCCAACAGGAGCTGTTGGGACTCCTGGAAAAAACACAAATAACCTGATGATAGAGGTAGTTTCTGAGGTCCAGCATTTTGTCTGCTCATTAATTTGTTTCCAAAAGAGAACAGCACAGATGGAGCTGAATGCAACTTTCCAGCATCTCTCTTACCCTGAATTTTGGAGCAGACAAGAACACCTTGGCACCTCCAGCTGTGGGTCTGAGGTTCTTGATGCTGGGCTTACCTTTTGGCCATTTCTTTTCTTATAGAAGATTCTGCATGAAAAATCTTGTCTCAAAGAGCTAACAAATTTCAGCAGGAACAGAAATACCAAACTCCAGCTTCCAGTGAGAGAATAAATATATTAACCCTGGTTTTACCTGAAAAGCCCTTCTTTTTCTCTCCTTTCCCCACACATTTTAATTGCTGCTTGTAACCTGAATAAAATACTATAAAACTGAAGAAATATTTCATTATAGATCTTATAGAAGGCCCACAGGAATTCAAAGAAGGACTTTGTATGAAGTCTCTTGCACAGTTTTGTGTCTACTTACATGATGCATCCAACTAGAAGTTAAATGCCAGCTCGGGAAATTGAGAAGGATGATGCAAGTTGTCCATATAACCCTGGGGTCCAGGAAGTGATGGTCTGTCTGATAAACCTGAAAGAGGAACAGAGAAATTCATCCAGCATTCTGGGGGGAATTGGTCTGCACACCTCTTGCAGTGTTCTTTTCCTGGGAAATTCTTCCCTGCTTTTTGCTGCTGCTGCCTGGCATCTTCTGTGCTTGAAGGATAAGGAAGAGATTTAGGAAAGCAGAGGGAGGTTGCTTGAATGAGGCACAGGGTGTTCATGCTGCCTAGTCTTAACAAAAGTCACTCATGATTTTGGGAGCTGGATCTGACACATCCCAAAGAGGCTGGATGTGCAATAAGGTAAAGACAGGATGAGCTCTTTTGGGTAAGAAGTGAGTTCGACTTTCATGGCAACTGAAATCAAACCTGACAGCACATTTAAACATTCTGTTAATTTAGAGGAGAAAAAAAGGCAAAATGAAAATCCACATTAGTGTGATTTTTACCCTGGGCATGAGGGAGAACCAAACCCTCCCACCAAAGCTGAAGTTGAGCTGTGTGATGGTTAAATTTTCACCTCTAACAGTCAAAGATCTGTGCACTTCTGTGTCTGAAATCATGGAGCAGTCAGGGGCTCTGCCAGCTGGGTGGTGCATGGGGCACCACTGCCTTGTGCACCTGGGCTGAACAAACCATTATTGACTCAATTTCTGCAGCCCATCCAAGGGAAATTATTGACTGCACCAAAAAAGTAAGGCAGATTCATGTGCAGAACTGGCTTTTCCTCTGGATCAGTTCTGCTCCCCATCCCATTCAGCACATCCATTCACTCAAGCACATCAGAAACTGCCAAATTATTCACTTTCTATAGATATATATATATATATAAATATAGATGTAAATATGTATTAACATACATATAGAAACTTCCCCTCTAGCTGCAATAAAATGGTAAAGCAGAAGGTAAACTGTCATTAGCATAACATGAGATTCTCTATAAAAACCTGGAAAAGGGTGTATAATACCTCAAATATATTTTCATTAGGTTTTTTGAGTGAAATAGCCCATCCCTGTTATTTCCAAATCAGAAAAAATTAAGAGGTTTGTTTTACATAATTGGTGTAATTGGTAAAATACAACCTAGTGCAGAATTATCTACTTTTTATCTCTGGTAATTTCCATGTTAACGGAGCCCAGTCTGTATTTTACCTTTTCATGAAATTATTCATTACTTCCTGATCTACATTAAATCTTCCTAAAAGTTCAAAATACTGGATCTAAAATAATGAACCATCCAAAGATGTTTTTGTAATCAGTTCAATTCCACCTGTGGACACAGCAAAAAATGAACAGCCAGTCATCTACACTTTGTAAAGCCTCTGAATTTTCAAAATACTGGAGGAATTAGTCAATTTGTAAGATGCAAAACTGCCCAAACTGCTGATGTTTTCACAATTTTTCAAAATAAAATTAAGTCCAAAAGCAGAATATTTCACAGGCTGACTGCCCTTTTGGTCCACTTTAAATGACGTCTCTGCCATTCAGTCACACAGGGCACATCTTAACTCTTCTCCCTTTTAAAATTCTCACTAATCTCCTTGCCACTGCTGTTTCCCCTTTTGTTTTGTTTGTTTTATTTTTTTTCCCTGCTTAAACTCCTGACAGCCAAAGAGCAACAGCTTAGATCACAGGAGAAAACATCAGCTCCAAGGAAGATTTTTCAGGCAGAGGAATTGTCTTGCTGTGTCCAAAGACAGATCTGTGAGGACACACAATCAGAAGAGGAGCATCATCCCTCTCCCAGCCCAGAGAACACACACAGCATCTAAATCTCCCACCCTGAACTCTGGCTTTGGATTCATTCAGTGCCTCCAAGTAAGATGTCAGGGTTATTTTATCAACAAACCTCAACCAAAGCTCCCCTGTGTGTTACAGAGGGACATGGATTTTACACGAACACACCGAAAACTCTGCAGCTTTGTCTCGTTCAGCTCAGCCTATTCCCAATGTCTGAGGATGGGTGGCAAAGTGGATGCATTTTACAAGAAGAAGACATCATTAAACATCAAAAATCCCTTTGCTTCTGACAATTGATTGGGAAGAAACCCTCATAATCATTTGCAGGCTGGTCTCTGCATCGTTAGCGTGACTCCGCTCGATTACCGCGCCCGAGTCCAGAGCGAGGGGTTTGGTTCTCATCTTTGTGAGGATGGGGAGGCAGCAGACAGAGCTGAGAGGTTAAAGGTGGCAGGAGGAGGTCACCAAGGGTGTCACTGTCTCTGAGTTAGCCATAAATAATAGGAACCAGTGTGGTCTTTGGTTTATAGCCCAGCTTTAAACCCTCGCTGTCAGCGAGGTGCTGGGGACACGGGCACAGGGAGCTGCACCAAGACAGAGCGGCCCAGGGAGATTTGGCTGTCACATCCCTGGAAGTTTTCAAGGACAGGTTGGACAGGGCTTTGAGCAACCTGGCCTAGTGAAGCTGTCCCTCAGTCTGTAGGTTATGTTTGCTTTCACCTGAAAGCAAAAAAAAGTCTTACAAGCAAGCACACAACGCTCTAATCTCTTAGGACAGCACTTGCATAAAAGCAAGTGTTTATATAAATGATGCCACTCACTTCAGGCTGATTTTAATCATCAAAGGAGGAAAAGCACATTTTGTTTGGTCTTTTACTAGTCAAAAATGGCTGGTATTTAATAAGCCCTGGAGCCAGATCTCAGTAGGACAGGCTTTTTATGGGCCAGAGGCACCTACCATACAGTCCTTTCCACACACAGCCACTGACCTATGTCCAGCTGATTTGAATTTACTTCCTAAATCTGATGCTTCACCCAGTTAGATCAAAAAAGCAAGAGACAGAAACATGGCATTTCTAGACCACAGTTCTTGGTGTCACTACACATTACTGATAATTTAGGAATGCTACAGAACATCTCAAGTTTAAAGTACTTTCATGGTTCCAACGGAGAGCTAAAACAGATGGGGTTTCAGCATGACCTTTCAACCTACCAGACACTGCTGACCCAGATTATAGTTCAACAAAGCTGCTCTTGGATTCATGTTACATTTTGGGAGAAACACCAGGGTTACAGTGAGAATGGATATGCTGCCCAGAGGCAGCTCGGATGGCAGCTCGGGGAGCCACGGGATGGGAATGGTGTGTCACTCCTACTCCCTGTGCAGATGTCTTTATATCTCTTTTGGAGAGAACCTCTGCCCTCTGCCACAAAATTCTTGGAAAATAATTCAGGAATGGGAGGAAGAACAGTGAGAGATTTCACTGGAAAGACAAAAAGAGGATAAAATTAGCAAAATGGACAAAGCGTTTCAGCTGAAAACACTCTTTTTCGAAGCTCAGTCTTCACACCAGAGAGCTGGAGCTGAAGACCTGGTGGTGGTCAAAGAGAGCAGGTTTTACCACAGAGGTGGCTGCATTCCAGCAGTGGGGAAGGATTGCTGGTCCTGCCCACCCAGGATCCCCTGGACTCATCTGTCTGAGCTCAGCCAGCTGGGAACTGGAGGGAGACCATAAAAAACCAAGCACTGTGGCTTCCTATTGCAACTGATGGAGTTCCTGTCAATGTGCTGTTATTTTAGACATTGCAGCACTAAAAATAGTGCCTGTTTTGGTTTTTTTTTTAGCAAGCTTGTTGTTTTCAGAGCTCTGAAAATATAAAGGGTTCCATAAGTGCTCAGAACAAGCTTGTGAAATAGTCTCACTGGAGTACAAAACCACTTGAAAATGCTGTTCATTACATTTCCCTTTGAGCTCAACAATAAGATTATGCAGACCATTTTGCTAAAACAGTGGGCTCTTTACTTAAAATTTATTTTACTCTAAGAAAATCTGGGATATCTATCTAGTTTTTCTCTATTCCATATGGCAGCAAGAAATCTGGATTCTCACAAAATCTTTCCAAAATGCCACCACCATGCCAAAATCCTCTTCAATCTCCTTGTCCCGCCCATGACAAAATGTTGATGTTCCAGACCTTAATGATGTCTGCTTGTAACAACAAAACCAGACAAACAAACCTTATGTCCTTCAAGTGGAGATCAGCTGCACGAGAATGATCAGGCTCACCTTAATCCTCAAAAGACTGACATCTGTCCTAATTGAGAAATCTAAACAGTGTTTTTAAAGCAGCTTTTGAAGGTGCTGCCCACATGTGTTGGTGTTTGCTGGAGCCACCGTGGGGGCAGTGCCCCGTCCCTTCTGTCCAGCACAAAGCCCTTGGGATAAAACCTGAGCCAGCCAGTGGGGAATTTCCTAACACATCATCCCAGGAGAACTGGATGCTGAGCAAGTAGGAGCTTATCACCAGGTCACTGCTCTGTAACTGGAATGGGATGATGATGTGCTGGTAACTTGCCAACATTTGGTGTTGCAACATTTTTACAGATTATCCCCCACGATAAAGGTGCAGCATTTAATGAGTTTTGCCAGCTCAGTTATCGTTTGCACATCGTGTAAAGGGAGTTTTGGGCTGGACTTAGCAGCCCCTTTCATCCAAAAATTTCAAAGTGATTTGTCCATATTAGTCAGGTGTCAAAGCTGCCTTGTGAAATACCTGTTCAGGCTCCCTAAGAGCATCAGAAATGGATGTAGGGATCCCAGTTAAAGGTCTGTGGAGTCCCTGGCCTTGGGCAGTGAGAGCCCTGCCTGGTGGGGAGCATGGGAATGCTGTTGGGTGATTTTAATTTGCTGAATTTTGAACCCACCTCAAGTTTCAGTGTTCAGAGTGTCCCCTAGCAGGAGTTCTACACATTAAATACAGAACATGTTATGAAGAATCTCATTCTCCTTACTCTGAGTCCATCATCTGCTCATTTAATTTCGATACCCTCTTGCTGCTTTCTTGGAAGAGACTTTCAAGAACATAAAAAGACTTTTTAGGACTGACTCAAAAGTGTCTGACACCCAGTATTTACTATGCATTTATCTGAGCTGTACCTTCCTGCTTTGACCAACACACACCTGCACAGAAATCAGATCTTACATGGAAAAGCAATAATCTATTCAGGTTGTGTGACATGAATTAATAAGACTGACACTAATTGCCTGATTTGTTGCTTCTCCAGGCCTGCACTGCTCTGTTGCCAGGGGACATGGAAGGATGGGGAGAGGCAGAGATCAGCATCCAAAAATAGAAGAGGTTTGTATTTAGATGGCTGTGAATATACATAGGTACTCCTTGCTCACTTCTGTCACCACTTATTTTCTGACTTTAATTACTTTAAAACCCCTCATTTTAACAGACCATTATTTTTTAACCAATCTTTTTCTCGGAGGTTTATTGTTACAACAACTGCAGGTCCAAAGGAGACAGATTTTCTGTCCCCACCCATGAAGAAGAGTTGATTCACTCCAAGCCTTGCCAAGGCCATATGCAAATTGTGCTAATGGGAGCAGCTGCTGGCTGCACAGCCCAGGGGATAAACACAAGTTATGTTCATGCTGCTGCCCCAGCTCACATCCCCGGGATCACTCTTGAATGGAAATCACCATCTCTGTGAGCTCTGCAGGTAACTGTAAGAGAGATGTTGTGCTGTGGATGCAGCTCAGGCAGCAGGAGGGAAGCCTGAGCAGGAAAATGTGTAGGAAAATGTGTCTGGGCTCTCCCACAGCAAACTGGCACCGTCCTGGGGGTGGCTGTGCCAGTCTGCAGCACATTAAGGTTTGGCCTGTGTTTGCTGTGGAGAAAAAAACCCTCCCATCTGGGTTTCATCCTCTGCAGCCCCATGAGTGTGTGTTATTGGTGTATGTTCTGTAACTGACAGGATGTTTTGGAGAGTTTTAGGGTAAGCACAAGGATGATACCTGGTGAAACTGTTCTGTATTACACACAAATAACAGACTTTCTGCTTTGCTCTTCTAAGGCTCATCTGGCATAAGTGTCTGATGAAGCTAAGGCAGGGAAAGACTAAGCCAGGGCTGGTGAAAAACGGGAGAGCCTGGATGAGCTGAAGGTTCACTTCCCAAATTTCCCCTTCTAAGAGCCCTCTGTCCCTGCTGCTGCTGCCCCACAGAACTCCAGGGCATGAGTCCAGCTTGTCACTTTTAAACAATGATCTGTTCTGAAAAAAACCTCTCAAAATCCTGTATTAGGAAATTGTCTTAGTACTTCTGAGTTCCTTTGGTGGAAATCACATGCCCCTGCTTTGTTAGCAGGATGTCAGGCAGCAAAGGCTGATTCCATTTTGTCATTTAGAAAGTGTATTAATAAGTGTAATTAGAAAGCCTTAAGATGGCCTTTGTCATCCAAGGATCATCACTGCACTGCCTTCTGCTCCTCTGCTCTTCTCTATCTTAAACTGGTAATCCATTGTCATTACTTAAATGAATCTGGATTTTTGTAACATATTTTGCTGTGGTCACTTTATCCTTTGATTTATTTATTTACTTGAATCAGAAACCAGACCATGTGTCCAGTAGGTCTCCACATTTGAGCTGAATTTAACATCCCACTTTGAGTGCAATTTTTAATTCCTTTGAATGCTTGAGAGGTGAACAAATATTCAACCTTTTTTTCCTCGAAATTCCTGCCTTTGGCTCCTTTTAGGACTATTCTGACCATCACTCTGGACTTCATCTGGGTCTCAGGGCTCCAGAGTTTTGTCCAGTTTCAGAGTTTATAATAAAATTTTGCCGGATTTACATTCAACTTCAGAAGATGCAAAACATTTCTACTCCCAACTTAATGAACAATCATCAGCTGAGGAAATTCTCTTCCCACCTCAAGAAATTACATTGTTTAAATGGAAAAATCCCTGGTTTTAATTAATAATGGAGCATGCAACACATATAATTTACAGCAAGGGCCCTGGAGAAAAATTCTACTGCTGTCAAATTATTTCAGCAAGATGATCCATAGAATCAAAATTCCAGTCACAACAACTCGAGCTGTTTTAGACTGTAATCAGGAAAAATAAAATGGCTCCACCTACTCACCAGTGAAAACAATATATCCCCTGAAAGAAATCCTCCAGCTTTCAGTCCTTCTGGGTCTTGTGCAATATTCTGTGGCTTTTCCTAGCAGTGTTTTTATGATGTTGGCAATCAGATCTTCAAGTGACATCAATACTGGTGGGACAAAACCAGAAACAAAACGAACTGGTTAGAGCATAGATGTTCTGGAAAGTCAAAGCAAATAATAAATTAAAAAATGCACTGAGAAAAAACCCCATAGTGGATCTTAATTAAGAGCCTGCCTTTATTATGGCAAAGGCAAATCATCAACAGCTTGTGTTCAAATTTCTATCAATATTTCCTTTTCAAACAGTCCAGGAGTGTAGGTAACAAAATGAAGTGTGGTCACACACAAGATAAATGCCATCCTAACTGGACCAACGTGCCTTAATGTCTTCTAGCTCAATACCAACAACAGTCCACCAAAAAACAACCACATAATTCACCATCTAAACATCAGCTCTTCCCTTAGCACGAACCAGAGAATCCTATGATTGCCCCCAAGTGGCAAAACCACAAGCATGGGAGTAAATGAACCATGATAAGGGTCTCCCATATTAAAAACACCATAAAAGGCAGAGTACTAACAAGAAATGTCCTTCCCCACATGTCCCAGCTCCGAGCGGGGCTGCGCTCGCCCCCCGGTGCCGCCTGTGCTTGGGGCGCGCTGGAATTCCGCCGCTCCGTGACAATACCCCAGACATAGAATTAACACTTCTGAGAGCTTTCAGGGATCAAAGGTTGCCCCCTTAGCAAGGTTTTTTTCATACCGAGGACATGATGGAGTAGTCTGGCTCTAGCTGGAGGAATAGTTCAGCTGGCACCCGAGAGGCTGTAGTGAGAGGTTGGCATCAGCCTGCTCTGCCCTTGCAGCCACGCAGAGCATCCTCTGCTCTCCAGCCTCGGCGCCTGGGGCTAAAACTGTGCAGGGATTGTGTGGATGAAGCCCTAAACATGGAAAAAAACTCCTGTTTGCTCTTGGAGTTAACTCGGGCTGCAAAAATCCCGGGGAGCAGCGAGGAGCCTGCTGGGGAACACGCAGCTGCAGCAGCAGAGGCAGCTCGGAGGGATCCAGCCTTGCCTGGGTGAGAGAAGGGCAGCATCCCTCCCTGGGACCGGCAGAAAGGCGGCCCGGGAGCTGTGCAGACAGACAATGATGTTTTTGTAGGTGACACATCCAGAGCTGATGCAGCTTCTCGGTCCCCGCCACAAAGCGGGCTTGTCACCGCTCTGTCTGTGCTGGGATGGCGAGGAGAGCTGCGCTGCCGCTGGCTCCAGCTCCGGGAGCGCCGCATTCCCCTTCCCTCCGCCCTGGGAATTCGGCACTCAGCACAGCATTTGCAAGACCCCAAATGACTCAGCCATCAAAGCCGCGTTTGCAGTGATTTTTCAGGAGTTTCAAAGACCCTTTTGACAACATGCGCCTAATTCCTTTAGGCGCTATCAAAAACGCTGCCTCCCCCGGGGACGGCTGACTAAACAGAAGTCTGAACATTCATGTCATAAATATCTCGAGACAAGCCTGTTGATTCAGTGAAATGTGTGGTTGGCTCCTATTGTAAATGCATTCACAGAAAACCTCACAGTGCGCTGCCGCTTGGGATTAGTTGTGAGCAAAATAAATGACAAACGTTTTGGGTTTTTTTTTTAAATAACATTTTGATACATTACAAAGTGGCTTTTCTTTTAATTTTACACCACATCGTTTAAGATGACATGACGCAACGTAATTTGCTGAGACAAGATACATACAAATAAATAAATAAAAAGGGATTAAAAGGAAAGCCAGCTCTGAAAGTCTGTGAGCTGGAAAAAGCTGTAATTTAAACCAGAAGGGTCTGGATTAGATTATCCTGACAAGCTAAAAGGAGGCAGAATTTTGCTGTGATTTTATGGAGCAGAAATGAAATGGAGGGGAAGCAATGGCTTCAAAGTGAAAGGGTAACTTACAAAACCATCTAATTCTGGATTTGAACCCAGATCTGATAATGTTTGGTAGCTCCAAGCAAGCCATGGACCTTCAAATTCAGAGTCAGTGATGGGCCAGGCCACGGACCAGCAGGACAACCATATCCCTCTGTGGGACACTACAACCATTATCCAGCAGATCATATTTAAGATGATCTTTCCAAGGAATTATATCTTGGGCATTGGGAGGCAAAATCAGCCATTGATTACCTCTAGGAAATGCAAAGATCTTCAAATTCCACAAATGTCTTCACCGTAGCTGCAAAGCCACAGCAGTGATGGGACAGGTTTACTTCAGTGAAAATACAAACCTGCATCTCTGACACCAATCAGTCAACCAGAAATCAAACTAACTCAGAGGTTTGAATTCTAGCAGAGAACAAAGTCAAACATTTCCAACCAGAGCAGGGCAGATCCAGCTCATCTGATAGCTCATTATTCTACACCTTATTTTACAGAGTACCAAATCCCAGAGCCTCAGCTGAAGGCTGTGGGCACAGGTTGAAGCAGAGACCTTCACCCACCCCTCAGCTGTACTGGCTGGGATCTGTATCCTAATTTTTTCCTCCTGAAATTTTCCAAAATTTTACCATGATGGATAGAAGTGTCACTGGAATAAACATTTTACAAGGAAAAAATTTACTGGCCCTCATTTCTCTCATATTTTTAATAATAAAATAATTATAATTTTTGGAGTAATTTGAAGGAAAAGAGCATTATTAAAACAATACTCATCTAATACAAGTAATTACTATAATAAAACTTCATGGAATAGATGATTATATTGACATTATTCTATACTTTATGTCTGAAGATATCCTACAAAAATTTCAAAAAGAATATACTAGAGAAGCACAGTAACTTCTGGATCTTAGCAGCCCTGTTAACCTCTCTGGGCTAAGTGTCAGATTAAAAAATAAATCTTTAACTTCCCAGAGGCCTAAAAGCATAAAGACTCAGTTTTTCACAATGGCACCCTCCCTGCATTTCTGTAATCTGGGTTTATGGATAAATGGCAGCAAAATCCTGGCACTGACATTTTAACCAGGAGAGCATAAATACAACCATGCCAAAAGCCAGCCCTGTCCTGGGAACAGTCACAAATCCAACCTCTTGGGCAACACTTAAGCAAACTCAGCCCCAACTCCTCTCCCAGTCAGGGGAGAGAGTCCCTGGCTGTCCATTCTCAGCCAAGTAGAAATGTAGCTTCTACTTGCTGAGGTTTTAATGTCATATTCTTGATAATCTCAACACACTGAGCATGAGGTTCAGGCTCCTGCCCCGTGCCCTCCGGCTCATGCAATGCCTCTCTGTACAGCCTGCTTGCAGATATATTTCAATTGGCAATATTTGAAATTTCCAAATGGAAAATAGCTCCTGGTGTGTGAATACGGCCAAATCACAGGATAATTTTATTCCCACCAGTTGTTGCCACGCAGGGTGAAATTACAGCTCATATTACTCCATACCATGGCTTGCAGAAATTTGGACCAAAACTTTAAAAATATTAATGTGTATGCAAATGGAGCCTTGCACATAAATCAAGCGCACACACTTAATAATCTGGTGCTTTGGCTTTATGAAATGATAGATCAAAGCAGGACAAATGAGAAGATGGAACCCAAATTAACACATTAACTGAAACAGAGCCCTCTCAGATCCTGGAAACCACTCTCTGTCTGGGTGTCACATATCCAATTACATTCCTCGTAACTCAAATGACAGAACAGACTGAGAGAAGTGAGGATGCCTATTCCTACTCATCACCAGCTACTCACAGTAATTTTTTTCAGAGTACTAGTAATTATACTTAGAGGAGAACAATTAAAATCCAGTGTAATTGAAAGTCTGGTTATGATTATGGATGAGTCAAAGTGTTTTGGAAAACGAACACAGAACTGTGTGGAGCTCCATTGGTATTTTATTAATCATGTCATTAAAATGGATACATAAAGTGGGTGTAGCTATACAGTGGGGTTTTCAAAAGCTCTCAGCACTAGCCACACTCTGCTCCTAGTAAAGTTGGTAGGAATTTTATTCCTTGAGTTTAATGGGAGCAGGGTTACGCCAGAACAGGGAATTTTTACAGCATCCAAATCTTATTGTTCACAAGCAGCCAATTCCCTCGGCATTTCTGTAATTCTTCCTGGTGATCCCATAATCCTGACATTATTTCCCTGTCCCAGTGGCAGCCCCCAGGACTGGAGGTGCTGCAATACTTTGAGCCTGGGGAAATGTGGGGCAGAAGATCTCCTCCCTTTTCTCCCCACAAGGATGAGAGCTTTGAGGATGGGGGGATTTGGCCTGAGTTTGCTGCTGGGGGCAGAGTGCACAGACTTGGCCTTACAGATCTTAAGAGTCACACAGCAATTGGGAGCAGATGGTTGGCACCAGAGAGCAGCTTAAAGAGACAGCCCTGAGAGTGGAGAGCTGAAAAATAACATAACAGGAGATTTATTTGTGGTCTCTGTTCCAGGGCTGTCTAAGAAATGTGAGGAGTGGTTGGTACTTTCCGCTCGTCACAGCTAACGTGGGACCTTGAACCAAACAGATTTGGGCTTTCTGTTTTGCAAAACCAAAGCCTGATCTGGTAAGAATAAGTCTAAACAAAGACTTATTCTTACCCCCTCACACTGTTCCTCTGATGTGGCTCCTTCAAGCACCAAAGCTCCAAAGTTTTGGTCCTTAAGGTCCTTAAGGAAGAGTGGGCACGTACCTCAAAACACAGAACTCCAGACTGGAACACTTTCCAGGATTTTGCTCATGAATCTGTTTGCTGACACTGGAAGCATGGACTGAACCATGTTGGAAAGATGGGCAATCATCTGTGAAAATCAAAGTTCAAGGATAAGCAGTGGGAATGCAGGAGTAGCTGCCTGCTCTGCCCTCTGCCTTGGCCAGCTCTGGAGAAATCCCTCTGCATGCAAGGACAACCTGGAAAGAGACTTATCAACACAGATAATTTGAAAACTATGACTTTAAATTCTGCCTTTTTTTTTGTTTTGGTTTGGTTTTTTTTGTGCAACAAAGTCTCCATTCTAAGAGACCTCTTACTAAGATATGACTTATACCGGTCATACAAATGGTATTTAAAAGGTATCAAAGGCTCTCAAACAAAATCCAAAGGATACACTGAAATGCTGTTCTAACAATTGAGAGGATTCCCTGCATAAGATGCTAAGCTCTAAATTTTCATTTTGTAATTAAAAGGAAAAAAAATCTGCTTGTAATCCTCTTGAAAAGTGATCCCCTTGGAATGAATTGTCTTAATGTTTTACATCTGAAGGGAGCAAGGTAAGGCAGTACTACACTGCATTTTGTTCTATTGGAGGGAAGCTGGAAATAATCTGGAGAAAAGATTATTTCCAACTTTCCAGCTCTTTTTCTATAATTAACAGGATGTAAGACATAACAAACAGAGGCTGAAGAAAACCACAGACTCTCCATATGGGGTTCAGTTCCTGTTTACTAGTATCCTGTTTACAGCATAGCCTTTGATGGTCAGATAATCAGGCCTCTCATGTTCCCAGAATGACCACACTTATTCTGCACTTATTTAAGGCTGGGAAGACTTTTTAATAAAAAAATATGTCGAGGAAACAAAGCAGAGAGATTATAACAATATGCATCACTACGGAAATACCAGACTCATTGTTATAGAATACAAAATTACCAAATGCCCTTTTGTGTGAAAACAGAAGGATGATGTGAGTTGCCAGTTCAAAGGGAGGAGAGGAACAAAGCCCTTTCCCTCTTGCTGCTGCCCTGGTCCACGTCTGGGTCATGTAACTCAGGTGGAGGAAGGAGAAATACCCATTTCCCAGGGCAGTTCCTATTGCTGGCTAAGGGTTCCCTCAGGTAGGAGACAGGTGCTGATTATTTTCTTTTAGTGTTTGTTAATAAATCTATCTTTACACCTTTTAAGATTTGGGCCTGCTTTGCTTTTCTCCTAATCCTATCTCACAGCAAGGAAAAGAGTAAATAGTTCTAAGAGACACTCAGATCACGACACTAATTTTGAGAAGTAGAAATTGGGGAAGGTGAAACCACTACACCTGCCCTCCTCAGCCCCAGGCACAGGGAGGACAAGGGAGTTTAGCTGCAGCTTTGGCTGCTGCTTTTTTCCTCTGTAACAGGGGCCAGTTCAGATCTTGGCCCAGTCTCCAGGCTGGAGATAAACCTGACTGGCACCAGAATAAACCAAACCATTCTTGTACTTGGCAGAACAAATTCCCACCTTACTGTGCCCAACTCTCTTTTGGCTGAAGAGTGAGGAGCGTACAGAACCTGTCCCAAACAACAAAAAAATTGCAATATCAGCTCCTCCTGTGGTATCCCTGTGCCCTTGGGCATAAAGCTTGACTTTGGAGACAGTTTTTTCCCAGTTGTGACCTAACTGGACCACAGCTGTATGGACAGTTCTGAACTTGGGAAAACCACAGGAACCTGGGGTCACAATAAAGGTTTTGGTACCTCTTGCTATGATGTCATCTTCCATTGCCTTCTCCACAAAAGAATATGACCTCTTCTCTGCACTGCTTCTTCCCCTTTCTTTGTAACACACAGCTTCTAGAAACCCCATTCCTCTTGGTACAGACCAAATTTTTGACCAAATTCAGCACCACTAATTTAATTGCAAACTTCTTTTTGACGCTGCTGGTTGTGTACACAGTGTACAGAATGTACAAAAATGGGAATTTGTATTTTTTTAGTTGAAAGGAGGGTTTAGGAGTGGAGAGACCTGATATAGGAGAGCTTCCTATTTTCATTTCTTCTTTTGAACTTGTGTTATGAGAGCAATAATTTAGAGAAATTACACTTGGCAATCAAGACTCTCATCACTTTGCATGTGCTAAGAAAAGTTGCAAGTGTTTAAGTAAATAAAGTTAAGAATGATTACTAGATACTCACTGAGAAAACAGCATAAAACAGCTTTTATCTCCAAGAAAATTAAGCTTTTATTATAAATAAAACTGCTGAAATTATAAATTGCAAATTAATAAGGTTTTGCTTATTTTGATTATTCTTCTGATTTTTTTTTCCATAAATACCTTTTCATTTTGCTTTTAAATCTGTTCAGTGTTTAAAATGGTTTATATCCTAAGCCACCTTGCTATACCAGATTTACTGATGTCATCTATTTCCTTTATACATTGAATGTATAAAAGGACAGCTCATCTGAAAGTCAAGGGAATTAATCTATTGAGATCATCTGAAAGCCTAACCCTTACAGGGTTCTGCCTGTACCAGCTAAAATCAGGTGAATTTAGAGGCTATCACTCTTCCAGCCCATTAGTAACACTCTTTGGATTCTTTTATTTATTTATTCTCCCCAAAGAGCATCACTCATATCTTATGAAAGAAGAGGAAAGTCCCCGTGACTCATAGAAACACCTTAATTAGTGAAGTTGGAAAGGAGTGCTGGTCAGGATACACTTCCCTGGGGAAATGGTCTCCTGGAAAAATGGCCAGTGCTTAAAAATTTCTTGGAAAAAAGATGGAAAACAGATGGAAACTTTTTCAACACCATTGTTTTGGTATGTAAATTATTTCAGTGCTCCCGAAGAGGTTGAGATTAAAAACTTCAGAACATAGTTAATTAATGGTGGTAATCTTAATATAGTTTGCACCATAAATATACCTGGCCTTTAACCCAAGAATAAAACAAAAGTTTGGAGGGGTATCATGGGTGTGGGAGATTTCAATCTTGTTTAGCCTGAGGTTTATCTGAGGAACTGTCTTGGGCCAAGATCTCCTTTCACAGTCTCCTGGTTCATACCATTATAAACGAGGCAAGAATCTGGCCCAAAAATTTTATCAGGTTTAATATCATCATAATTACAAGCAGCCCATTACCCTCGGTAATTACACCACAGAGATGGAAGTTTAACTCCATCCTCACTCGGAGATGTTACACAGAATTCTAGGTGATGCCTGTGGCACATCCATATTTTCCTCCATATATTCCACCCGAATTTCCTCAGGACAAAGGTGACTTTAAGTCATGTTAAGGACATCCCTTTGGAGCAGAGCCCCTTCAGACAAGAACTTGGAATTTTTCAGAAAGTAATTTTTCAGGAAGACTTAATAAAGCTGATTTTGAGCCCATACCTGAGAGCCAGGAAGCTCCATAATCAAATGATATTCCCAAGGGCTTTTCAGCCCACAGGAATATAATTTAATTTCACTCCATTCCTCCCTCACCATGAGAAAGTCTTAATGATGTGTTGGTCAGACCCTGACACCAGTTCAGCACAAGGTTTGAGAGGTCAAACACGGGCACAATTTCACAAACCTGGCCCAGGGCTCAGGGAGCTCAGTGCCACATTCATTACTCAGGTGCTGCTCACAGCACCCCAATATTGCTCATCAAGGTCAAATGAGTCACTTGACACCTCTGCAAGGCAGCAGGAGATGGAACAATAGAGGCCAGTCCTGACTGCCTTGATGCAACCAGATAAAGGTAATTTCTGCACCACAAACACACCACAGCTGAGAAACCTCTTACCAGGCATTAGGATAAGGCTGTGAGTTGCTCTGAAAATACAGTTCTTTTTGGGGTATTTTATTCTGGGGCACTGCAATACCAAAGATCTCTCATTATTTTTAAAGGACAAGCAATTTGACTCTGCTGTTCTGAATTCTGTAGAATCCATCTTACAAATTCAGCCATCTGCCTGCCACAGGCCATGAGCAGCTGCCTTTTAGCAGAAAGTGAGGATTGGGCATTGTTTTATTATTATTATTGAACAGCCTTTATGTTGATAATAAATCATTTTAACAGCTTTGTCACTGGAAGGCTCCGACAAACCCACTATTGCACAAGCCCACGTTCCACCCTCTCAGTCCAAGGTTTTTGGGGACACCACTGCCCCAGTTTCAGCTCACTGTGCTATCTGCATCCTTTGACAACACAATCCCCTGACCAGGAGCTTCCAGGAAGGGCAAAGAGCTCCTCAAAGCTCATTTCCTGAGGTGCCAAAAGGCCCAGGTCTTCAGCTGAGATATTCATCACAGAGCCATGGTTTTCTCAGTAAAACTGCTCTCCAGGAAATCCTTCTCATGGTGTCTTGCTGAGAAGATCTTTCTATTCTCTTCAGTTATCAAAGAACAAGAAATATTAAGTAGAATTGGTCAATACTTTTTAATGTGGTTTCTTTTTATTGCTGGAATATGCTGCTTTGCCCAAACAGATAGAGTTGGGAGGGGTGGGATGGCTTCAGTAGATTTTTTTTCATTTCAATTATTCTTCTAAAAACAATGGCTTTGAAATGGTCAAAGAAGTTTTCTTTGACATTTTCAGAACTGAATAAAATCTGCTTTGTTTGAAGCAGCTTTTCATTTTCAAATATAAGTTGACTTATCACCAAAAAAATCTAAAGGCAGAGATGAGTGGTTTTTTGTTGCGGTATGGGAAAAATATCTCAAATCTTAAAAGGTCTCAAGGTACAATGAACCCATTTTTTGCTGAATTCTAAGACTAGATACAAACTGTTTATACTTGTGGATTAACTGACAGAACAATGTTTTCTAGAATATACCAACAAACCAAAATCTAATCTACTAGCTATGAGACATATTGACAATAACTGCATTAAAGTGAAATTTCCTTGATTGAAATTAGTGCCAAAAACATTCACTGAGCTGAAAACATCAGTCTGGACATGTCACACCCAGCTTTTGCTCAGGAGCAGACCTTGCAGAAAGATGTGGGTTGAATCTGATCTGATTCTACTCTTACCATCATTTATGGTTCCTCCACTCCAGCTGAGAGACAACTCCACTTCTAAAAAGCCCAAAGAGAAAATCTTCAATTGTGCTGAGATGATTTCAAGACATTGGAGTCAGAACTGGAAAATGAGCCCTTTTTGATTGAGAAAGTGACCAAGAACAGAAATCAGGAGAAAGAACAAAACCCCCACGTGCCTCTCCAAAGTGAGTGGTGTTTAAACATCAACCATCAGCCTCTGCCCATCAATGGTGTTCCAATGGCTCACTCAAGTGGTCCAAATATGTCTTTTAGTAAAGTATTAACCCTACCAGAATGGGTTTTACAACAGAGAAGTGGTCAATCAAACTCTCTGCTCAGATAACAGCTCTCCACCACACGCTCCCTTGGGAGAGGCTCTCAAACAACACGTCGGATCTCCTAGGTAACTGCAGCACCAGATGAGAGCTGTTTTATTAGCTCCCTAATTAAATTTCACAAACTTCATAGCAGTGACAGACTCGTGGTTATCTCTGCTGCAGAAATTCAGATGGGATGCCAGAGGGAAAGGATGGGGCCGCTCGTCTTATTGCCTGCCAAGATTTTGTGCTACCGGTTACACTCGTCAATCTCTATCTGCAGCAGTTAAGAGCTATAAAGAATTCATTAAAAGGGCTGAGATTTATTAGAGGCTCCTCAAGCTCATTAAGGATGCTGATGAAATGTGAAGCCCTTGAATCCACACGCCATCTAAGAAACCCTCAAGTGGAGCCTATCAAGTTTTGGCAGAGAGGGGGAACAATTTTTTTTTTTTTTTTTTTTTTTTTTTCAGAATTTTCCCCCAGAAAATAAAATCCATATATGAACTATGCCATAGTTCTAATTTTTATTATCATTGCTAGGAATTATACTTTCCAGCTGTGTCTGCTTCCTCCACCCCCTTCATGAATACAAAATGACAGCAAGATTTGGGTGTTGCACAGACAGAAAGATGGGAGGAAGATAAGAAATATTAGAATTTGGTATAAAATGTGAGAAAAGCAAAATAAAGCAGGAATTAGAGGACTCAAGTAGCAACAGCTGTGGAAAAACTAACTTCTCCCTCAAAATACTTCCAGTGAAATACTGGAGTAACTAATAATATTGAAAACATGGATTTCCTTCATTCCCTGAAGGAATTTCAACCATTCAAACATTTCAGTTACACTCAAAGCTCAGAGGTTTTTGGACTGAACAGTGTTTTTTACTTTCAACTAAACTGTTTTGATTTTCACTTTTTCCATTAAAAATGCTTTTGCACAAAGAAAAAGAAAAGGCAGAATTGCTTTCTGCAGAATTATTTTGTCACTGAAAAAATCCCCAGAAACATTTACCTCTGAAAATGCCAGATATAATTGAAAGAAAGGAAAGGAAGAGATGGATGAAAGGAAGGAAAGGGTAAAAAAAAGAAAGGAAACGTGCAAAAATTTCACCCCATTTGAGCTGTAAGGAATGATGCAGAGATGCCAGGTGTGGACTTGTCTTTAGTCCATCTCCAAGGCTGAGAAGGCTCAGCTCAGTCAATAGAGGCAGATCAAGCCCCAAAAGGCTTCTGAAAGGAAGAGAAAAAACCCCAAGCTGCTCTCTTTTAAAGCAAGCATTGGCAGAGTTAACTCAGCAATGACCTCCAGTCCAGCGTGGTGTGAGATATTTTCTACAGGGTCTTGTAAAGGCAGCAGCTCTGCCTCTGACAGCTTTTCCTCTGCCTATAAAGACTGAGATGCCAAAGGCACAGGGAGTTTCTGTGGCCAAATGAAATTAATTTTGTGCACAAGGCCTTCCCCCCCAGGGAGGGACTGTAGCCCAGGTAATAAGAAAACTTCTCTAACGAGTATGTATGTGAGAAAAAGCAGAGTCTGTGTGCAGGGTGTTGGGTTTGGGAGTGCTGTCACCCCATGCAGGGGCAGCCCAGCCCATGGTGGCACGTGCAGGGCTGGAGATGAGAATGCAAACGACAGAGACTTCCCTGAGTGCCAAACGTTTGTGTTTTCTGTATTTTGTATATCTTGGAATGCAAATACGGTTGAGAAAATGATGCTTTGCATCTAGATGGAGATTGAAATCTGAGGTTCCCACAGATTTAGAGGTGTTCTCATTCAGGCCATACTAGAGCTATATGGAAATGCCACATAAACGTCTGCTGTAACAGGAGAAATGTCAACAGAAACCTTACCAAACACATCAGGAGGACATGAGTCTACAATGCCTTTTTTTCTTAGATCTCCCCCACCTTTTATGTTTAAATAAATGCCTGTTCCTCTAGGTTTATATAAATTCTGCTTATTTGTTTATTTATTTATTTTTTAATCAGTGTCAGCAGAACAAATTACCTGTCTGACCAACACCTAACAGGTCAACACCCATTTCAGGAGGATTTCTTCTAACTATTTCAGGAGGATTTCTCCTGACCACCAGCAACAACCACAGAGGAGTTCCTTGCGTTTTGAGAGAAGAGCAAAGTCAGGGCTGATCTGAGCAGATCAGCGCCCAAACAAAGCCAGAAAACACTTGCAAAGAATCGTAAATTCACAGTGAAATCAGTGCTCATGTGTGAGATCTCCCTCAGCAGGGCAAACACATGTCCCTGCAATCCCCACACAGGAACACGTGAGGAGACGGTGCCAAACAAAGCCATAACAAGTTTTTGCAATGCCAGTGACTAAGACTTACCTGAGTTAGATAAGGCAGGGAAGCCTAATTGGAACTTGAAACCCACCTAAGGAAGGGTTTGTACTGTTTTGACTGCTGTTTCCAGGGGCAGACATCCATGCCCTGTCCCTCTCCCTGCTTTCAGGAGAACTGGGGTGATTGAGTTTCTCCTCAGTGCCCATCAGTGATGCTGTTCAAAGGGAAGACTGATTGAGCAGGAGCCAATTAACCCCTGGTAAATGGTAGGAATCATTCCAGAGCTGGGACACACATCCTGCTGTCCCACCAGAGCCAGCCCGTGGCCCTGCAGACACACAACACTCTGTGCAGATGCAGGCAGGAGCCATCTGAGGTGTGGTACTGCCCTGCTTTGGCCTGGATCACAGAGCTCAGCAGCCTGGGAAGTGTAGATGCTAATAAATTCCTAAACTCAGAGTGCTTCTTGAACAAGGGTTTATGGAACAAGTCATTGCAAGCGACTCTATGTGTGTGAAGGTTGGACCTTTCCAACCATCACACAGAAAATCAGTGACAAAGTCAGCCCAAAGAGCTCTCATTTTCTGATTCTGTGCTTAAACTGCAGAAGAACCTCGAGTCCTCGTGCTGCAGGGTGGGTGGCTCAGACTTACAGACATTTATGCATTTCCTTATGTTTCTTTAAGTGTGCGTGCCTTTCTTAGAAAGAGCGTGATGGAAAAGCCACTGGTTCATCTCCCCATGTCTCACTGCTGAAGAAAAACAGTGGCAGGACATTAAAGACTAAGCTGAGTTGCACTGGGGACCCAGAAACCCTTAAGCAATCAGGAAAATTGTTTGTGGTTTTGTGCCTTCAAGTAATGCTAGCACCAAGACTTTTATGCACTTCTCTAAAAAGGAGTGGAACTCCAAACCTCTGGGCTCATTTCTCTATAAGGTTCAAGACATTTATGCCCTAGGACCACCTGGAAAAAATTGCCAACCAGTCATATCTGTGCTTTCCTCAGCAAAATAGACACCAGCCTTTATCCTGCATTTCTCTTTAGCAATATCAGTGATCTAGGTGAAGACATTGTTATGCCAGCACGGATTAGTTACACAATCACTGCTTGTGGAGGGTGTGAGATGCTCATTGCATCCCTACAACAGAGAGCAAAAAGATACAGAGGAGGTTTTTTTTTTAATCCACAAGTATTCCTCCAAACAGTAATAAACACAACTCTGGAGCCCACCAAGCAAGCAGGTGAAAATACATTAAAATGAGCATTTACTGTAACAAGTCTCTTTTTTCCCCTCGGGACATTTCTGCTCATTCAAAATGTGCAGCAATAAATCAAATTAGATCAAATACAACTGTCTGAAAGGAAGCCACACAATCATCAGTTTTGAATTTTCCCACCCTTCTCCCATAAAAAAGCCAGTGCAGTGTTACAGAAAGTTAATATGTGCATCTTGCCCATTATATCTGGCTTGAAACCGTATAAAATGACATCTGATAGCAGCTTGTATGGACAAGCTCTTATTAAACATAATTACTCAACAAGGTCTATCCTAAATCAGTTAATGATCGGCAACAGACAGAAATTCACTGGTATTCCCTGACTTTGCATATTATGGGAGTAGTTTTTAATATTAAAAAGTTCACATAATTCCTACTGCGCTTTGATTCACTACTGATGAAGTGAGTGTAAAATCTGATTACATTAATTGAGCTTGTTGTCAGATTGTCACTTTTCTCCTTTTTAATTGCCTCCCGTCTCCGTCATTATCCCTGACAAGCCACATTTTCAGCCCCAACATCCCTCTTTGCATGCCTGCTTTTCCCATGTGCAGGCCCACAGAACTGGTTGTTCCCCGAGTTTCCCCAGGCTGCAGGATGTCGTTGGGGTGGCAGCAGTGCCAGGTGGAGCCCTGTGCTGCTCCCTGGGAACACCTCACACAGGTTTGTGTTTCCTGCTGCAGGGCCACAGAAACGCAGAAGGAGGAAATTGTTAGAAAACACACGAAGGGCAGAGTTTTTTCTGAGCCTGTGTGTGATGGTTTGTGCTGTCACAGGGATTATAGACTCCTCCTGTATCCTATATGGGAGGAATTAATAATTCCTCACGTCTCCGTGTGTGTGTGTATGTGCTTCAGCTGCTCTAATACGAAACAGGATAAAAACTGTCTCAAAGCTCTGTGTGGCAATTCGAGGGGTGGTTTTACATTCTCAGGGGTTATTTAGAGCTCCTCTTTCCAAGCTGCTGAGCAGCTTTTCCCTACTCTGAGGAGCACTGTGTGTGTTTTACTGTGAGTTTGCTCCTGTAATGTGGGAATCTGTGCAGAGCTGAGCAGCAAAAGGCAGGAGCATACTGTAAAACAGTAAAACATTTCACCTTATGCTGTCCTCCCTTCCTCTCTGAATCCCCAAACCACACAGAAAAAATTCTCCCAGTAACTGAATTTTTCTCTAAACTTGCCCAACACAGTTTTAAGTTTCTTGAGACCTCCTTGATTTCCACAGAACGCTGTAAATCTGCCTGGGAGTTAATCAAGGGGTTAATTAGTTAGGTAGTCCCCTTACACCCCCGCTGTATTCATTTGTTTTAGGTGAAGTTACACCTAGTTTTAAACTGCCACTCTAGGAGAGTCCCAACTTGTTTTGCTATCAGTTGGCTTTGATAATTTGCCAGGGAGTTAATCCTGCCTGACATGCAGCTCACAAGATACACCTCACCTGTGCTTTATCAAAGCACTTCTCCTCTGCCTCAAGAGTGCTGAGCATAACCCTGCCCAGGGTTGTTGCAGCCCTGGAAAACACATTTTGTAAATGATTCTGCATGTGCTTTTAATATTATTATTTTTTTTCCCCTTCAGGAGTTTTGTCTCTCACATTACAGCTCTCGCTGTGTTTATAGAGTCACCTTCTGTCCTAGAAATTTGCCATGTTGCAGGCTCCCAGCAGCTGTGGGACTTGGAAGGGTGACTCCACTATGAACACAAACACATTTGCTGACAGTGTAATTACTCCCTTCCCCGTATTTTTTTCTTCCCCTTGCTTTCTTAAATGCAGGACACCTACAGTCACAATAGCAATATATCACTTGCCTGTAGCACAGCTTTCTTTCCCCTGTAAACTGTTAATGAAGTTCCTGTCCTTGTTTCTCAGTAATTGTAAAAGCATGTTGGGTAATATACTCGCCACACTTTATTAAAGCACTGGCCACACTTTATTAAGACCTAACAATCCCATCCCGTGCTCCCTGCTAAGGAGACCTAACTCCAGTTTCATTTGGAGCTCATTTCACCCTGCTCAGATCACACACTTGGTTTTAATTCTTCCAGGGCCTGCTCTGAAGACAATGTGCCCGGCTGCAGTGTTTTCAGCTGGCTCACATTTGGCTGTGGCTGTGTCTGCACGACTTTCTAATGCAAGGCCTGATCCTGGAAGGTGCTGAGGGCACAGAGGGCTCCTGCAGATGTCCAAGGGGACACTCAGACAGTTCTGGGCTCCTCAGGATGGGTGGCTCCAGGCTGGGTCAGGGAGGTCCATGCAGACCTCCAGGATGCTTTGGGGACAGCGTGACTCAGCAAGGCAGTGAAGGGGACAATGGAGGGGGTGGTGGCAGCTAATTATTTGACAATTATTTCTGTTGAATAATTCTTCTAAGGGGCAAGGAGGGGGAAGATTCTCAAGTGCCTGCCTATTTTTTTTTCTTTCTCCTTTATTCTTTTCTCATGATCCTAACGTGTGAGTCTTGCACAGACAGAGGTGGGACGAGGTGGTGAAATCCAAGGGCCCATTGGGGTTGTTTTCCTCCCATTGCCACTGCCATGGTAGCAGAGTACAGGAATATTAGCAGCAGATGTCCATAGCACTGGTCATCCAGAGGCCTTGGATGAGGTCAGTTCAATCACCACCACTTTTCCTGCAGGGAAACTGAGGCACATGATGTCTCCTTTGGTGTTACAGACCTGGAGGTGGAACTTCCTTAATTAACTGTCCTTGAGACTTTTAGTGTGCAAGTCTCTGCCCAGAATAACCACAAATTTGGTGTTGCTGTTACCCACATAATTTCATCTGTGTGAAAAGTATAATCCCTTCATTCTCTTTTGTGTCTTTCTACCTATAAAATTGTCACAAACTGAGTGTGGAACCACACGTGTCTGTTATTTACAAGACACAAAGTACATTGTTGTATTATTTATGAGGCAGAGGTAACCAAGCCGTCAAACTCTTGGGTGTTATGGCACAAGAAAAGGAGCCCCTTGTTTGAAATCTCAGAAGAAAAAAAGCATTAGTGCATGTTAGAGATGTAAAGTGCAGACTGAAGTGGTGCGAACTTGGACAGGCCCATGGAGAGCACACGAGGCAGAACCCCTCAGCCTCTCATCTCGAGGCATCACCTCTACAAATAATGCACAACATTATCTTGTGTCTTCTCTGATGACAAGGCTCTTTGATTTTCTGAAGGAAGCATAATTGAAGAATGTGTGGTTCCTCCTGCGTGTGATTAAACCATTAAAAGAATGGCCACAGTGTACAGAGTCGCTCAGAAATGTCATGGCAGACGAGTGCCCAAATACTTCTTTGGCAGAAAGTGATTAGCTCAGCTGGATTTCCTGGTTAAATACAAGGTTAGATAAATACTTGAATAAACTTCTTTCAGCACGGACAGGATTAAGGAGAACGTCTTATTCTTGTGCTGACAAAGTTTTGCTGTTTGCAGACTGATCATATCTTTAAATTGAGATGATTATTTTCCATTTTTGGTGATTGAAAAAGGGAGAGATTCCCTCACTGTTTGTACTGCTCGAGTCATCAGGAAGAGCAATTCCAGCTGCCCCTGGAGCCCATGGTGGGGTGGTGGGTCAGGAGGGGAAGGGTTCAGGTGACCTCTGGTGCTGTTTTGGGGGGATGCCCACCTGGAGAGGTGCAAGGATCTCCATCTAGGCAGCCCTGGGCTCTGCTAGACCCCTCCTGGCATTTCACTCCTCCTCCTTTTGCCCATCCCTGTTGTAGGGATGACCTGCTGTGGAGCAGGGAGCCAAACCTCCCACCAGTGGTGTTGCAGATTGTCCAGGCCACGAGCAAACTCACTATTAAAGCAATTATTTCTTATTTTAACTTCTCCTGAGGTTGTGGCTCACAATGCAGAAGCTGACATTGGACTCAAGCTGCACTGTGTGTTAGTTACAAAATATTATTAGCATCTAATTTTAAATTAGGAGCCTTGCAATAGCAAAAAAACAAAGGGGAAAGATTTTTTGTTCTCACTTAGTGGAATGTGAAAGATTCATGCAACATTTTTATTTTCCTGCACACTCACTGCAAATACAAACAGAAGTATTTGTGTAAATACTTGTGCAGTGAGTGTGTGTGATTAATGAGTGTTGGCAAATGGGCACCACCATAAAAGAATAATTGAAACATGGAATCATTGAGGCTGGAAAAAACCTCCCAGACCATTGAGTCCAACCTGTGCCTGGTCCCCACCTTGTCACCAGCCCAGAGCACTGAGAGCCACATCCAGTTTTAAATTGGACACCTCCAGGGATGGGGACTCCACCACCTCTCCCAACAGCTCCTTGCAGTGCCTGACCAGCCTTTCAGTGAACAAATTCCTCCTGTTGTACAACCTGAAGCCCCCAAGAGCTCAGTGCTGTTTATTGCCTCTCTCTAATCCCAAGTCTGACTCAGGGCAGCTGACATTGACAGTCTGGGACATCAGATAAATCCATGGTTCTATCCATAATCTTTTAATTTAAAGATCAGGAATCTGCAGTCTGCCCACCAAATGAAAGGTGCTATGAAGGAGAATGCTGGGTCAATTTAGATTTGCTCACAGACAATCCTAGACTGGCATATTTCCCTGTTTTGTAGGATCTGCAGTTGGAAAATGTTATAGCTTCAGCATGTAAGGAGTTATTCAGCATCCAAGGCAAGGAAGTCACAGAATGAAGCCTGGGATCTGAGTGAGAAATAAAGCAAAAACACTGCCATAAAAATAGAAGGAGCAACAGTTTTCCACGTTGCTTCTTTGGAAAAGATTAATTGGTTTGGCTGCTGTTGTGAAAGCCCCAATACAGCACAAGGCTCCAGCCAACTTCTGAACTCAACGGAGCCACAGAAGGGCTGGGTGCTGAATAACTTTGAAGAGCTCAACATCAAACCAGCCTCAACTTGAATTTGACAAACATCCCAAACCAAACCCAAACAATGCTGCTGAGTGAATGATTCAGGGCATTGGTAGGACCCTCCACGTTTCATGTGGAGCAGTGGGAAGGCTGATGATGAAGTGCAGTGGAATACCTCCTCCCAGGACAGAGTTGAATCACAGAAAATAAACAAGGAAAACATATTTGTCCCTGGTTAGGCAGATTTATAAACCACCCTATTTGAGGCAGGTACGCTTTGCTGTCCCTGTTTCTTGAATGGAAATCTTCACCAGGGTGTTAAAGTTTCTGGCACACACAGATTCTGAATCACTCGCAGCCTGACGTTGGGAGGGAACTCATGGAAAGCACAAAACCTCTTCCTGATATGAAAAAAATTCAGAGAGGCAAAGAACCTGGCAGTCTGTTCCTTTGCTTCACCATCTCCCTGTTCTCCCAAAGGTTTTTAATCCTTGGACAACTTTTCTTCCAACACAGGAAGCCTTTACAACAACTGAAAATGGGATCCAGGCCTGCTGGATTCTGGGCCTGTGCAGCAGCCTGCAGTTCTCAGGCAAAGATAAATGTTTGGCTGGGAGAATATTTACTTAAAATTGGCACTACAGATATAGGACTTTTTCTCCAAGTGCCTTGGGATGTTTGATTAGAGAGAAGTGTTGCAACAAAGCAAACAGTGTTCATAAGAGTGCTAATAATAGCAGTACCTGGAGTCACTGCTCCCATAAATAGAGACCAGCAGGAGATAACTCCATGCATTTACATCAGATCACCAGAATGTGTATTTGCCTTAAGCAAAAATGATATAATGAGTATTTTATCATTATCAATGCTTGCAAGCATAGGCCGTGTGCAGCTTTTCCAGCTGTCAGGAACAACAGAGTGGATTGCTGTGTCACGTGGAGGAAGGCAGAGATAACACCCACCTTCTCCCTATTGTCTCCACTGCAAAAGATCAGATCCAGTCCTGTGATGGTTATCATATTGTGAAGCTACCAAAGATAATGAAACAGCTCACTCAGGAAGTAACACTGTACATTAATCTTTTCTTTCTATATTAATCCTACATCAAAGAGAAGTCTGCCCTGGCTAATTATGAGACTCAATCCCAGAAGATCACTGTTGCACCCAGGCTATCCTGACTTTTCCCTCCAAGCCCTTTTCCTTCTCTCAGCATCTCTGGTCTGTGAGCTCTTTACTGAAGGGAGGTGATGATGCTGGGCACCTTTACTGCTGTCACTTGCAATGATGTGTCACACATTTTAGTGTGCATTTATTGTGTCCTGTGGCTCATGCAGGAACCAAAATTACAAGCTCCTGAATGAGGATGGAACAGCAAAGAGGATTTGATCTAAATCTGAGCCTGGAAAGAGTGAAGATGAGTGAGATGCAGGTAGGTTTGGATGCACCTTTGTATCCTAAATTTTACCGACCACAGAGAAGAGGACAAATATTGAACAGATAGAGTGAAAGACACTCAAATGCTATTGGGTATTGATAGAACAATTTGTTCTCACAGAGCCCCTAATTCCCAGGTAAGCCATCCTGCTATCACACCACAGGGTTTCTTTGCCTACCAACAAACCAGCTGAGGAGATTTTCCCCTTATGGAAATTCAGTCTGGGTTTTCCCAGATGCAGTGATGCTGTTCTTGGCAGCCAAGTGATGGAAAGGACTATTTTGGCCTTAAAACTTCCCTTAGTTCTCCACTCATTGACAGTATTGATATGACCAAGCCCTAAACTCTTCTTTATTACTGCTGTACTGCAGTGGAGGAAGAAAGAAAGAAGATTTATTTCACCTGAGGCTCAAGCTCTTTTGTGTTAGCAAGTCCCAATCAATGTAAAATACCATGGGTTTTCTGATTTTTCCACTGCTTTACCTTTCCTCCTCACATGCAATTTTCTCTTTCCTCTCTCCTTTCCCATCCCTCTTGCCTCCTTTCTTCTTCCTTTTCATATTTCTCCTCAGGCTTTTCTTTCCATTGCCCATTTCTCCCCACTGCACTTCTGCCCTCCAACCTCACGACAACCCAAACTCCCAGAAAAGTCCCAAGTCCTCTCCTAACCTGAGGCATACATACAATCATTAGCTGAAAATGAATATTTTTGCTGCTCTGTGCTGGGAAGTAACAGAAAAACCTCCACCTCTGCCCTGCTGGGGAAGCAGCCACCACAGCTCAGCCGCCTTGGAGAAGCTCCAGATTTATGGATTAGCTGCTGCTAAACACAGGGTGGATGGAAATCTCTGCTGGGAAGTGGGGAAACAAGAAGAAATCTGCCTTCTCAGCTGGGCTCAAGGTTTCTCTTTGCTGTTTGAGATTTGCCGTGATGTCAGGACAGAAGGGCTCAGTCTAATCCTTTGTCCAGCTGCTGCTGGTATCCAGGTAGATAAAGATGAGTGAAACTGTTACTCGCAGCCAAAAGAGGTTCTTGTGATATTTTATATATTCTTTATCACTTTAAAGTTGTGTGTGATGACACTGAGAGATGGGCTCAAGGGGTCTCAGGTGGGAGATGGGATGTGTGGGGTGACCAGTGCTCCCAGCCAGGCACAGGCACAGCAGAATTCCAACATTCCTGCAGAAGTCCTGGAGAGGAAACCACTCCATGTGAGAGGTTCAGTGACCCACTTGGACTTTTGGCTGGGACTAAGGGTGGAACATGTTCCTTCACTCAGTTCAAACCCACTTTTTTCAGGAACTTTCACAGCAAAGCATGAACTTAAACAGTGCATCCACTTAAAAACAGAAAACCAGTTTTCGTGTTTGTTTTCCCTCGTTAGAGTTTTTCCTTACTGCTACAAACTGACTCATTAACAAATTAACATGTTTTGATTCCACTGTGAAAGTCTTGAGATAATTGTTACAGCTATGGTCCTGGGGCTCAAGAACTGTGCTTCTAAAATGCTTTTATAGACTACAAATTGGATGCTTTTCATACAGGTTATCTAATTTTAATTACAATTTCCCCTCTGGCAAGTCTTTCTTCGCTTTGAAGTTGTTAGAATTTTGTCATCCTTGGGGAGTGAGCAGTTTCAGATTATCATCATGTCAGATTTTATGTCCATAGAAACACTTTTTCAACAGTTCTTTTACTGAGGCAAGCTTTCATCTGTGGGAGTTTTATTGGTCTGAAAGTTATGACAAGCAGCTTAAGTGTAAGTGATGTCCTACTTGTAATGTGAAAAAAAAAATCTCTCTAAGCATATACACCAGCCACTAAAATAAACAGCAATTACTGTCCCTACAGACAAAATTGTGGAAAGTAAAAATAAGACATTATTTTCAATTCCCTATTTTTTTCTCAAGTAATAATTTGCCATTTTCAAGCAATATTTTGTCTGCCTGGGTCACGAATGGCTGGGAAGAAGGGGAGGGGAAGCAAAGGAACACTGAAATGAGATAATCTCTCAGAAAACGACCCACTCAAGGTACAGCATCTGTCCACCAAGCCCTGACAAGGCTCCCCTGAGCTCCAATAGGAGTTTTGAGCACCAGGCTGCTGCTGGGTGCCTTTCACATGACTAATTGCATAACACTCAGCATTCTGCTTTCATCAGGAGCAGATATGGTCCCTCCCTGGGCTGCATTAGAGGCCTGCCGCCCATATAGAACATGTAATCTCTTGCTCTTTATTGCCAAGATGTTTATTGACGTTTGCCAAAGCCAAGGAAAAGAAGGATCTCCTTATGAAGGGTTGATTTGTTTGTGTTTGGAGCCTGGGGCCATTATGTCCAAGGGACAAGATGTTGGATTCTAAGTGTATCAGCCAGGTCTGTGTCACGGATTTTTTTATTTTTTTGTGACAGAATTTTCTTGATGAAGCTGTCTGGGTTTGCAGAGCCAATAAATAGCAGTGCTGGCATTACAAGGCTCTGCATCCCAGAGTTTGATGGACTGCCAGCACCTTCACTGCTGTAATGCTGCCACAACTGCAAGAAAACAACCAGCAAATCAAGGATGCTTAAACCAATCTGAGTGTTCAGACCTTTAGCCTGCATAGTTTTAAGGCAGTGAGAGATACAGGAGCAAATAGTTCATAAAAATAAATAAGCAAACACAAAGCTTGAGGAGTTTGCTGGGGAACATGAGAACAAAGTGTATGGGGGAGTGGAAGATGTGTGCAGGTTCCTCTCTCATCTCTGACATTCCTGAGCTAACAAACAACAGTCAGCCCAAGCAGAATGCAAAAGTGACTAGGAGGAAAAAAGTTCTGTAGGATCATTGATCAAATACAAAATTGCCACTGTCTTCATGGGGATTTCTAATGATGTAAGATCCTACGAAAATTTCAAGTTTAGCTCCCCTTTCTTCAGCCCCAAAGACCCTTCCTTCATACAAGAGATGTTGGATCCTGTTCACTGGAACTAAGTCAGGCATTTTCAATTGAAGAAGATCAGAGGAATTAGCCTGAGTTGATTGAAATCCCTCTCAAATTTATGTAGTCCTTTAAAATCACTTGAATTCAAGTTACACCTTCAGCCGAAGTTTTGCAGGTAGAAAAAATATGTGTTTTTCTGTCATAAACAGGACCTATTTTCCTGAAATGCTGGATATTGGCCAGAGGATTGCAAATTAACAAGATCTCCTAGGAACAACAACAACAATGACAAATGTTTAAATAAAATTGATAAATGGTATTTTCTGGTCTTTCTCATCTGATGCTATTTCAGGTAACTGCTGACATTAAAACAACTATTCTAGATTTATTCCTGGAGCTCAATTTGCAACTGGTTTCTGATTTTTAATAGCAAAGGAAGTCATAAAGAAGACACAGATCTTCATGACCACCAATGATTCAAAGGATTCCCCAGTTTTCAGGAAGGCAAATTGGAAGAATAGATCTTGGAGCTGAGAGTGGAGTCACAAGAAAAACAGGTTCATTTACTTTGGGCTAAGTGAATGTAAAAGAGTGTCAAATCTGTGAGAATGTGAGGTGGCCAAAATGCCTCAGTTCTTTCAGATGAGTGTTACTTGCCTTTCACCAGCTGGTTCAAGTCACAAGAGCTGCTTTCCCTCTCAGGAGAAGGCCTGGCAGAGCCTGATGAGCACTTCCAAAGGAAGATCTAAAGAGAGCTCACCCTTAGACTATTGGAGGATATCAGATTTTTCATGGTAAGGATTTCAATGACTCAGGTTCTTTGCAGGTTTGACCACAGTGTCCTCCTTTTAACCCTTTCCTCTGAGTGGGCTATTCCAACCAAGGAGAAACACACCTAATTCTGAGCTGCAGGAAGCTCAATACCCCAGTTATTTTCCTGTGCCTTTCCCAGGGCAGCAAAATTTGAGGATTTTGGGGGTCAGAAACCCAAATTTTGGTGTTTCCAGGGATCCAGGCCTCCAAGCAGACCTGCAGCCCTCAGGGAATCACCTGGCTCCTGGCACCCACTGCTGCTCAGCAGCCTCCGTGGGCTCTCCCCAAATTCCATTTTTCACACCCTCCCAACAGCATTAAGGATGACAAGACCTCTTTGCCACCTTCCAAAGGGAGGAATGTGACAGACCCTCCATTCACAGCCTTCTGGAGCAGGTCCCATCATCCTGCTTCTCCCCAAAGTTAGGACATTATGGTTTCCCAGGGAATCTCAGCATCTGCTGCCTCACAGAGATCCCTGACAGATAAGCTGGTGCTAAATACTCCTAATTATGAACCCAATTGACTGTATCCATGACCCACAGCAGTGCCAAAAACAAAAGAGAAAAAAACACAAACAAACAAACAAACAAACAAAAAATCTCTGGCCATCCTTCAGCATCTACACTGAAACTCTTGTCCTGCATTTCTGTCCCCTCCACTCACTGCCACTGAAGTAAAGAGGGCAAAAAAATTAAATCCTGTAAAGTCAATCTTCCCTGCGTTTGTTTATTAAAATATGGTCAGCCTCCATGAGAGTTTTATTTGGAACAAAAGGACTGTTAGAGAATTAGTCACAGCCTGGGAGGCAGGAGAGGGCATTGTTTTATGGAGACAAGAAAGGCTTTGGGGAGCAGATGATTCTAATTTACCTTCTTGACTTTATTCAGCCACTTTTAAATAGATTTCTCTTCATGTGGACTGCAGTGTTTATGGCTGTAAAGAGGAGGGAGTCTCACTTTTAACCCCTGCAAAAGAACAAGGCTAAGAAATAAATCCTGCTGAATTCTGCTTCTTGCTCCTTTAGCAAAGATTTCAGCTCAGGTGTCCTTCTCCAGGGAACACCAACTAACATCAAGAATTCCCTGTGAAACCTCAGTGGGGGTGTTCTTGCACTTAAAATAAAAACAAAAGATCTCTGTTTCAAAGTTAAGTTCTTCTAATTTAGGTATTTAATTAAACTATACTATTAAAATTGCTCAATTTAAAACTTTGATGCATTAAAATATTTTAATTCCCTTCTATTTATAGGTTTATGTTCTGTTCTAAGATACAAAGTTTTGGAGGATAGAGTTTGAACTTTTCAGGCTATTTGGAGTGGAATTTTGCTTAATATATCTCAGAAAGATTTCAGGGGAGGGAAATCAGTTTTTGACCAGTTGAAGTTAAAAAAAACCTTTTGAGAAAATTTCTGGGTTGAATTTATAGCTTAAAATTCAACTCTGAAAGAAAAAAAAAAATATTCTTTCATTTATTAAAATTGTGATATAAAATCTTTCTGTATTTACATGTGTATATATTTAATTAATGTACATTCTCCTTAGCTTCTGTCTTAGTTTCCTTGGTTTCTTTTTGATTCCTTAGATCCTAACTTGAAAGAAAATGGTAAAAGAGAAACTCACTGAACGGTGACCTCTCATAATCTCACTTTTTAAAAGAGGAAAGCTGAACAAGCAGAAGAAAAGGTGTTTTACTCTGTTTTCAAAGCTTTGCTTTGGCAACCTCCAGTAAAACTGATGCCTGAAGAAATGTTTGAATACGAGAGATCTTTGCTGAAATGCAACAGCTACATTTAAGTTGTTCTTTGCCTACCAAAACATTTTATGCAGACCTGCAAGACCTTCCCAGAGATAAATCCCACACCTTTCATTTCCATACATGTAAAATAATAATAATAATAATAAAAAATACTTAAGTAAATCTTCCTGCTTTAGAAGTTCACAGAAGGATGAAAAGGAAAAAAAAAATCCCAATTCTGCTTAGTGCACATGTAAATAGATTTCTCTCTCCCCCACAAAAACACATCCCTCATGCAAACACATATTTGGATTGGCTCCGTCCCTCATCCATTTCCAGTGAGAGAAGCCACCACTCCTCCCAATAACAATCAAAGGCATGAACACAGCACCTCCAACAATTGCTGCCATGGAGAAACAATTTAATGAAAACATAGCAATGTATTTTTAGAGCCTCATAATGCAACTCCTCAACTGGAAACAAGAGGGAAAAAAAAAAAAAGCATCTCGTGACCGTGTGTTTGATGGAGCCCACCAAAAAAATGCTCTGATTTGAGAAGCCTTGTATCATCCTGGGATCCACCAGAAACCAGCTAAGCAAATGTAGCCAATTAAGGCAAGGCAATTTTGAAGGGCAAAAATATCACTCCTGGTTAGTGCAGCACTGATAGGCTCCTCGGTGATGAGCCAAACAAGCACACACACAATTGCTTAGTTCCCAGTAATGTCATTCAAATTAGATTGTTCAGGGGATCTTCTAAACCAGGGCTGAAGTATTGGCTTGTGCTGCTGCTTTTGAAGTGACTGAAGGGACAGAAAAATGCAGCTCACAATATTTTTTCTAAAGATTTAAGGAAAAGGCTGGGCTACCCTGTGGGTTTTTTGTCATTTGGAGATGAAGAACAATTATACATTTTGCTGAGTTTTTGTCATTTTACCTGTGACCCACCTCAGTTGTGTTTGAACCCTTCTTAATCAAATGTGACAGAAGGTCAGATAAATAGCAATTTAAATTCCTCCAGTTTTTGTGAAAACATTTGGGTAGGTACAGGAGGAAGGCCCCTGCAAATACCCAGCCCAACAACAGGAAAATCTTCATTTACAGCTTCCCTTTTACAGATACAAAATTAAATCAGTCATAAAATATGAACCCAGAAAAGAAAATCTTTGTTAGTCCTGGTGCTCGTGTAATATCTTGTATTTTTCATCCATTTTCTCCCAGTTTTCTGCCTTGGCTACAGTGATAATTCCCTGTCCCCAGTGCCTTCATTGGGTGTCTGGAAAGCCAGAAGGGAGACCTATCCTTCAGCCCTGCTTGTGATAAAGGGAGCTTTGATAAGATTCCTCAAAAATCTTCCTTAGAGTAGCCAAAAAGCAGGAACTGTAACACTGCAGTGTAAACTCCATCAGGTTTGCTCCTCCATGAGCTACCCCATGGCTGTTCTCAGACTGAGCTCCCTGGGTTCTCCCAGTTGTAAACTCCATACTTAGGTTTGGTCTGGGAATTATTTGAAATCCACCCAATTGCTGCTCCTGTGACCCTGAACCCAAACATTTCCCATGCACTTTCTCCCCAAAGGAGGCATTGCTGGCATTTTTACACGACATCACTTCAGCTGTTTAAAAACCACAAAATTCTTCATTTAAAATCTAAATCTACATATCCCTGCAGACTGCTTTTTGGACCAATATTTAACACCTAGTGGCTTGCCCTTTCCATGCTGTCTGGGCTTGGTGACCTCCGATCTGCACATGCCAAGGAAGGCCCTTCTGACATCAAAACATTACTCAAGAAAATTCCTTTCAACAGCAGGTACTTTACTGACCTAGATTAAGTTGCTTGAGATGTCAAAGCCCTGGAAAAAAAAAAAGAAAAAGAAGCTAAAATTGGCCTAAATGACTTCAGGCATAAAATCTGACCAAAGGAATTATGTCAGATGCTATAAACAGAGAGGAAAGCATGTAGGGAATATGAGGGATCAAAGGGAAAATCAAGTTAGTGTGATGTTTTGTTTTCTCCCAACTAAAAATGATGCTCCCACTTGTTCTGATGTGGAAGGAAGCAACGGCTGTTGGCTGCCGCACAGCTGGCTACAGAATGCTTTTATGAATGTTTTAAGAAGGAAAACCAAAAATGTGTTGACTGGAACGCTCCATGCAATTCTGGGCTTCATTTAAACTCCTGAGTCTCTCAGTAACAGGAATTACAAATTTCCTCAGGGCTTTCTTGGAAGCAAGGCTTTGCCCAGCAGAGCCTCTGTGGAAAAGCACGTGAGCAAATCCCAGTGAGGAGCCAGGGAAGGGACTGACCTGGCCCACATCCCAGCACACGTGCTGTCATGGGGGGTCATTTCTATGCTTCCAAAATTCCCTCTTGCCTTCATATCAAAGCTGAGGAGGGCAGAAGGATCTGTAAAGGGCAAATATCTGTCAAAAGAGGAACTGGTCCAACACTTTCAGTCTTGAATTAACTCATATGTTCACTGCCACAGAGCTTTTAAGGAAAACCTTCCTTACTGAAATCCATGCTGGTTTTTGACCTCAAAACCCTCCATCTATTCCAGCACCAAAAGCAGTGGCCTGACTTTTACAGGCACTGAACAGCTGAAGCACATTATCCCTTTCAAAGCACCCTGGCCCTGCTCTCCACAGCCTGGGCTTGGGCTTGGGCAGGTGTCGAATCCAATCCCTTCACCCGGGCAGGGAGGGACTTTCCTGCCCTGCAGATTCACATCCAGGCACTTGAGAAAGGTCACATTTGCTCCATCCTCCTGTGGTCAGAGGATGCAGCAGCAGGGCACAGCTGGGCCCTGAGTCCAGACAGCTTCATTATGAGACAGCCTGGACAAATGTGAAGCAGCATCTGCACTAGCACCTCTGCCAGGAACCCACTCAAACCAGACACTGGAACAGGTCCAGCTAATAAAGGACAGAACTCTTAGGAAGTGTAAAAATACATGGCTTTCTGAGGAGTATTGTAAAGTTCGTTTTTTGGGGGTATTTGGCCAGCAGAGACAGTGCCTGCAGTTTCCCCAAATGGGCACTTTAACACAGCTTTGCAAAAAGAAGGTTTTTTAATTGGTTATTCATGATGAAAATGTTACAGTGAGCTAAGAGTGCCCCACAGGATGGAGACTTAGAAACCCAGTTATTTTTGTAATGGACATAAATAATCCTCTCCACAGTGACCTGGAAAACTCTCCCAGCTTGGTTTGCTGGCTCTCCAAGCCTTGCCTCCAGAGGATACAGAGACTGAAGAGGAAAACAATGAAACTGTGAATGTCCTAGAATAAAAGGAGCATCACTCTTTCTAAAATGCAAAACTTGAGAAATTGTAGAGAAGGAAGCAGAAAAATCTAATAGAATATCAGCTAATACATGGAACTAGGACTCCTTGATTAAACCTGGAGGGCTGGAGAGCCCTGTGTCAGTGGAGAACCCCTTGCCAGGAGGTTTGCAAAGTTTCCAGGTGGAAATTGGAGCTCTGGTTGGCACCAAGGCTATACTCAGCCAGGAGGGGTGAGTGAGCCATGAGCCAGCACAGTGTTGGATGGCTACAGAGGAAATGACAGGAGCAGAAAGCAAAAATATGACTCCTTCCAGCTCTCTTGGAAGTTCAGAAAGTTTACAAAGCACATAGAATGGAAGCACCTCTGCATTGAATTCTGACTAACAGCATCTGTAGATCTTTATATGCCCTAAACCCCCTCAAAAGTGAATGAAAGCAGCATCACACCTTTCCCTAGGGATGAGCAGCCCGTGGGTGATGGATTTAAAGTGACCTGCACAGGTACTGTGACACCAAGGCAGGGCTAATCAGAGCCATGAAACCACCGAGGCCCAGAGCTCAGCCTGAGGAGCAACAGGATTTTCTGCTTTCCAGTTTCCAGTTGCTGAGCTCATTCCTAACTCTTGCAGAGTCACAGTGCTGTTCCCATTAAAAAGAAAACAAATGGATTCACTTAAATTGAAATATAAAATCCTTCCCTCGACATTGTTGCTTGTGCTGCCCTCTTTGACTGAATTATTTCCCAGTCTCCTGACAGTCCTTAAGGAAGTGCTTAAAGCCTGAGACTGTGTAACACCCACTGTGAGGAAGGGGTCACCCAAACTCCTATCTCCTACTGCTCAATTTAGTTAAGAAGAAAAAAAGCCTGTGCTCATATTCCAACACATGTTTCTGCTTTTAGATCTCTGGGAACTTTATGTGTCTTTTATTTTTTTTTTTTCCATCAGTTCTCAGAGCAAATGTCAGTGCATTCAGAGTCCAGCAAGGCCCTCATGACCACAAAGAAACCCCAGACCTGCACGTGGGGAGCAGTGCTGGCAGTGGCTGTGCAGGGCTGCCCCAGAGCCAACCACTCCTGCAGGGCCAGGCCTAATTCCAGGCTTAGCTTAATTGCTGCCTCAGCTCCCAGCTCTGCTAACACAGGTTTTGGACACAGGTAACAGTGACAGGAGGCCTGTGCCAGGCAGTTTCCTCTCTGGAAACCCCAAGGGCTGACCAGGGGGTGACCTGCAGCCTTGCAGGAACATTTCCAGCCCAGCCTTCACTGGAGGCACATCCCCTCCCCAGGCTGCTCTCACTCCTGCATTTGCCTCACCAGCACACTCAGCATCCACACCTGATGAACAGAAGCTTTCTCTCCTGCATAGTTTCAATACCCAGATGTGTGTGAAATTGCAATTTATTTAGTTCTGTCTTTGCAGAAATTGTGACAGAGAAGAAATTGCTGCAGGCCAATATGGTCTCAATTTTTCCTGCCGTTTTCTTTTATTCACCTGCTGTCTGGAAAAATCTTTTTGTTCTATGTGTTGTCCAGCTCTCTCAAAGTAGAGTTTCTAAATGTTACTATGAATAAATGATCCAGATTAATTAATTTGGAATCCAGACTTTTTCATGAGCATCTCTGAGATGGGCTGATTTCTTTGCTGCTGATGAGTGATAGAGATGGGCAAGTTGCTTCAGAAGCTGTTACACTCTGCTGGCACTGAAATCATATCTAACTTAGGGCTGCCTAAAGCCTCTGTATTCAGTTTCCATCTACTTCTGCCCCAAGCATGGACACAACTTTTTAAACTGGACATGAAAACATCCGCAGCTGCTTCATCTGAAGCAACAGCCAATGCTTTTTATGTCACCAAACTGGCATAAACCCAATATAAACAGGAATAGGAAAATACTTTTGAGTGTTCTGCATTTTACAGCCTCCATTAAAATTAATGAACATGAGATCTAAAGGTTGCAGAAGCAAATCAGCACTAGAGTGCTTAGAAATGACACCTTAAAAAATTAAAATACTCAAAGCACATGAGAAAATAATTTTTTCAAAGGAGATTTAATGAAGTCTGACAGTTATTTGTATAATGTTTGTTATGTTGCATCACTAAGATTTTTCTACTGGTGAAGGTTAGATGAAAGTGTTTTGACAGCTCTCACTGGAGGGATGATATTTAATATAGAACAGTTTGCAAAACAGTATCAGGACCTGGAAATACCTTTTTGGTTAGTCATGGTCACCTCCAGCCCCGTCAAGGAAAACAAAAAAAATTCCTAAATTCTGTAATTTCTGGTTTTAGCAGCTCGTCTCACAAAGAAAAAATGAGATTTTTAAAAATACCTCTTTAAGGCAAAATGGTGTGTCCAAACATTAATTTTCATGGCTTACATGAACTGAGGTCTCGAAAATGAGAAAGCCCAGAATGGGATCTGAGGTTTGCTTTTCAGTGAAGGCTAATCAGCAAGATGGAAAAATCTCTGAAATTTGGGAAGGCTCAAACCTCAAACCTACAGCGAAAGAATTGCAGGACACAACTGGTGTCACCCAAACTCCAGCTATGGAGATTGAGGCTCTGCAAGCTCATTTTCACCCCTCCTGAAGAGCTTCATCCCCAGTTCCCAAATAAAGAAACCTTAATGGGAACTGCATGGAGACAAAGCAAAGTGAACATAAGGAAAAGTGGAAAAACAGCTCTGCAGTTCTGGGACTCCTTCTGGGAAGGTTCTCCATGCACAAAGGTGAATCCCACAATGTTTATTCTGCTTTCTACCAATTTTGGGATTTTTCCTTTACACCCAGAGATGGCTCCTGTGGGTTTCTCAACAGCCTGAGTGTGATTTTCCTTCTAGGAATTCTGTCCCTATAGAGTAAAAAAATAAAAGGCTCAGCCACGAAGAGGCTTTAGACACACAACTCCCATTAATCCAAGTGGGAACTGTTTGTCCACGTTGGTCCCCCAGGGAACACAAGGATGTGTTTGTGTGTTTTGAGGAATCCCATGGAACACAGTGGCAGTTTCAAAACTGTTCTCCTCTGGATTTTTTTTAAGTAAAACCCATCTATTTAATAAAATTGCTTTGTAACAAAGTGAACTTTTTTTCCACCCAAGCAGGCAGCTACAGCTCTAAAAGATTTTTAGATTTCCCCATGGCAAAAAGAAAAAATATTTTATTTCCTGAAGAAAAATTGTGAAAGAAAATTCTTAGAAGAATTCAGTGTTAGCTGAAAGATTTCAGCCAACAAGAAATTTTGATGATAACCTGCGTGTGCTAACTCCAGCCTTCAATACACTTAATTTTTGGTGCTTCAAGCCTTAAAACCTTCCATTCCCTAACCTGAATGGAAGGTTTTCACCTCAGCTTGTGAGGACTGTGACTGTGTGGAGACAGACAGCAGGAGGGAGCTGAGTCCTCATCTGCTCCTGGCTCCTGGCACCCACTGCTGCTCAGCAGCCTCCGTGGGCTCTCCCCAAATTCCATTTTTCACACCCTCCCAACAGCATTAAGGATGACAAGACATAAGAAAAACAGAGTGAGAAAAACAATAGCAATCAAACTGGTGAAAAATCAGGAGGCGACAGTTTAAAAATCATTCATAACTGCAGGCTTGTTTTGTTACAGCTGAGCTGTGTCTTACAGAATGTGGGAGAAGGGATCTGTCGGGAGAAGTAAAGGACTAACAACGTTTAGAAAAAAACATATATATTTGTCATTGGGAGCTACTCTTCAACTTCAAAGCATCTTTAGTCTCTTAAAAGGATTTACATTTGAGCTGAAGGGAATTTAGGTAATGGGCAGCTCTGAGAGACATCCCCTCTAGCAGAGTTTTCACATATCACACAGCAAAGGAAACAATTCCTATTGAGTTTCACGGGATGATTTATCATCTCGCCTCTCCAAGCCTCTCACTGGCTCTTTAACATTCACTGCACACTTGGTGAAAATGTCTAGAAAATGATGGAACTGACAAATGGTCCCCCTGCCCTGTCTGGAACTCGTACCACGCCTGCAGCCTCCTCCAAAACAAAACACAGATGAAGTAATTCCCAGTTTCCCATGAAGTCACATCAGCACTTTTGGTGCCATTTTCCAAGCACAGGAGCTCAGAATTGGGGTTTATAGGAACTGGAGGAAAAGATACAGGGATTTTAGGACAGGGGGATGTTCCAAGGAAGGAAACAAAGCACTGAAAATAAGTTTTTTAAATAGAAGTCCAGATTTTTTCCTAAAAGGAATGTCTGAGTCAGAGCCCGGACTTCTACCAGCTAAATTACATTTCAACAGCAGCTGAATTACTCAACATAGGGATATTAGAGGGGATCTCAAAATAAAACACAGAGTCAAACTTATCCATACACTGGAAAGGAAATCTAGATGACACAGCTCCCCAGCCTCACATCCAGACCTCTCATCTTGGCTTGCACCACATAAATGTTCAACCAGAACGAAACTCCTCACAAGTACTACAGAACCAAGTGGCATCATGTAACAAACCCAAAAAGCTGCTTTTAGGAACATCATGAGAATATTCTTTTTTTTTTTTGAATGGAGAATATTTATCCTTATAGGAAAGCAGGGCCTAAATTTCCTTTTAGGCTACTGGCCAGGTGCTGACCTGATGTAAATCCAAGATGTTCTCACTTCAAAGGCCTTACTCCAGGTTACAATCCTGAATATAAAATTAGGATCATTGTGATTTGTGGTTAATCATTTCACCTCTGAGTGCTCTTGTGGAACGATGTTGTTCTTCTGCCTCACAGAGTTTATGGATCAGATAAAAGGTGCTATAAAAATACATTTCAGAAGATTTACTGCAGTGATACACAATTTTCTGCCAACTCTTTCTTCTCAGCTGACAGAACTCTCTTTACTTAGCAAAAAATCACCTGGAGAGAAGCCTCTTAAGTAGAAAATACTCACTGTTTTAGTGAATATTCACTGAAAACCTGAAGATATGCATGTAGTGATAGTTCTGTCCCAATCTCAAAGCCATTTTATTGGTGACTGGGATTGTCTGGCTGGAGCACAAGGGGCTCTTTAAGCACTTTTAGGCTGCCCTGCAGTGATGTCTCGGTGTCTGCTCTTGCCCCATCCCAAAACTGGGCAATTTGGGGTGATTTTTTTCTCCCATCCCTACTGCTGCCCACCTTTCTCATGGGAGGATCATGATTTAGTTTGGGATTCTTTAGTATCTTATGCACCCAGACACAAAGCTTTAAAACCCTTTACAAGCTCAAATGAAGGCTCGTTATGTAAAGTAAGAAGAGAGCAAATTAAAAAGTAATTCCGTATTTTTCCTATATTTTTAGAACCACCAATTCTCTGTCATCTGACTACAGGGTTTTCAGTGGTTCTGGGAAGGGTCAGAAACATACTTTCCAAGAAACTCAAAATTTGGTGAGTTCTCAACTGAACCAGAAGGCAGCAGCAATTTTCAGCCCCCGATTTCCTCCGAAGGAATGCCAAAAGGCAACTTTTTCCCAGCTACTGTTTCCACCAGCACCCACAATTATTTGTGTGAAGCGCTCCGAAAAAACCAGGCAGCTTTAATGTGACTTAAATGCTTAAGTGTTTAAATATTGAGGATTAATTCTTGTGGCTTAATACCAGATTAAAAATAAATGTGCTCTTTGTGGTGCTCCTCGTGTGTGACAAAGACTGGTTCGAGTCTTCCTCGGCTCTTTTGTTTCTCCTGGCTTGTAGATAGCACTTAGAAAAACACATTCCCAGTGGCCCCATAGACTTAAATATCCTTTTGAAACGGAGGATTCCCTCCTCCTTTATAGCCCGGGGCCAATCTAAGTGATAATGTGAAATACCTGCACAGAAACTGGCATCTTTGCTCTCACTAAACTGCGTGTTGCACCTGAGGGCAAAACAGAGGTGTGTGCGCAATGCGGAGCACTTTGGCACGGATTTGAGGTTTCAGCCTCATCATGTGATGAGAGAGATTGATTCATGAGGGCAAATTAACTCTCTCCGCTCCAGAATGACACCCCTGAGCACCGGGAGGCTAATTCTGGGGTTAGGACCAGGGATGGGTGGAGGGATGGACAGGGAAGCTGCTGAGCTTGCCCGTAGGGTCTGGAGAGTGGGAAAGGGGCTCTTCTGCACATCCTTGGGGGTTGTGTTTAACTCTCATCTGGGAGAGAGGGTGAAAACATTTAATTTAATTTTAATTTAATTTAAATTTACATCCAGGCCTTGTCGTCCATTGCTGTGGTGTGCGTTGATGCCTTGGAAGGTTGACCTGAAACAGAGACTGGACAGAGCTGGAGAATAAAGTCGATATTTATTGAAAGGCCTTTCAGGATCCACCTTGGGCAGGACAAGAGCCTGGCCAGGGCTACACCCAAGGTGG
>JBBMKD010000067.1:12172503-12182642 GCA_037834095.1 Argya squamiceps
CTTGGTCCCCAGCAGGAAAAGGATTTGTTTTGTGTCCCTGCTGTGTGCAGAGCTGAGGGACACTGCCTGTGAGCTCAGAGCTGCACCCCTGGGCAGCACAGAATGTGAAAAATATGAAAGTTAAAACTTAAGGCATCCGTGTGACATGGGTGTCCCACTCGGGGCTCCTCAACTGGTTCTTAGGGACAGGTGAACACATGGCCTTTGGGAGGTGGTGGCCCAACTGATGCTGTGAATTGAATATTTAGAGGAAAAAAACGCCTTGGGCAGGTCCTTGCCTGGTCCGTGCCCTCCTCCCCGGCTGCAGAGGTTTCTGGCACGGGTTTGGTTTAGCTCAAGGGAAAAACCCAACAAAACAACGGCATGGATTGAAAATTAAGAAATAATGAAAGCCTTGAGTAAAACCTACACTCTAAATCGGTGCTTCTGCCCCACTTCCTTCACTGCAACTCTGGAAGCACATGATGGAGATAATTTTTGGGGACCGTGTAAGACTTCTGGAAGGCAAAAGAGATTTTCTGATGGCTTTCAGCCTCCTCTAGGCGTCCCTGCCCTTGGCAGGGCATTGAAACTACATGATCCTCAAGGTCCTTTTCAACCCAGACCATTCTATGGTTCTACGATTTTATTTCAGCTGCCAGGATGTGCCCTAGTGGCTGCAAAGAAAATGGAAAGAGCAGCGAATTCAGACATGGGGCTGCTTGTGTTCCAGGGCATCCTTTGGCACAGAAATCGCCCTCTTTTTTTAGGGCCACTGATGAGTGTGGATTTCTGAGGTCTTCCCGAAAGCATCTGAGAGTGATCGGAATGAGAAAGGCTATTTGAAGTGAGAATTCAGTGTCTGTGAAAGATAAGATCTCGATCCGGGGCTCAGGGAAGGTAGTTAAGGTGTGTTAACTCCAATGGGACTTGAATCACCGCGCTGTGGGAAGAGCTCTGAGGCCAGGGATGCCACGAAAACACCAAATCCAGCCGAGGAGAAGGAGGATTTCAGAGCAGTTGGCTTCCTTGAGACATTTCTGCATTTTCCCCAGTGGCCTAATTCACGGGGGCATTGAGAACAGTGCAATATTGTGGGGAGTGGAAACCGGGATTAATTCACACAGTGAAGGGATTGAGAGCAACAGGAGAGGAAAGCTGGCCACAGTGCAAAGCCCATCCGGGCTGACCTGGCAGAAAAGCAAACCTTGAATCCAAATTCAGCTTTAAATTCTCTCCTGCCTTGCTTTCACACCCTTTTTTCCTGCTCAGCCCTGACTACAGAGAGCAGTTGGGAGCAGAATTTCTCTCTACTTTGGTTTTACCCAGAGGACTCAAAGGTAGATGCCAGTCCTGGACGTCTGGGCTCAGACTGGGGGGTGTTGTGTTTTCTGTGAACAAAACTAAGACACATTTCCTTTTCTTTTGCAACATAAGACAGCTTCAAATGCTGCTTAGATCCCAGCCCTCATAACCCAAATCAATTGGTCTTTTCTTTCTTTTCTTTACGAAGTGATAATTATGACAATATGCAGCATTGTGTCTCTGTGACTTTCATATCCAACTTCAGTGTTTCTAATGCAGCTTCAGATTCATTCTTTCTCCCATCCACCCAAGAAGCAAAAGGCAAAGATAATTTAGAAATCTTTAGGGCTGTTTACATTTGGAATGTTCATGGGGAAACGGCTTTGAAATGAAAATACATTTTAACAAGAATGTTATTGTTTAGTTCTGTTCTGCTAAACACAACTTAAATACTCTCAGAGTTTGTGTCTTTATTTATGGATTTTATTGGCAATTTAGGAAACCACCATTGGTTATTTGAAGAGGGTGTTTATTTAGTGTTACAGTTTTGGGTCAGTTCCCCTCAAAGGAAACTTCAAGCATATAGAATGGCAAACTTGACAAATCATGTCAACACTTGGAATTGGACACTGCTTTCCATTAACTCTTGGGTAAACTAAATATATCTGCCAGGGACATTTTTTGTTAAGTGGTTATCAACATTGTGCTCTACCAAGGAATCTCGACTGAGGCATTTTCAGCTTTAAAAAACCTCACAAATTTAAGGTAGAATAGAGATCGAAGAAATGCAGGGCAGAGGAAGCAAGGCTGGGTTTGAAAAGTTGTTTGCACATGTAAATCCAAGGCAGTGAGAGCGGAGAGGGTAAGCCTGTCCTGGCTTTGAGTTCAGAGGGATTAAAGGACAGTTTCACATGGTTTGTCGTAATCAGCCAGAATCTGGCATGCACAGCACTCACATACTTCTGCAAAATCTGCTGTCTGACTCGATTCAGCTTTCAAAACCTGTCCTTAGCCCATGAGCCTCACCCTGCCATTGCATCAGCCCGGACTCCTCCACTGGTGCTGGGATGGGAAGGATGGCTGAGTTTTGAAGTCTGTCATGCCCTGAGAATGCTCCTGAATGCCTCTCCGGGAACAGAGGGAAGAAGAAAACACTTAATTCCTGACCCCTGGATGTGGGTTTCACAGAAAAGATGCTGAACCCTGCAAGAGATATTCTGCACCCATCCTAGCAGGACACTCAAGACACCTGGACAGCCCAGAGGGCAGCAAGACCCCTGAGGACCCCAGGAGCCCCCAGGGCTAACCAATAGCTGAGACTGAAATGTAATTTTGGTTCATTGCTCATGTTTGTCTTGCACAAGCTGAACAGTCCCCAACACTGCACTGGGAACATCTCTGGCCAACGCAACAGGGCTGAAAGCCCATCTGCAGGTACCAGCAGCAAATGCATTTTCTAGATTTGGTTGTCATTACACCAGCAGGAAAATGCTGGCAAGGCTCTCAAAACTGATAGGAAGTGTCTGAATTTACTCAGTCAAGGGAGTCACTCCTGAATACAAGTGAGGTCTGAACCCAGCCCCAGGTGATCTGACAGGACACCACTGGTCTCCAAAATGAACATTCTTTGTTGAACTCAAAAGCTACAAAGCACTGAATGATACAATTTTTTTGACAATCACAGTTCCTCTCCCCACACACTTAACCTTGGGAAAACTTCTGAGAGCTTTGGACGTTTTGTTGGAGAAGTTACTAATCCAAGAGTCTGACTCCTGGGCAGCATCATCTCCAAGTCAGTCCCAGTTTATCTGGGAATCTCAGCTGGAAGTTTCCCAAGAGTCTGAGATCTCTGTGGTTTTCAGCTCCACCAGACTTAGATAATCTTTCAAACTGTTTTTTACAGCATTTAGGTACTTTCCACATCTGGCCCTGAAGCTGGAAGTGTGTGAGGCTCAGCTCCAGTAAAACATAAACTGAACTTTTATGAACCTCGTAAACAAAGAATAAAATAAAACATAAAGTCTCTGTTGGTTTGCAGATTGGCCTGGTGCTTTTATTTATTTATTCATTACCCTTGCATTAAAACAACAAAAATTATTTTAAGTTCAGTAACTTCCTGAGAAATGTGAAAAACCAAAATGATTTGGTTTTGATGCAGCCACTTATTGCTTAACATCCAGCACACACCACCGCAGACATTTTCCATATTGCTTAGTTAAAACATATTCCTGCACTTTTCAAAAAACAGTTTTATCCTGCCTTTGGCAGGGTTTTTGTAAATGATTAGAATTATAATTCAGGCAAAATGTCTGCTGGAGATGGATTTTTAGGTCCTCACGTTGGTCTCTAGACCCCTGGGAATATCCATCAGATTTTGTAAGAGGAACACACACATCATGACAAGCTGCACTTCCCTCACCCATCAGGAAAGACACGTGAACAGCCCATAAACAAATATTTAAACCTTTCTACAACAGTGTCTGCAATTCAGCAAATCCTGTGCTTTTTCCTCCTAAAATCCCTCTCTGCCTGCACAACTGTTGTTTCCAGGTGCTGAGGTTTCCTACAGCTCTGTCAATATCCACTGTTTCTGGAAGCCCTGAAGGTCCCAGCATTTCCAGCTGCTGAGAACCAACACACAGAGCCAAAACTAATGAATTTTTAAATGTACAGTTTTGCTATGAATCACTCAATGGGTTTTGGAGCCCCAAAAGTTTTGTCATTTTTGCCTAAGCTCTCTGTCTTCTTATAAGTCATCTTTCAAAACCTGACCCTTACACTGGCAGCTCCTGGTAGAGAGTTTTCATTCATTCTTACTTGGTTTTGCACACAAATCCACTCTACCTCTTCACAAATAATTCATTTTTCCTTCTGTGTCACACAAAGGAGAGCATAAAACCTGCAAGGCAAGGCACTCTACACTTCCCAAATTTTTTTCCCACAGACAGGCCCAGAAGGGATCTCAAGCACAAGGACAAGTTCACAACAGATTTGCAGGAATCTGGGAGCTCCATGCCCTGGTGAACATCCCCAGCTGCCTCTTGGAGTTCAGCTGGAAGTCCCAGCACTTTTTAAGGGTGAAATGCAATTTAAAAATATCTCGTGCTTTTCACAGGGATGTAAAGATACCTATCATGCAAATTTTTACAAAAGTCCCAAAAGGAAATTGCCTGAAGTAGTTAGAGAAGCTGATGAAGTGTAATAACCATAGAGGTTTTTCCTTGCTCCCCAGCGGTTGCCTGAGCTCCTGGCAGTGCCAGGGATTTCAGCAAGGACAGGACTGCACTGGAAATCACCTGCTCTGCTGCTGGGAACACAGACTTGGTGTGCCCAAAAGAGAAGGCAGTCCCAAGAGTGCCCGGGGAGCTGGGTATTATTGCTCAGTTTCCTGGCCAAGGCCTTACGGATCCATCTGAAAATCCTCCTTGATATTTAAAGCAGCGGCAAATTAGCCCAGAAATGTTGGTACAACAAGCTGTAATGCAGCAGAATGTTTCTCACAGACAGGTTATAAAGAGCAGGAACGTTTTGCAAACAGACTAATCTTAGCTCATGCAAGGCTAATTTCAGGATGAAAACTGGGGGGCACCAAACCCTGTCACCACTAAATTCCATCTTGATTCAAAATGACATCTCCTAAAGAAAGATTGCAACTGACCAGAACAAACACAAGACAGTAAAATAAATAATGCTATTTCTAGGAAGGAATTTATAGTCCTGAAGTCACTTAAGAACAGAAAGAAGGTCAGGAAGAAGGATCACATTATAAACCGAAAGCTATTCTGATCTAATGAATGGCGAGGAGACATTTTGGCCACCTCCTAGGGAGCACTGATTATGGCCACTCAGCAACCTCTCTAGGTGGTGGTTAAAACATCTTGTTTCTATTCATTAGTTCAGCGGTGTATTCATTCCACGACAGAGTTTAGGAATCCCTCCCTCCTCCCCTGCAGCACCCCTGGTTTGCAAATATGTCCTCCACAAAGAGAAAAAAAAAAAAAAAAAAAAAAAAAAAACCACAAAAAAACAAACAAAAAAGCCAAAATAAAATAAAAAAAATTTCCAGAATTGTACTTCAACACGCCAAAAACTTAATTTTTGCTCTTTTTTTCCACACTCCCTCCACTCTTCAAAAATTGCAGTGAAGCCTCTGAGTCTGAGAGGAGCGAGGGGATGCTGAGAAGAGTGACTTAGTCCCCAAATGCAGGAGCAGGGCAGGGATGTGAGACAGCAGTGGAGTCATTCCTGCTCCTTGGCCCTGCTCTACCTCTGCTCAGGACACAGGGAGGACGAAGCTGCCCAGGCTGCTGTAGGATCAGAGGGTGCTCTTGGGGGGCTGAGAGGTTCTGATGCAGCTCTGGGTGGTGAGTTCAGCGTGTATTGGAGTCCGTACAAGTGCAGAGCAGTGAATGTGTGACACACATCCGTGCCAACACCGTCCTGTGGCACAAAACCCGTCCCCAGCCACTGCTCTGCCCCTTCCTGTCTCCATCTCCTGACACATCTCACAGATTCAACCAGGGCATCCCAACAGTGCCCTGGGGAAGGTGTTGCTCCTGTTCCCGTTCCTTTTCTTGGAAGAAAACCTCCCTGCCTTCACGGCTATAAATCTTCTTTTCCCTTCCAGCCTCAAGGTGTCCTGGCTAGTCCCTGCTCAGTAGCTCTTGCACTAACATTTGTCATTTAGCTTAAAAATACTCCCTCCCCTTTTATCTTCCTCCGTCAAAGCCAGAGAGAACAAACCCACCTCCTTTTCACATTCATATTGCCAAGACAAACACACCAAGCTGACTCCTGCAAATAAAGGTTTTTGCATCCCGTGAATAGCTCTGCTCCGGTTTGAATTAATCTCCCCAAAACCCGGGCCATCAGAAAGGTGCCCAGCATTCTCGACTGAATGTCACCAGTAGGTGACAACCTCCACCTCTCCATCATGAATAGCCCAGGACCCAGGGCTCAGCCTCCGCTGCTCCACTCCCAGCATCAGCCCCGGGATTTCCCTGGGAAGAATGCAGACAGGCGCCAGGCAGCAGGGCACTGCCGAAAAATTCCCCAGCCCCTCAGCTGAACCTTTAGAGATGTTAAACAAGGCCTTTGAAAATCGGCCCTGCATGGAATTATCTCCAATTTCACAGACATTTGGGGAGCAGTATTGTTGCACCTTGTTCCAGTCAGGCTGGCGTGTGCTGGCTGCTGTAATGGCTGCTGGTGTGGATTTAGTGCTAACGCAGGCAGATGCTGCTTTTCTGATAAAAACTATGTTTTAAACAGTGTGTATAACACTTTAACTGCGTGCAAACAGCAAGCAAGTTATAAAATCCACATGCCTGATATGCATCACCATTTAAAATATGTTTTTCCATGCCTGAAAACAGAAGATTTCTCTTAAACCAGCAGGAAGAAAAGAAATCAGCCTCTGTAAGACCATCACAACCACATTTCCACAAGGTCAAGGGACATTTCTGTCTGCAGTACCACCTGCCTGTCATGATAAATAATTTTTGCTCTGATTTGCGAAGTTTGCTGCTGTGGGAATGAGCCCATTTGCTCCTTAATGCGTGTAAGATGTGCAGCATGACACGGAATTGGCAACACACGGCCACAGCCCGAGAGCTTCTACATCTGTCCTCAATATTCCACTCCTTGGAGGTGTCAGCTTTCCAAGGGCAAGGTTACCAACAGGACTGATCCTTGACCAAGGTGTTACCTCAAGGTCCAGGCACTACAGAAACCTCAGCACTTGCACCAAGGATTTCTCGCCAGCAGAGACCACATCTGTCACTGAGAAAGATGCAATTGGTGCTCTTGCTTTTAAAACAGATGTCCCAAATCCAACAAATATTGTAAAATCTTGGTATCTCACACATCTGTTTAATCATGCAGAACCCTCATATCAATACTGCTGCACTTAAGTAGTAATATGGGCATTTGTAAAGAAAATATTTCTAGGGATGAGGCTGTGGAGTTGTGTGTGAATGAGGCTGCACAGAGGTGTGTATTTGGGGGTGTGCACCCAACTGGGAGCACCAGTGCAGCCCTGAGGAAGATGCATCAGGATGAGGCTTTGGTGAGTCCATAGTGCCAGCTCAAACTTCTCTCCTTATGTTACTCAGTGCTAAAATTTCCCGTTGACACACTGCTAGTCCAGTGTGAAGATGCCAAAATGAATGTACAAAATAAAAAAAACAACCCAAAACCACAGAAAAGTGATTGCTGTGATTTTATAACCATTAAATATATGTGAGCATCATTAAAAGATTGTAAAGTTGCTCTCATGGCTGTACAGGTATTTGTGGTGGGTTTTCAGCTATACTACCACTATTTTTTTTTTTTCTCTATATTACAGCTATAAAGAAGAAATAAGAAATGCCTCAGCTACTCTCTGCCTTACAGCATCCCTCCTGCATGTGGAGATCTGGCTGGTGTCTCCCCCAGTGCCCAGCAAGACTCCAGCCTCAGAAATCACTGAGACTCACCCAGGATTCTGTACAAAGGTCCATCTGTTCCCATCTTAAGCAATGTTACCTCAGGGATATTGGAAAAGAAAGGTTTGGAAAACCTAAGCAGAAATATTCCAAGTATTGCATCTGCTTGTGTAACCTGGCAAAATTTTCCAAATGCAAATCCTCTTAACAATGATCTCAAACCTTTTTTGAGGTTTGGGAACTGTCTGTTTTTCCCACTGTTCCCCGAAGATCAGGAACATATTCACATGGGTGAAGCAATCCTAAATGTCCTGATCCACCAAAATATAGGGCTCAGCATGTTGTTTTTTGGTCTGTGGCTTTCCCTCAAGTGGGTTTTTGTACAGAGAGGTGAAGCAGTGTCAGACTCATCCCCACTGAGTTACCTGTCCTGCCCTCATGTTCCTCTGTCAGCACTGGGGTCTTCTAGGGCTGACAGAGGAACACATTTGGGGTTGGGTGAGAATGCAGGAGATAAACCTTGCTGAGCCCTCCCATTCACCAATATCCTGATTGTTGCCATCCCAAAGCCTTTCCTCATCTTCTTCCCAAAAACTGAATCCCAAGAGCGGGATTTTCACTGCAGAAGAATTCCTGAGGTTGTGGATTAATAGGATTTGTGTGGTTTTATCAAACCAATAATATTTTTGACACACATACACTGATTTTCTATTTGTGCCAGCCTCTGTCCCAGCCTGATCCCATGGTGCCCATGCCTCCCTGCAGACAGCACGAGCCATCCTGTCTGAACTCACCACCCCTCGCTCACGTTCTCTTCCTCTCCCTCCCCCAGACATTCTTTGACATGATTAGTGGCTAAATCAGATTCTTTAATTGAAAGAAATATAACTGAACTTTCTTCTGCTGGGAATGTGCCAGAGGCCACATCATAAGCAATGTCAAAGAATATTGGAAATGATCTAGACCTCTGACATTTGTGTTTAGCGATTCAGCATGCCCCAGGTGGTTTGTTTGGGATTGGAATTTGTCACTGCTCTGCAGAGATAGTCTTTGGTGGTTGGGGCTTAAGGATTGCTGCAAAGAGATATAAGAAGATATGTTTAAACAAGTCACTGGAATGCTTTGCTTTAATCTCCTACAACGTTTTGCACAGCCATGTCCAGGAGGATTTCTCTGTGAGAGACGTCCAGCATTGTCTTATTCTCTCTGAGCTGGCAGTAATTTTTAAAATACCCATTTTTTTAGAGCACCTTGCAGCTCAGATGGGAGATATTGAAATGTAACCATCTAATTTAGTATTCATTCCTTTGTTTTTCTGTCTCATCTTCCAAATACCAGAACAACAGGCAGTTATTCATTGAACCTTCTTCCACAACTGTGTAAAACCTAAATCATATATGGGATCCCACAAGTGGGCCTCATGTTACACTTTTCATGTAAGATTTGCATCTTCCGGTGTATTTGTCTTCTCAAAGAATCACTGGGCTGGAATGAGTCTCCAGAGGTCACCGAATCCTTGCCCATGCCCTGAGGATCCTCGTGTACAGTACAGCCTTCTGGAACCATCTGAACTCTGAAATGTTTGAAGTGTAGACCAGCCTTGTTACATTTTCACTTCATTTACCTCTCTAATGTTGTCAAATTTCTCAGAAACATCCAGTTCACACACCTCAGAGTTGGTAAGTGGTTCAGCCCTGACTCTCCTATGTACATCCCCTGCCTGGAGACCCTGCGTGGAGCAGAACCAACACTTGAGGATATGTAGGTCACTGGAGATTTAAACCATGGTGTTTGTTACACTGAGGACTACTGTAAAGCCAAGCACCTAAATCACAAAAATATTAAATTCTTCTCATGTTCCACGAAACTCACTTCCCAAATCCATGCACACTTTGGACACAAAAAGCATTTCCCAAGAGCCAAAGTCTTGAGAGCAGCAGCTCTTGTGCTTGTGCTCCTGTCTTCTGGGGCCTCTACCGTCAGCTTCAAAGGAATCATTGTTAATTGTTCAGATCGATTCCCAGCTCTGTTTGATTTATTGCTGTGTGATTTATTGAGCTGCTGCTCTCCCTGTGCCTCTCAGGTGCTGGCTGACAGGCAGGGAGCTGCCCTGTGCTTGCACTCGCCACTCCCCCAGAGAAAGGGAGATGCTCCGTGGATACAAAGAGGCTTTTTCTGCACAGCTGCTGGAGACCACCGACTGCCTGGTAGGAGAAACCCTCTGACACCTCCTCATTCCCTCCAACAGCTTAAAGAGGGATCTTCCCCAAATAAATCTTTGAAATGGAAATGCATATACATACAGTGGAAGACGCACAACTGCACATCCTCTACCCTGTGCACACAAAAAACTCAAAAAAAAACCCTAAAAAAAAAAAAAAAAAAAAGGACAAAATATTTTCAAAGTTTTGCTCAAATCTTTTCCGTGTC
>JBBMKD010000067.1:12182742-12302477 GCA_037834095.1 Argya squamiceps
ATATTTTAAAAGTTTTGCTCAAATATTTGCAGTGTCAAATTCTGTAGCTGCATATTCATTTGTAAAATGAGGCAACAGGTGAAAGCACGTCCCAGGCAGGAGGTTCACAGCTCCCCTCACACCAGGCAGGTCTCACTGCATGGTTGCAACATCCCTGAGATTGTCACCTCTGTGCAAATCCCAGCTGGACCGAGCACATGCCTGCTTGGAGCTTTGTCACCTTCCTCAAGTACCCCCTATTTTGTAAATCCTCAGGAATGTCACTGGATAAACGTTTTGCATTCGAATCATGTGGGGTTGTAGCTTGTTACAGCTGCGATTTTTCTGCCTTGTGAATGCACTCTGCTCTGGTCTGGCAGCAGCCACTTAACCTGCCCTAAAATCATGATAAGAATAATTGAAAATACATATTTTGAGGAGTCTTTTATGACCACTTTAATTACTTTGCATATACATTATCTGCTCTTATATAAATCTATGTTTATCTCTCTTTTTTTCCCCCCACACAGTCAAACTACTTGTGACAAAACAGAGCTATGATAATTTTTCTTGCAGACAACATCCCATAAAGTTTTAAAGACAGACTTGAAGTTCCAGATTTAAATGATGCAGATTACTCATTCAGTTGACACCCTTCACTTTCCACCAAACAAGTCTTTACTGAAGTACAAACAGGGGCAAACAAGAACACATTTTTTCCGTCCTAATCAGATGGAGAGAGGATTGAGTAGAAAGGAGCTCCTCTAAGAAAACATGTACAGAGAGGAATTTCTTGCACAAGAAAAAAGAAAGATTGTGGGAAGAAGGTAGGAGACCATGCTGCGAAATCAATGCAAGACAGACAGCAGACCCCAGAAAAGGGGGTCACCTCTCTTTACATGCATTGCACTAATGGAATTATTCATGTCTGGTGTGGGGAGCCACAGCAAATCCAGCTGGGAACCATTCTCACCAGGATCCTGGAATAACTGGGGATTTCATGGTAATGGATAAGCCCACACTGGAAATTAGGCATGAGGAATGAAGAACCTGCCTGGGTAAGATCCAACCCTTGGTAGAGGCAAGTCTGGAGTGGTGGCATTTGGGGGCTTCAGTGTGGAAAGCTGAGGTGCTCAAGAACAGGGCCCTGGAAATGCTTCAGTCTTGCAGTGCCACACAGTACCCCAGCATCCCTCTGTTAGCTTTAGACTCCTTTGTTGTCTCGTCCTATTACCCCTTAATTCTGGAAATACCCAGAGACGAATGTCTGCGATCGCAAACAATAAACGCAAATAAAAGCACACGGAGGCCCTGAGCCCCCGACCGCGGTCTCGCCCTTCTGAGGGATGACTCCACATGCCCAGATGCCACTCCCTGAAAACCACAATGTCCCCAGGACCCCAGAGCTCGATCTCTGCCCTTGTCCAGTGCTATACTCCTCACGCGGCAGACGCAGCCGTATGGTGTGAGCCTCGCAGCGCCGAGCGCGGAGGACGGCCGGGTGACAAGGATAGCTGTGGACAGGGGCACTGGCTGTGCCCAAGGGACGTCTCCATTTAAAAGATAAAAATGTACAGCTTATGCTTGAGATCACCACTGTGGCATCTGGTAACAGGCAGAGCTGTTTGTAGGTTTGGGGTTGGGTTGGTTTTTTTTAGACCTCGTCCCTTTGTTTTGGTGGTTAAAAAATGAGCTGGGCACAAATGTGCCCAGGTGGGGATGGCAGCATGGGGAAGTTCACAGAATAGCAGCTGGGCTGGAGCTTCTGCCAAAATCCAGATTATTTATAAGAAAAGGAAAGCATTTTACAATTCTCCTTCAGCCCAGATTGAAGTACCTCTGACAATGTATAAAGCTGTTGGAATCTTTGCTTAAGTTTAACAGGAAAATTAATTGCGGGCTTGGAAGCAGGAGTGACAGTGTGGCAGTGAAAGCTGTCCCAAGGCAGGCCAAGGCTGACCACAGCGAGAGAAGGGAAATGCCCCACAGCACAGCCCCAACAACCCCCAGCTGCATTCTCCAGTCCCAGTAAGGAGCTGGACACCTCCAAGCACTCAGCCCATGGCTTTTACCCAAAGTAGCCTTGGGCTGTGTTTGGACACCTTGAGAGAAAAATTTACAGGGAGTGCTCAGTGATTCTCCTCTGTTTTATGCAAAATATTGGCTCTGTCCTGGATACAGGATCTTCACAGCTGCCTATGTGGGCAGCAGGTGGATGGGTTCATCTCTTAATGTGATCACAGAGCTGGAATTAGACTGGAAAAAACTCATGAGAAACAAACTCCACTGTGCTTATCCCGGCATCCCTGTCAGGTAGCATCTGATGAGGAACACCTCAAAAAGGTGCCAAATCCCCGTCATGTTCCAGCCTCAGGTGGTATTTAGGGGAGAAACAGTCTGGAGATCCTGTTTGGGCCACTCCAGCCTGGTTTTCCTTTCTTTTGCTTTTTTGTAACCAAAATAGGATGTGTTGGGAGCATGTTTATTTTGCACATGTCCACACACAACACACGGATCAGTAACAGATTTGGGTGCAGCTTAAAGCTGTCCAAAGTAAAGAAACTCCTGTGCTATCTCTGATGATGATTCTTCTGTAGTTACTTATCAAATTATTTAGGAATAAACGCTGCTGCAGGTACCTATAAAAGACAAGATGCAAAAGAACCCTGCTGCACCAAATCATATCTGCTGAAGTGTGAAATGCTCTACTGTAAAGAGGAAGAACCAGACCTGGCCTTGTCATAAGTAAATCTGTGAAAGACACCAGTAATACTTCAATTGTGTGCTGCCTCAGCAGCAGAGGAAATGCAGCCTGTAAAGTAACCAGATAAAACTCAAGCCTCAGCTTCACTCACAGGCACCACATCTGCAAGTTCTGAGCCTTGGAAATACTAGAAATCTATCTCTGCAGCTCTGAGCAGACAGCAGGAAAGCACCTAGCATTAGTCTTCACTTCTGCCTTGGGAACAGGAGATCTTGTTTGCCACAAGTCTGCTTTTTGTTTCAAAATCACCTGACAAACAGGATTGTTGCTGCACGGTATCACAGTGGGATGCAAAAGCCAGATCTTCAAAGGACAGCTTAAACAAGTTTAGTCTTAAAAGAGGAGTGGAGGCAAACTAGTATGAGAATTTTGCTATGCATGAAGTGTTTCTGAAAGACAGTGCCCACCATTAGTGTGGCCTATCAGAGGCCCCAGCTCTTGGCTTTCCACACTTCCAGGAAGGCCACAAGGCCACACTCTTCTCAGATTGTTGGCAAGAACTTTTTGGAAAATGGCATTTGCTGCTCTGAATGCTTTGTGAAACTATTGTAGCTGGAGGGGCAAGAGGAATTTTCCCCTTTGTTTGCAATGCTTCCACAATCATAAATAAGCATTGTCTATAGCACTGCCTCTACTGCCACGTCTTGTTCCCACCCACTTCCATGGCAGGAGATCCCTGGGCTCGGGGTAGGATCTCCAGCAGCCAAGAAACTTTAAACTTTGTGTAAAATGAGAGCCACAAATCACAGCCCCGACTCAAACATGTCTCAGGGAGTATCTGCTACCGAGCTGCTCTGTTTCTGTGCAGACAATAGATACCCTTTTCTGAGTTATGGCCATGGGGCCTGATCCTGCAAGGTGCTGAAAGCCACCAAAAGGCCGAGGGGGCTGAGCACTCTCAGGGGTCTTGGCACTTTGTGCTGCTCAGAAAGAGAATGGGAATGGACAAATTTAACTTTGCCCTCAGGAGTTTTATCTCGCCTCATCCACTCCCTGATCCCCTGAAAGGCATCTCTCACCGGGCTGGCCATTTCTCCAGATCTTGTTTTAATTATTTAAGTTGAACTAGAGGAGTTTTTTGTCATTCCTTTTTTTTTTTTTTTTTGTGGAACACTCTGTACTTGGGGGGCCTCAGCTGGATATGCTGGGTTATGCAACCAATGGTTAAAGCTATTGTTTTCAGAAAGAAATTGCATGAATCTCATTAAATGCACTCTGATCAGGGGAGGCGGGATGTGTCTTTAAAACTGCATTTGGATCCAATCCTTTTGTCTCAGATAGAGCTGCCTGCCCTCTTTTCTGATTTAGTCTTAAAGAAACTATTGTGTAGCCTTAATTAATTTCATATTGGATCGTATTATCACACTGCAACTGGCATTTGGTTGGAGATGCCTTCAGCTGGTCCAGAATCGCTTCGAGCCAGGAGAGGGCAGCAATTTCCCTGACAAACCGAAAGTGCAGCGCGATGCTTTATTTAAAACAGGTTTGACAAGGTATAAACAATCCAAAGGGCACAAGACTCGCTGCAGTGCAAGCTAGAAATGGCAAAAAAACAAAACAAAAAAAACCAACCCCAAACCACACATGGAAGAAAAAGGTTTGTCATTCATTACCCAGCTATTCAAGCCACAGGTGTATAAATACTGCAGGCTTTATTGGCCTCTTGACTTAGATAGTGCTGAGCATTTGTTATCAGCCTTAGACACTTGATAGGCACTACCATGGACTGCAGCCCACGCTGGTGGAGAAACAGAACCAGCGTGTCCCTTCTCCTCCTCTCCAACCCCCGTGACTTTATGAGCATAAGCAGAATTGGTACTGGAAGTTCTTGTTCTTCAACACATCAAAGTGGACCAAAAACTAGCCTTCAGTCAGGAGCCATCCTCCAAGCCAAACTCATTCCTGATAAAATTTTATTTCTTTTTTTATTTGCCTACTGTGAAACACTTGCAGAAAGGCTCGACAACAATAAAAGATTCTGCCCTTGTTCCTGATCTTTCTGTCTCAGTAATAAAAAATAATAAAAAAGTCACCCTGTCCTTTCATGGACACCAGCCATTAACTGTCTCTACTCTGAGCAGATTATTTGATACAGAAAAGAAGCAGGATATTCCCTAAATTTCCTTGTAACCATATTTATTTGCCATTACTCAGTAAAGAGAAAACCAAGTTACCTCCACTGTGTGTGACAGGTATGGCACAGCTGGTGACAGCAAGCCAGGGCACACAGGTGACACATTTTTGGCTGTGCACAGCCAGGCCCGACAGCCTGTGGATCCCATCTAGGCTTCTCCATCCCCAGATCCCTCCCCAAAGCCAGTGCAGGGTGGGGGGAGAACCCTCAGCTCCTTCCAAGAATTAATTTCTATGAAATGTGTGAAATGAAGAGAATCAGGTGTGTGATGGTCACAACACGCTGAAATGCTGGAACAACTACGAGGTGGGGAAAATGGTTTTTTCTCCCAAAAATTTGGTTTTCCACTTTTTCTTTTTGTTTGTTTCATTATGCCAAATTTTCCCCTCCAAGAAGCTGTTCAAAAGTTACATTTTCTGCAACGAGCAGACAGCAAGTCCTCCTTTATCCAAGAAAAAAATGAAACCAAGCCTGGGGATACTTGGACTAATGCAGAAACATGCTGGAGTTGTCTTTGGAGACAAGAGGGATTTGGGGAATCCTGGCAACTATTTCTCACCATTTTCCCTTCCAAACAGCAAATGAAAGGCAACTGCCAGAGCTGAACAGGCTGAGTGCTGCTAATCCAACATTTCCAGAGAGGCCAAGAAGTCTCCAGGGTTTGTTACTGAAATATAAGGCAGCCACAGTTCAGCACAGGTGGGGATGAAGATCCTTCTCTGGTGTAAACTGCTGATAAAATCCATCCCCTGATGCCAGTGACAATTTTTAATTCATTTTTCTTAAAATACTTGAAAAGTCTGGATGCTGATTTTCCTCGTGCAAAAACAGAAATCAAAAAAGGAACGATAAATTCAAATAACTCCAGGAAAAAAATTAGAAATATCCAGGTATTACAGAAATAGATTAATACACAATAATTAGGAATCCACTACCCCTTTCAGACAATGACCCATCCAACCATTTTTAGTGGTTTATCATCTTTCATAGGGTTTAGTAAATAGTTTGAGAAGCTGTCTTGGTATATCTTGCATCTCTGCTATTTAATATTAGTTATCTATAACATAGTCCACATATGCTAATTGCTCGTTAGAAACTGAACTTTTAAATAAAGATCCCGAAAAATTAAAATATGGAAGAAAAATACTGAGTCTAGAATGTGAAATGTATGTTTTTCTAATGGTTATAAACAATAAATAATTGAAAATCCTTATTACCTGGAAATTGTGGGATCACAACCCAGGCAAACTGGCACTGCCATTCACAGTACTTTTCACCATTATTTTTATTTTTAAGCGCCACCTTTAATTATCTTTCTCCTGTCACAACGTTGCCCTGTCATCACTTCCCTTCCTCCAGGCAAATGTTGGTGTAGGAAACCCAGGGAAAATTTTGTGCTGCAAAACAGCTGGGCAGTGTTCAAGGTGGTTTTTTTTAACAGCATCTTTTATCTCCTGCTCATTTGTTCTACCTTTGACCTTTGTGATAGCCTTTCCTATATTTTTACTTCAGATGAATATTTTAAAAAATTGAAGTTAAAAGAATTTTTTAAGGATTATCACGAGTTAAGAGTACAATTGAGGTTCTTTCCTTGCAAATTTCTAATTAAATAAGTGACCGAATTTCCGTTATTTTTTCATGCATTTCAGTCACGAGAACAGCTGAAATGTCGCACATTTTAATCTCACATAAAGATTCAGCATTTGATATTAGACTGGGAAAAGAACCCTGTAATTACTTCATTCATATTTTTTATCACCTGCGAGAGTAAAAAGTCACTTTTGGAAAGATGCCTGAGGAGAACGCTGTTCTTCCAGGCTGCTGGAATATTGTAATTTGATAATTCTGGTAATTCTGTAATTTTGTAATTCTGCTAATTCTCCCATCTGTGCGAGCCTTCAAAGGAAAGCAAGTTAACATTTCACCCGGGGAACAATAGGGACAGAGCCGGCTCCAGGTCACAGCAGCCGGCCAGCGACTCCTTCGCAAAGTTTGATTATTTAGAACTTTTACGGTGCCTGTAACAACAACCCGAGCAGCACGGGGATGATGTTTATCAGCTGAAATCAGCTGCAAAGGTAGCAGGAGAGGGAGGAAAAGCGAGGCTGCTCGCTGTGCTCTGATGTGCGCCCCGAGGGATTCCCCAGAACCGGGAGCGGGGATTTCTAGAATAGCTCCTAAAGTCAGTTCTGTGCTCAGAGCCACTCCACAGCCTCTGCTAAAACCGCCGCGGTTGAAAAGACAAAGCCAAAACAGAACAAAAACCCCACAAAATCGTTCTGCCAGGAGCTCGCATAGCGGCGTCAAGGATCGGGAATCATTTCAGCCGGTTTAGCTCTTACTACGGGCGGGCAAATAAGTGGTTACACAGAAAAATAAAAAATAAAAAAATCCTGTCCCGTTTTCTTCTGGACTGGAAGGCAGGCGGCAGGTTTGTAAGAAGCTCGGTGAGGTGACATTTTGCCGGGCTCAGTGTCCCCTGTGGCCGGGGATCCGCGGGGTCCGGATGCCGCCCGTCCGTCCCTGCGCGGGGCAGCGCAGCGACCGGCATTAACCACGGCATTACCGCAGCAGTAACCACGGCATTAACCACAGCATTACCACGGCATTAACCACGGCACTCACTTCGCTCGAACACACGAGGCAGGGCAGCAGGGACGCCGTTTGCCCTGCGGGAAGAACCTGCCAGGTAGCGCGGAGGGAGCGCAGACTGCCCGCGGGGGTTTGAGCATCCCCGGCCGGGCAGCAGCAGGACCTGTCCCCCCTCGGGGAGCTGCCTGACCCCGCTAGGCTTCGGATCACCGGGTTTTTCACCTCGTGAAATCCCCGCTGCCCTCGGGGCCGCTGAACCCCGCGGGACCGGGGAGGAGGAATCAGCCCTCGGGCCGCTCCGGGGCTGGGAGGCTCCGGGGATGCAGAAAAGGTTCGGCTGCCGCATAGTCCGGGTGAGAATAGGAAGGACCTTGGCCTCAGAGCAAGCGCCTGGGGCTCAGCCCGTGAGCCCCTTTCATATTGTTTTCGCACCTATCAAATTTACAGCGCTTTTGGCTGCGAAATTCGTTTGCAGAGATTGGCCTGTCTCCGAAGCAATGCTCACTTCGACACCGCGCTCACAGGTTGCCAAAGAATCCTTACAAATTTCGTGGGTATAAAAAAAAGAGCAGCGACAAAGCCCCCCAACCCTCCAGTCCCAAAGCAGCACAAGATCTGGACTGTGCAGTTGCTGTAAAACTTTCCTCCTCCCCCTCTGCCTACTCTGAAAAGAAGGGGAGAGAACATACGTGGTGACATGAATCACTTCAGAGAAAAGCAAACAAATATTGGCTTCTCCGGAGAATCAGAAACGTAATGATACTATAATGCTAGCAGTTTATTTTTCACTGCCTCGGGCTGCTTGGCAGAACGTCACAGCAAAATCATCTAGGCATGAGAGATTAGCTGATGTCTATTTTGCTCGGAGGCTCCGTGCCCTTCTCTTGAGGGACTTTTACACCTGCTGAGGAATGCTGCTTCCCAATCGCCACGGCACCGGCAGGGCACCCCACAACCTTTGATCAAGCCGGAGCAGGCGTGTTCCCCAGCCAGCTCCAGGGATGCAGGTTGGCTGCAGGAACCAGCCAAGCACCAAACTTGAGCTCCAGCTGCAAAAGATCCTCATCTAAACCATCAGAGCAGCAAACCGAAACTCACGGCGGGGCGGCACACCAAGGCTGACATCACATCACACACACACACACACACGAGCTCAGCTGCATCCTTGGGCTGGGGAAAATGTTGTGGTGCAAATCCTGGGCTTGGCTGAGGACGGTGAAAATTCCCCCTCTGAGCTGGGGTTTCTCCTCAGAGCAATTAAATGCTGCAGTTTGGGTAGTGAACACTTTATGGAACAGGTGGATTTTCTGTCAGAATGGTCTTTGCACAGCCTGGATTTGTTTAGCTACAGAATTTCTGTCCCCAGGTATGACCAGGCAGCACCAGCATCCCCTGAAAATGATTTTTTTTGCCTCTTCTTATCATGCAGGCAAATGTGAATTTAGTATTGGTGAAATGCATTAACGCTGGGAGAACAAGGGAGACAAACAATCTCAATGGAGCTGTCAATCAGAGTTCTTGTCCCATCCCCCAAAGTTTTCCTAAAGTCCATCCCTTGTCCATCCCCCTAAAGTTTTTCAAACTTTAAAAGCAGTAGGACTGCCTGCATCTGAACTTCCCTCCGTGCTTATTTCAAGGCCAAGCACTGGAATTTTATTAGCCTATACCAAGAACTATTTCTGTAAACCTTTCCCCAAAAGAACATTGAAACCATTTGCACCAGTTTAATTAGCTGGCTGCAGAAGAGCTTTTAAAAATCTACACTAAATTAAAAATAAAAAAGAAGAAAACCTACTATAAAATTGACTCGCTAGAACAGGATTACTTTCCCCCAGGCAAAGGAGCACTTGCACCCCTTTTGGTGGCATCATTTGCTCCTGCTCTATCCTGGGATTTCAGTTTCCAAGGTCACTAACACACCCTGGCATGGCCGCACAAAGCCCACAGCTGGCAGAGCCACAGAGTTCAGTATGCACATAGAAATCTGGAAGGAATCATCCCCCTCAAAAAATAAACACTATTTATATCAGCCATTATTTAACAACAGAAAAAACACATTTCTAGAAGTGTCCAAGACTCATCAGGTCGCTGTTGCAAGTGGCGTTCAGGACCTGCTGTTATGCACTCCATGACTGAGCCAAACATCATCTGAAAAGCACACTAAAAGTAATATTTGTATAATTTTTTCCCCACAGTTTTAAAGATATTTTTATTCTTGATAGGAGCTTCCAGGTGCATGAAATATCTGTAACAAACACGCTTCTCAGCAATGCTAATTGGCACAAACCCCTGCCTAACTCGTGGGTCCATGTCGTGGTGGGGGAGCTGCTGTGCCATCCCCCAGCTGTCCCCGGCCCCAGCAGGCTGGAAACCATCCCAAATCCAGCTTGGGCACCTGGAATTAATATTCCAACACATCCTCACGTCAACTAGGCTCGCACGCAGAAATCAAGAGGAGAAGCCGTGGTTTTGCTCAGAGATGAAGTTGGAAGCTCGGTTTTGTCTCAGCTCATCTGACTCCCTGGGCTGCCTGCTCCTCTGCCCTCTCATGGATTACGTGCACTCCCTCCCTGGATCCTGCTGCTTTCTTGACTTGTGATGCCTCTGGGGCATGAGCAGTGCTTTGCTCTTGCTTCACACAGCACCCAACACAGCGGTATAAATAACCAAAGCGAGTGAATCAGTGCCACAAACAGCCCTTGTCTCCAGGAATCTGCTGAATCAGAGAGGCTTCCCAGGGGAGGTGCGTTTTGTAAAGGCTCCAAAAAAAAAAAAGTGGAAAGGCCGAATATGAGGATGCTCTCACAGATACTGCCACACAGATGTTTGGAGCTGTGTTTCACAAGGGCTGATTTTGGGAAGAAATATCCTCCTGCCCCAGTGGGTTCTCAGGAAAAGGGTTTGTGCAGACCCGCAAAAGCTGCCTTTGGACACACCCAGCCGAGATGGGGCTGGCACCAGCCCAGCTGGTTTTGTTCTGCCAGCCCGGGGCTGTACCCAGCTGGGAGATGCCTTAGCTGAGATGTGGAGAAAGGTTTGAATTGACTCCTCTGCCCCCCAGCAAAGAGCTCTGTGTGACCCCTCTGCCAGGGCTCCTGCCAGAGGTGGGCAAACCTACAGACTCACTGATCCCATCAAGGGAAATGGGAACTGAGAGCCAAACTCTCCTTGGGAAATCTTCTCTGGGTCATCTCCTAACTTGGTTCCAGGTCAAATGAAGGGGAAAAAAACCCCAAAAAACAACCCAGTTAAAAGGAAATAAAAGGAAACAAGCAATTCCACTTAAATTGGCTCAGGTTTTCCTTAAGTATCTCCTTTCCCTGCTGTTCCTTATTTTACTCTGAACACAGACAAACGTCTCCCCAAAGCCCAGCAGACAGTGCCATGAAAGTTTACTCTGCGGGAATCTGGGGCTGCAGCAGGTGCACACAGGGTTGGAGAAGCACTGCTGTGCTCCAGCATGCCCTGGTGATCCAGAGAAACTGAGGATCGGGCCCTGGACAGCTTTATTCCTGCCAGAAGGGAAGGTTTTAACACAGGTTGTCCTGGGAGACTAACAGCATTCCTAATGTATGCAAAAAAAAAAAAAAAAAAAAGAAGAAGAAAAAAGCCTCGAGAGAGAACAGAGCTCAGCGACAAGCTGATTTGTCACTCCCTGAAATGCAAGAGTTCTTTAGGACGGGATTCTTAAGCCGTAGCTTGTAAAAAGCTGTTTGTTTTGTGCTGACCTTCCCCTTTTATGTAACATGAGAGGCGTGCTTCAGCGAGCCCTGAATGCAGCTAAACATATGTCGTCAGCTGTGCAGCGCTGCCCCTCCGATTAAAATGGATTTTTGGGAGCATATGTGGGAATGGGCTCTCCACAGACACTCAGGGGAAATGAAGGAATACAGGGCAATTAGCAAGAGCAATCCCCAGACCTCTCCACTAAGCCTCCGTAGGAAGTACAAAGACTTATCTCGTGGGCATGGAAACAATTAAGGTCAACAAGTAATCGTGGAAAAGGAAACTTTAAAAACAAGGACATGGTAAATGACCTAGTAAACACCCCTTTTGCCCCCCTCACAGGGCTGGGACACATTTCATCTGGGGTTCATATGCACAACCGAACTGGCTTTTGCCTCCCCAGCCCCCCTCACATAATGACTTCCCTTTGCAATTTCCTGGAGGAAGTTGCTGGAGCGATCTTTTAGTGATAAAAATAAGCCATAGTGATTCTTAATTTTCAGTCAAAGAATTCTCCTAATCTCCTAATTAAGGAGCGTATGGCAGCAATGTCCCTTAGAAAGCATCAATGGGACAAGCAGCCCCTGCAGAAGAATGCAGTAATTCTGGAGGACAGAAGTACCCCATGGATCATTTGGCCACATGGATAATATCCTGTGTCTGATTCCTTCTCAGAGGTACACCCAAAGAAGGACTATTTTTGACAAGAGGCTCTCTTCACAATTATTTTCTTTTTATACAGGTCATTAGCACAGGACAGGAGACATTGTTGCATCCTTTCTCCCAAGTTTAGAAGCATTAATTGAATACTGAAGCCTCAGCAGTAATTGGTAACCCAGGCCCTGTCACTCATTTTCTCACTTCCCTCTCAAGGGGGTGGGACAGAATTTCTGAGGGTTATGATGACACCAGGGAGTTCTCCGGGGTTTTGTGTATTTGTTTTTATCAGTCTGACTTAACATATGGTATTTACGTGTCCTCTTCACCAACACTTGAGGGGTGACCTGGAAGAGCACTCCAGTGACTGCTGCCAGCTTGGAACTCCTGACTTACATATGGAACTTGACTTACATATGGAACAAGCAGAATTATGTCAATCTGAAACATGGTTCTCCCCCTGTTCAGCTGCAGTTTGATGTGGGAGGCCCTCAGCATGGCCAGGGAAGGGAAGGGAAGGGAAGGGAAGGGAAGGGAAGGGAGAGGGTGTGTGTGTGTGCAGGCCACCAGTGGCTCCCAAATGAGAACTTGGGAGTTTGAGTCCAAACACAAGTGGTAACACCAGATCCTGTGTCTATAGTAAAACAAACACAGCTTCTTATCTGTATCTGTGTTTGTAGTTCTCAGTTTCTTGTCTGTATTTATGCTCTCACCAGACCAAGAGGGTGGTTTGTATCTCTGTAGCTCAAGAACAAGTGGAATTCATGACTGAATTGGACCCTGGACCCTGGGTCTCTGTCTGACAACAAGCCATGCTGATTTGTGCCTTTTTTCCTTCCATCATGACAATTTACCTCAACAGTTAATGCAGCAGTTTGGGCTGTGAGGAAAATACAGATAAGATAATATTAAACAACTGTAAGAGTTTTGCAATATGACACAAAACCTCCTTTAAAACCCAGATTTGACTGCTATTAGTGCATCACCTGAATGAAAGGATATAGTCAAGAATCAGTAGGAAACTGGTTTTGTGCAAGTATCTTCTGCTCTTTGTTTGCCTGCTTACCACATCGTAATCTCATCCTAAAAACGAGTCCATTCAATGTCACAGATATATCTGAAGTCCTTGTCACTTGTTTCTACTGCAGGGTACTCACAAGATGCTTTTAGAGGAAGTACTCAAGCAGTACATGGCCAGAGGCTAAATCTGGCATACAGTGACTGTAACAAACTGTGACATCTGTCACAGCTCCTCTTGGATAGACCTATAATGATTGCTCTGGCCAGAGAAGAAGACATCTGAAGTCAGAAACTGAATAATGCTAATGATACTTCATAAACATCACAGTTCAGATATAATGATGCATTTCTGTGAAGCAAGATGCTGAGAGCTGAGTGGGGTCTGACTGGCAGATATTTACCCCCCATCCATTTTTCTGTCCATAAACATCCTTGTGAAGTGCTGCAGGCAGGCAGCTCTCATGTTATGCATCCCAAACTGCAGCAGAGACCACAGCATCTAGCAGAGGGAATACATGTGTCAAACATGTCAATAGAGATGATATAATTCCATCCATGCATTTTTGGCATCAGTCTGTATCTATTAAATAACGGCACATGGGAATCATCTGGCTGCACATGCAGCACCACTTCAACCTCAGCAGCAATAATTTTTTGTTATTTTAAGTCTGTAAGTTCTCTGGGGCAAGGAATGTGCCTTCCTCCCCACCAGGATCAGTAATTAGCTGTGTTTTTGTGACGCTGCAGATCACAGCAGAGCAGATCAGGTGTGCCAGGTGTGCAGCTCCTCACACAGGTCAGGCCATGCACCAGTGAGCTAACAGCCTAAACAGGCAAGACAGACAACAGAAATATCATCCTGGACTGGGAGCTGATGTGCACAGAGGTGACACATCTTGCCCAGGGTCACAGAGAGGGCTGTGTCAGAATGCAAAGCCCCATCTCCCTAATCCCAGTCCAGTGTCTCTGTTAGGAATTGCTCCTTAACCACTGCACTGAATATACTTGTAGTATTTTACACACGGCTTAGCCTAATACTGCTGCATCACAGCTGTCTCCAGCTGCTTAAGAAGCAAATGTTTGTGCCATAAATTATGATTTTTGACCATGTGACTGTGTTAGCAGTTCCTACTCCTTCCCAGTAACCCTTCCCCGTTAGCCACAGCCCAACCCCAGCACTGGCCGATGACTGACAATTGTTACACAGGGCACCATCCCCGTGTCAACATATTCACAACACCTGTCATCACTTCTTGTCAGTAATCTTGATCTAGTTATGATTTAATTTATGCCTCGTGTGTCATAAGCCAGCACTTAATTTTTTTTCAAAGCAATCAAGTGAACTCTTTTGTTGAGCAGCTTCATTTCTTTGACAGATGCTGAAATTAGACTTTTTTTTTTTTTTTTTATTTTGTGAGCAGCTCATATCGTTCTGGCAAATAAGTAGTGCACCAGTGTTACCAGCTCCCAGTGCTGGGGACTCTCAGTGTAATAGGAGCAGTGATACAGAATTCCCTACAGGAAGGGAAGAAAGCCTGGCAGCACACCCAATTCACACTAACATTAAGCTAATGACAGAGAATTTGTGACAACACAAAAATGGATTTTGAACTGTTGCTGAGCGTGCCAAGCTCTGCTTTAATTTAAGCAATTCTTAATGCAAACTTTGCTCATGTGCTGTGGGCAAGATTGTCACCACACGTTGTCTTGCTGTGGTGACAGTCACCAACACACACCAACGTGTGCCCTGGAACACAGGGATGGAGCTCATCTCCTCCTGCTCAGCATCACAACAAGGGAAGTGTGACTTCCCTCCCAAATGGAAAGGTCATTGCAAAATCAAAAGCTGGAATGGAGTGATTAAAAAAAAGTAATTTTGTTGGAAGTTAGTATTGACTGCTCTTTTGTCTGTGAGGCATTGCTGATGTATTTCAAGATCTAGAAAATTTCAAATTTTGACTGAAAAAAGAGTAAAGGACACTCACATAGCTTAGTTTTCCTTGCTATGTTTTTTCCTTTCCTTCTGTTAGTAGAAACTAATTACAAGAGCCACATCTTAATAGTATTCTCCCACTTCATACAGCAGAATCAGGACCTTCTACTCACGCAGGAAAACACACTGTCCAAAGTTTCTGAGCAGAGAAAGCCCCAAATCAATGAAACAAGACTGAGGAAAATATACATTTTAAAGAAAACAAAGCGACATCAGGATTGTAAGAAGCCATCTGAGCTGCCCATTTCATAGAGAAAAACAGCAGCACTTGGCAGGCAGGAATCTCCCTGAATTGCCATGAGCTTTCCAGGAGGAGCTGCATGACCTCCAGATGTTCCCTCCAGCTTCATATGGTTTGTGGTTCTGACATCTTTGGGAGTCACATCACAAGGACATCAGCTGGATTCCTCAGCTCTCACTGGCCCATTCCATCAGGTGCTGTGGATTTGTGTATGCACAGTTTGTTTAAATATTCCCTAATTTTATCTACTTCCACCAAGGGAAACCTTCCCTGCTCAGGATTTTCCCTCTGGCCCCAGGACTGGTGATTTCAATACTGAGCCAAAGAATTCTTTGACTTCCTTGGCCTCTTTCCTGCTCCTTGTCACCAGGTCCCCTTCCCATCCCTCTCCAGATTCAACCCCAGAAGAGCTCTGGTTTTCCCAGCTCCATCACTGCAGGTTGTGACAGTGCCTGGTGACCCTGCTGGATCACCTGTTCCTGCTCCCAGCTCTTGGGTGCTTCCAAAACTCATCAAAAGGCTGCCAGACTAAGAATGCAGGAATAATCTGTTCATTCAGCTCCATGAACTCCTCTTGGCTTGGAACACACCTCTTTGGTTGTATGCACTCACAAACTGGATTTATTTTTCAAATACCTGACCCAGTGCCAAAAGAGACAATCCATGAGAGCTGTCATTTGAGGACTGCACCAATTACAGCTGGGAGTGCCATAAAGGCATCACAGCAACAGCTGATCAGGTCCCAGATGAAATGCACAGTTACAAATCCCACAATTGCCCTCGCTGGGTTTGTAGCACAAAAACTTCAAGTCAAACTGGGAGGGAACAAATACATCAATGGATTCGTCCTTCTGCCAACAACTTTCTGTAACTTGTGTCGTTTGAAAAGCAGCTCCAGATTAAATCTGAGATATTCCTATGATTTACTGAACTGCAGAAATCCAGCCCTGGATATGGATCTGAATAACTCAGCTGGGCAGCCTCTCTGGAGCAGGACAAGTGCTCCCAAATCTCAAATGTAGGTGCATCAAACCTTTTGTACAAACGCTTGCAACTGTTCTCAAATCATCATAGGCTCAATCAGTAGCACAAAAAAACAACACAGTTTAGAATCTTTTTCATATAACACACATATCAGTGAGCACTTGTTCTCCACAAGATCAAAGATAGGCAAAAATATGGGCAGATGCTTGGGACAGAAAATGCAATCTCAGGTAAGAGAGATCTGAAAGCTTTCTTCCTTCACAGCTGGTGGTCTCCTGTGGTGTTAGCACTGCAGGGCTGCAGTTTGTTCCAGCAAACTTATATTTGTTTCATAACCACAAGCAAAGATTTAGATTTCTGTAATGGCTGACCAGTAAATAGATGCATTTAAAGATCAGGAATGAATTCAGAAGTAAAGGAAAAGACTGTTTCAGTGTTTTGATTTGCTATGGTGGGGCTTAGGAAAAAAAAGCCAAACTAAAACCTTTTTGGTGATTTCACATTCATCAAATAAGAAAAATACATAATTTCAAATACCAATGATAAATGTGAGCACAGCTAAAGGTGTGCAGAAATATTTGTAACCAGAACTTGTCCATGCTGAACATAACCCAATAAAACCAATGATTGAATACATCAGCACACGCTCACATACACATATATACTGTGACCACATTTATCCCTTTTGCTAAACTACTTCCTTGGAGGGTGAAAGGTCAGACTAATCAGACAGAAATTAACTGCAGCTGGAAAAAAAAAACTTTAGCAAGAAAATGCTTAAAATAATTGCGTTGCTTTTTTTAAACCACATTATTGCTCCTCTCCAAGCTGAGCACTTGGCATGTGTGCAAAGGCTGCAGAGAGAGCACTTAACGAAAGGGAGAGCTGGAGAGGAAACATTCACTCAATTAATCCAAATCCATATCTGCACATACATGGAGACAGCAAATACTCTGAGGCTGAGGAAATAGTCATGGCTGGGTAGCCATGTTAGAGCCCTTCACACGTGTTGAACAGAAAGCAACAGGCTGCTGCATTTTGTGCCCAAATAAATGAGAGGTTTTAAGTGAAACGATTTCCAGCACCACCCACTCGAGCAGCAATATTGTCATGGTTTCATTTTACCACTCCGAATGGCAGTGCAAGTTTTTGCCTGTTTGGAAATGTAACGTCGAAGCAACTTGTTTTAATTTAAGCAAGCAGAAGCTGCCAACCATCTCTGCTTCCCAGCCAAGAGGAATTTATCTTACACATTCATTAAGTCATCATCCAGTTAATTACCATCATTTTGTAAATAGTGTGGCAGAATGAAGACAGCCATCCAGCACTGTGAAGCTAAAACTGATAAGGGACACAAAGGGGCCAGGCCTCGAAGCAGTGCAGAGTCACTTGTCACTCCAATGGCATCGGTGGAAATATCCAAATTTACCTCAGCTAAAGAAACAGCCCACCTACATTTCCCCTGTTATAAATATCAGCTGTTTTTTCTCCAGCCAGCCACTGTCTCAGCAAAACTCCATCTTCCAAACTGGTGTTTTCATTTAAAGGAGCTGCTCTTGGAGGTGTTTTCCTGTCCATGGTTGTTTGGGTAGAGAAGGGGAAATAAATCACAGGGTAAATAAAGCACCAGGGATGGTGCTCTATTCATTCACAGAGATCAAGAGTAAAATGAAAGCTTTGCAGACTAAAACTTTTGTTATGCTTGGGTGAAACCCTCCCTGCCCAAAGATTTTAATCTTGAAATAGTTCATTTGGTTGTTTGGTTGGGGTTTTTAAAGGCAGACTGATAAGGAAAAGCATTTTTCTTTGGAGGATGAGATCTGGTTTTATTGACTAGATAATAGCCTAGTTCTTATTCTTCACATGACACTGCAATCCTAGTAAATCAACAAGTTCAGGAGTTATTTACTCCAGGTTCTAAGAGAAGAAAGAGGCCAAATTCTGCTCATAAATGTAACTGTAAAGAAGGTTTCTCCAAACTTCCAGCAAAGCAAAATCCCTGACAGAGCAGATTTTGGCACTCTGTCAATCTTCTGAAGGCTACTTTACATATAAAAAGTTACACCAGATTAACAAAATTATGTGGTTTTCAAATAGATAATTAAAGCAATACAGCTTTATGTGAAAATACCCTTGAAATAAACTTAACCTAGTTTATAGGAGTTTAGCTGCACTGGTTAATTTACAGCACAGCTGTAAATTGCAGTGAAAATGGTTGGCAGCAGCAGGCTACAACATACTTACTTATATCAGCACAATGGTTTACATGAGCTGAGTTTAAAGAGAATCTTAAACCACATCAATATCCATGCTGAGTCAAGCTCTTGCATCCTCCTCTTCTTGTTTTGTTAGTTTCTCTAGCCCAGTTGTAAAAACATCAAGTATAATTCAATAAATAAAGATACATCATAACAAGAAAAAGACACCTGGACACTGGCTGAAATTAATAAATTAATTAAGTCTGCTCTGACATTGAAATACAAATCTTTGGCTCCCTGTGGGAACTGGATGAGAAGCTACAGCTCCACTTTGCTCTGCTTCTTTCAGATAAAACTCAGTGAACTAAAGGGATCTGAGCCAGGACTAGTCTGGGTTTATTTTCATGTCATATAACACAAATGTGCTGTAGGTACCTGTGTACAGAGTGGTGTAGAAACAACTACAGAAACTGCCTGTTATTTGCTGTGCCCAGAGTCCCCTCACAGGAGCTGCCTGTGGTGAGGACAGGACCACTGGAGCATTGTCCCACAGCTCCTGCCCCACAAACTCCAGGGGCAGAGCAAGCTCCAGATCAGCACAACACTTAAGCAGGTGCTTAACTTTAATTACCTGCTTACAATCTGCAGACCTGAGAGGTTTATGAGCCCTCTGTAATGGCTCCTGTTGTAAATACCAATCTTTGACTTCTCCAAAATAAGGGAAGCTGGCAGGACAGAGCCAAGCTTTGCTCTCAGATAGGAATCAGCAGCTTGTCATGGATGGGAGCTGCTGCTGTGAGATTTGGAGGAGCCAAAGGACCGGTTTGGGGCTGTTGTTTGCCATCCTTGGAGTGTTTTTTGGCTGGGGTGAAGCTTTTCCATCACCTGCTGCACTGCACAGCTCAGCAGTCCCATGCACACTCTGGGCACCTTGCTCAGCTCAGGGGATTCACCCTCTATCACCTGGCCCTGCTCTCCCAAGATGAATATATGGATCTAACATATCAAAAAGTGCAGAATTCACAACCATGACATGTTGTTTTAAACCTTTTCATCCCCTCTCCACTCAAGGAAGAGGACAGATGCTCAAGCTGCTGTTTACACCAAAGTTAGAATGCTGCCTAATGTAAATTGTAAATTAGGTTGCAAAGACATTTCAACAACTAGTAAAACTACTCGCAGTTCATCTGAAATTACATTTTCAGGATTCAGAACAAGTTACCTCATCATCATAAATGACCCAATTGTCCAAAACACAATAAGGACATGTCTTAGAAAGAGACAAAGAGGACATTATTTTCCTTGGGCTCTATTAATAGGGATTCCCCCAAACAGAAGAATCATTTGAGTGGAGATATATTTGGAGGGAAATGAATAGGTCCTTCTAGTTATTCACAAGACTATACTGTTGAGAATGTAACAGATATTTAGATTTCCCTTTTTTTTTTTTTTATCAATTGGACACTCTGGAGTGGTCTCACATGTGATTAGCTGTTTTCTTTCAGAAAATAAACTGCATTGTACAATGCATTATTTTTACATTTTTTAAATGTGCCAAATCATTAGAGAGATGTCTAGGTGTCTCCAATATGAGCAGGATCCCTTGTGAAATAAAAAAGAAATTTTATCCTCTGGAGCCATCAAGAAATCTGAATATTCAGCTGGGTCTGATCCTCACCTCATCTGGAAGTACCCTCCCTGCAGGGGGAATTCCTTTAGGCTACACAGAGCCACTATCATGTCTGCAGCTCTGACACAGAAGACAATTTAAAGCTACTCAGAAACTTCAGCAGGAAGGCTGGAGAGTGTTGCTGTCACTGCTGGCAGTGCCTACCTGGCTGCTGGGGACACAGAAGGGCAGAGCAGCCAAGGGACAGCTAGAGGCAAAAGTGCTTTGAAAATAAACATCAGGTCAAGCAGAAGGGTGGTGGGGAGACTGTACTAGAGAAGGAAAAACCATTTTGTAGCAGTGAGGACATAAACACCTCTAGATTTTTTCCAGCATGGATTAAGACATTTTTCATTTTTTGCTGCTCAGAAAGCAAAGGGATTTAAAATGCATGTGTTCTCTTTTCTTCTACTCAGAAGATGCTGCACTGGCAAGAGATGGAGAAGTAATATCATCACAAAAGAGCAGTCCAAGCTTCCTTTGGTGCCCAGTGGTAATTAACAGTTATTAAGCTGGGCAGCTTTTAAGTGTGCCAGGGACGGGCCAGGATAAGTGGAAGCAATGCAGTCCTGTGGCTTAGAGCTGCATGTGGCCAAATTCTCTGTTTTCCCAAAAGGCAAATGAACCCACTAGGAGCGCCCTGATGCCATGTGAAGAAGGCTTCAAACATCCAGTTTGACTCGTTTATGGCTGGTGTGGATATTCCCAAAGTGTCCAGCTGCAAACCTGCTCCCTGCGGAGCGACTCCTGCAGCCAGGGATTGCTGCAGGTTGGCAGCACAGCCCAGAGCTGTGTGGGCTCCAAGGCAGGCACAATTTTTCCTGACCTCTAGTGAAGTCCCTGTGCAAGTGTTTCAAAGCCTGAGGGGACACTGAGGCCACCAAATCCTGATTTTCAAGCCTTCCTTTGGAGTGTGGCTGTGACAGCCCCGTGTTCACAGCCCAGCCCAGCTCTCCCAGCACAGGCACTTGTTTCTCTCAAAACAGAGAGGAAGAAAGTTGCCAAAGTTTCTGGGAGAACCAGTCAAGACCCATCTGAGTAGCTCCCAGCTAATGGATACTGCAAAGTACCTGTGCCAAACATGCTTCACCTTCACTATCTTCCCTTTTTACACAGCGTTTTACTTTTTATAATGATGTTCCCATTAGCTCAGCCCTATCTTCCCACCCCATAGCTACAGGCCATTAGCTACTTTTTTTAATATATTAAAAAAATTAATTAGAATTGAAAAAGGTTGACTAATAAAGGAGAAGAGTGTTTTCTTTGGCAGCCCTGCTCACTTTATTTATATTGGCATTGCAAGATTCCATCCTAATATAAGATGCACCTCACCTTGCATAACACATCCTGCCTTTCCCCAGCAGCAGCTCTGTGGCACAACTTGTCTGTCGTGACCTCTAATCCTTCTTCAAACTCCCCTGGGTCACAGGCACCACTCTGGCTTTCCATTATCACAAAATAACTGCCCAAAACACAAACCAAACATAACCCCTGAAACAATTCAGCAGAACACAAGAACAGCTTTGTGTTGCTCTCAAATATGAGAGCTGCAGGAAAGGTGTCTGGCAATTTTGGACTACACAGAATTTCTGGGCAGCTCCAAGAGGAGCACAGGTTGAGTTTGTGAAGGAATTAATGCCAGGGCCCAATTTTATTATTCTGGCCCCTGAAAACTCACAGGTGGAAATGCTTGTACTGCCTTTATATCCTTCTCTTAGGACAGACACAATGTTTGTTCCAAAGCATTCACTGCTAAATATGGAGAGGAATCCCACAATTCACAAGATTTCCCCAATCTTATTCTTAAGTTGCTCTTTCCCATGATTAGAAAATACATAAACGAAACAATCCTACAGGTAAGAAATAGGCAGAAATACTGTGAGACAGGGAGTTTTAATAAGCTGTTTTAAAGCTTTATTTTTGAAAGATGTTTCTGGAATATTATGTCTAAAAGCCACGGGTCCACCTGATCGCTTGTTACCTGGGTTGCTTTTGCAGAAAGGAAAAAAAAAAAAAAAAACCCAATAATCATGAAATTATGAGATATGGAAGAGGAATGAGCCATTGCAAAGAGTGCTGAGGTTGAAACTGCTGCTGACAGTACAACATGGACACGTGGCTCAGTGACATTTTACCTATATCTGGGTATATTTACATCATTCCTACCTGCAAACCTCATTATCAGACAACAAAATATTTTAGAACATCACTGCCCAAAGTGGTCAGTACATACTGTGATTAAAATTATCTGTATACACAGAAAGGCTTTTCAATTTACTCATCAGCTGCTTGATAAACCACAGCACTGAAAATAAGACAAATAAGATGGTTTGCAAATACTTCCATCTGCCTATTTAGGCTCGATTAACATTCCCACAGATGCAGTAAAAAAAAAAAAATTAAATAAGTTCAGTTTTAGAAGCAAATAGGTCAAACAAATTACATATGGAATCTGGCACTGCTAAAGAAGGATAAGTACATGCTTAGATTAATAAGTAATTACTCACACTGCAGCAATGTCTTAATTTCTGGCCACTAGATTTTTGTTAGTAATTTAAATTACATCTGTAAAATGTGGAGGGGTTAAAGTTACAATCCGTGCTGGTATCCCAGTGCCAGTTACTGGACACCTCTCAAGGTTTTCCCAGGCACATGGAATTGCAGGAATTGCACGCTGTGAACTGCAGATGTGTTTGGCAACTTTAATCTCAGCAACAAAATTGTTCCGACGGCTGCCACTGTTCTACACCTGAGACTTCACACAGCCACCACTGCCCTCTGGGAACACTGAGCAGCTCTTATCCTGCAATAATGAAGCAGAAAGCATTGATCCAAATTCCCAACACCCAAGAGAAGACTCTGGGTTTGGGTTTTTCCATGCAGGCAGTCTGGTGAGGTGTTCCATGGGATGGACAGAGCAGTATTTTGTCAGAAGCAGCAGTCTCAGCACTCATATCTCACATTATTGAGCCCTGGTTAGAAACCCTAGCTGAATTTCAGGGTGTAGGTGATCCCTTAGGCTCAGAGAAAGAGGGACAAGCCCTTGGCTAATCTTCCTCAAACTCCAGGATTTTTTGATAACTCCTCATGTCCTCTCAGTTCCTCACTGCCCCCGTGTGCTGTGCCGGGATTTCGTGCAGTTAAATCACAGCTGGAGGTTCATCAAGGTAAATGTGCTGAAATTCAGGCACTGTGAATGCTTTTGCACAGATTAAACCTTCATCCCTTCCCACCATCCATTAGTCCCATGCTTTGTTAACCCCAGCAAATAAGGTTCACATCAGAGACCCTGGGATTTTAAGTGCCCGGTGTTGACACTTTGGCACAGATCTGTCAGCTCTGGACACCCCGTGTCCTGCTGCCTCCCTCCGAGGGATCTGTGACAGACACAGAATCAGCAGAGCTCTCATCTGTGCGCTTTAGTTCCCAGCTCAGAGCCCACATCATCCCAAAACGCAAAATAAAAGGGGAAAAAAAACGCAAAAAATTCTTCTAGTACAGGAAAATTTTCCGTTTTCCTTATCCCATCTAAAGTCTGGCTAAAGAAATACCTTCAGAACTTCAAATTAGAGGTGCGGGTACTTTCAAAAAGCAGAACGAGCTTTTCCAGGAGGAGTTCTGGGCTCGGAGCTGCGGCTCCTGAGCCTCCTCCAGGGCAGGGGAGAAGCCCCGGAGTGGCAACACTTTCCGAGTGGAAAGTGTGTTTAAAAGTAGGGCTTCAGAAGTAAATAAAACTCTTTCGACAATAATGAAAGTAATAATGAACTTTCTTTCGGTGTCAGTTTTGCTCTGTTAGTTACTCGATAATGCGATGCTCTACAAAAGGCTTGAAAGAAGATTCCTTGTCAGTCTGCGGTGCCTGGGGGTAATGCGAGCTGCTCAGCCCTCACAAGTAATTAAAGATAATCAGTGAAAAATGCGAGGGTCTGTTGTACTCTGCATTCCAAACCCCACCTACAACAGGAACAGGGCTCGAAATGATTATTTAAATTTAACCTTTTTTTTTTTTTTTTTCCAGGGGTTGGTGGGGGATGGGATTCGTAATTGTTTTTCTGCTGCTGCTGCCGTGCTTCCAAAAAGCAAGAAACAGTAAAAAATCAGTTTCAGGAGGATCGATACTGACCGAAACACATTTGAAACTCTGAAATGGCTTTTGTGTTTTCCTGCCTCTGACAGATTTCTATCAGCGATGTTTACCTTCAGGTATATTAAATGACAGCGCCAAACCTGCTTCATCTCCTGAAGTGGGATTAATTTACCACAGAATATTTATAGGAACAAATAACAGCTTTAACAAATAAAAGAATAATAATTCTAATAACAGCACGTATAGCAGGGAAGGTTTCCCAGGTACTTCATAGACAACAACTCCCTCTGAAACTTTATTTATCATGAGCAGCAGCGAGAGCTACAGCCCGGCAAATAACTTTGAAAAATCAAGCCACTTATTCAGGTGCAGACTCAGCAAGGGAACTGCTGAGTGTTGAGTAACTTGGGAAATCTGGTTGAGACTGTCTTTCATTTCTGGTTCTCTTTGAACTCCCTGCCTGGCACAAGCCCTGCTTGCTGTACTCAGGGAAACCGGGAGCTGCCAGCTCTGGCCGCACCAAGGGTCCCTCGGATCAAGGTGTGACATTCCTCGTGTCCCACTGCCTGGAAGGGGGACAGCGATAAACGGGAGGCACCAGGAGCAGGGGGTGAATTTAGATTGGCTCGGTGTGATGTTCCTCTATTTTATGGATGCACTGGACCATGGAGACAGAGAGAGCAAAGCCAGGCTGGGGACAGCCTTGGTGACACATAGCCTGGGACAGTCTGGGTGACACAGCCTGGGACAGCCCAGGTGTCACAGCCTGGGTGACACAGCCTGGGACAGCCCAGATGTCACAGCCTGGGACAGCCTCGGGGGGACAGTCTGGGTGACACAGCCTGGGGGGGACAGCCTGGGTGACACAGCCTGGGACAACCTGGGTGACACTATGAGTGGGAGGCTGCAGCCAGGCACCCCCAAACCTGCCAAGGAAGGGCATCCACTGCCCCCCTTGCACTCGCTGAGTGTCAGAAAATCCTCTTTGACCTGCTCAGGGGTCTGTGTCCCAAGGACAAAACTCCCATTGATTCTGTGGGGCCAAAGGAAAGGCAAAGCCTTGTGTGAGGCAGAAGGGAAATCCATAGATTTGGTGACTCCTGAGGATGTGCCAGGGCAGAGTGTGAAGTGCTGAACCTCCTGCCACCTCCCTGGCTGGAAGCTCAGCGCTGCTGGCTCTGTTTGCAGCTGGAAAATGTGCTGGTGAAACCCGTGTCAGACACTTGGAAAAGCACAGTTATTGTCTTTCAGGGCACTGACCAAGCCCTGGGCAGGCTTGGGTGGTTGCTGCCAGCTTAATTCAGATTTAGCCAAAGAAGCAAAGGGATTATACAATTATGGCAAATAATCCATAACACATTAAAAGGTGCTACGTCAGGGGGTTCCAGACTTCTTCAATTTGTGGACCTCAAACAATTTTCTAAACTGTTAGAAAGACATAATCACACAGACCCAGGTACAGAGAATTTACAGTTCCTGACAAAAGCTTTTGCTTTTACTAGGTGCTTTTTTTTTTTGTGGATTCCTTTGAAGTAGCCAAGAAAACCACATCACTGCTTCTGTGATTCCACAGGCAACAGAAGATCGTCAACTTCCAATCTATTTTGTCTAGTAATTGTACATGTTTGTTTCTCCCACACTCCGCTGATGTGAAGTTTAACACTCAAATATTACCAGTTAAATACAAAACAAAGCAAAACTGTTGATGCATTATTTCACAATAAAGTAATATAAAACCATGAATAATGGGTTCCAAATGATGTAAACATGTGTTTAGAGTACTGCTTAGAGCACTGATGCTGACCTAGATTTGACCTTCCCAAGTATCCACAATCTATTCCTTCTTTAAAAATAAAAAATGTTGCCTAAAGGAAAGATTGTGTTGTCTTCACAAATGATGAGCGAGGATTCCGTGTGACCGCAAACAACAGAAATACTGTACAGGTCGTAATTAAAATGACCTTAGAAAATATCCCATGGAAAAATATTTTCCAAGAGACTGGATTCCACTGAATTTTGTGTAGACCACACACTTTAATCCTGGTCCTACTGCAGTCATTGAGAATTTTTCCACTGACTTCTATGTGTCCATGGTTTGGCCTTCATTAGCCATACATGGAGCATATAATAAAAGCAAACATCAAAAATAAAAGTTGGTCTAAAGTTCCCTAAAAAGCATGCCCACAGGGAATTGCTGGGGAAAAACGCACAAAACATTTCTGGAGCGAGTGAGTTTGTGAAAAATATTATCCCACTTAAAAAAAAAAAAAACAAGTCTGAGAAATTTAATTTAAGCCATATGGAAGCACAAAGCATGAAATTAATAAGGAAATGATGCTGATTGTTAATATAGACATCTGAAATCAGCCACAACGAAATCTTGTTATGTCAGGATTGTGGCAGCCTGGATTCAGACTGAACATGGAGCAGTACACAATCGATATAATATCGTTACCACGACATTCCTAACAAATTTTAGGCAGACACAATGTCACATATTTTTTCAGCCCGAAAAAGCAGTACGTCTACACAAGATGCAATTATTTGAATTCGGACTTTTAATGGTCTATATAAAGACAACAATGGGGCTGTTTGTTACCAGCCGAACCGGGGTTCCACCCAGCTCCGGCGAGACCCCGAGAGCCACCACCACCCTACACAGAGCTGGGTGTGCTCAGACACGTGAAACTCATGAAAAATGGAGCAGACAGCTCAAACCCAGGGGGTTTGCTCCCCGAAAATCGGGATATCCCGCGCTGCATTGTCCGGCTGGGCGAGCACGCACGCAATTAGCGGCTCGTCCCCGAGAAGTCCCCGAAAGCGGGGAGATGCCGCATCTGTCTCGCTCGGCGTCAGCACAGAGAGCGACTCAAGTCCTGCCAAGCCGAGTGTGACCTTCAATCTGCCACTCTCACGGTGAAAGGCAGCGGAGTAAATTACTTGGCCTTCCCTTTCTATTGAGGGTGAATGCGAGCGGGCCGGCGGGGACCTGCCGCCGCTCCATCCCCAGCGGCACCCCACAGTTTACACAACCCGGGCTGAATGCCATGAAAGAGGGGCTCCATTCACCGGGGGCCCGCATGCAAAAAGAGACGCCCATTAGATCATAGTAATTATTCCATTTCCATCACACAGTGCCACAGTGGGACGTGGAGGACTCATCAAACACTTCTCTTCACCGGGGCCCCGGCTGCTAATGAGGCCCAGTGGCGGCATTGTGCCTCCCATTTACTCATGGCCGTGCCTGCCTGCCAACAACAGCTCAGCCCCTCCAGACAGGCTGCCCCTTTCAGAGCCATTTATTCCGCGCCCAACCTCTGACCTCAAGGGTTATGACATCAGCAGCCCTGATTTGTGATCATTTTTATTGGCGGACATTCAACTCTTGTTTCCTGTGTTTAACTCTGCCTCCCCTTTTTTTTTTAGCTAAACTTATTGGTTCTAATAGGCATCTGCCAAAAGACTATAAAGTAAGCCAGAGCTCGCACAAAGAGGCTTCTGATCTTGCTATAAAAAGCCCCACAGCTACTATTTATGCCAATAATAACGAGTAATTCATTATCTAGGTGCACAAAATCTGTTAACCACTAAAATGTTGAACAATTTGGAGCAGATGTCCGACAATTTTATGAGTTTTAATTAAAATATCCTATGTATTTTCGTCAATACACCTGGGTTTTTAAATTTACAAAGATGCTACATCGAGCGCACAACAGTACTTTGCAAATGGCACTTTTTTTTTTTTTTTCCAGAGGGGGATTAGGAGGGGATGATTTGGGCTAATCAGATGCTGATTTGTGGCGAATTTTTTCCCCATTAAGGTGTTGATGCAAAATCAAAGAGGAATTAGAGCTGAGATTTAAAAAGACAGCGCTTTCTTGGGACAAAGCAGCGATATTTCAGGAGTCAGTGAACTTCAGTTTGTCTGCTTGAAATAGAGAAGGGGGAATTTGCATTTTGAAGCAGAGTCATTAATTTTAAAGCTAGTGTTCTAAATGGAAATTAAATATCTTTAGAGAACAGGTTCTCAAAACACATGTTTTTCATAATGCAGTTTGTTTAAGCGCTGTGATTTCCATATAGCAGAAACAGGTATAATAACAGACAGCATTTACTTTATCAAGAATGCAAATAAAAATTTTCCAAAAATTTGACATTACAAATCACTATGCAAGCACATAATCACAAGTTTGCATGATTTATGGTTTTTAAGCATTTGTTAAAAAAAATTTAAATACTTAAGAAGCTGATACTGAATAAAATGGAAAATATTTTATCTCTGCTCTTTCATTTGGCTAATGGGAAGGTTTTGGCCTGAAGTTGAAAACTAACTAGTTTTTTAAAAGAATGGTTTTCCCTCAATTATAATCATAAGCAAATTAACAAAAAAAGAGGATCCTGTTCAGCTAATTTCAAACAGTTACAGTCGCAGATGATGATTGCAGGAAGTGGTTAAGTAATAGAAGATTTTTTTATTGTACCAGTGAAGACTCAGTGCAACCAGCCCTACACAGAGTCTTTGTAATGCAGCCCTTTCAGGGCTAATATGGATATTGAATGGGTTGGATTGGGAGCTGTCACCAACCCCTAATGTATCTCTAATGGAATCTGAGGATTTACATTTGTTTCCCAGATAAGATTCTCATCCAGCTTCTCTTTGTAGTCAAGCAAATAATTTTACTCATTATTTGCTAATCTTAATTTCATCATCTCTGCCAGTATTACCTTTATTTACATAGCTCGTTTTTTGACAAAAGCTGAGCTGCTGTACTTTGTGCAGTAAGTCTTTAGGATTGCACTCTCCACCCTAAATTGCATGCAATTCACACAGTTTTGTACACAAAACGGGGAAATGCATGAGCATTCCTAAATGACCACGCATAGATATTCATGCAAGCAACAACCTGTTTTACATGCAGATGGCCAGAAGTTTCCCTCTTTAAAAAGCAGGACACACAACCCCCTCCCCAATGCTTCTGGGAAAAAGAAAAGGAAAAAAAAAGAGCGAGGAGGAAAAAGAAAAAGCAAAATGAAAACAAAGAGGACACACTGGATTGGATGCACAAGAGAGCTCCAGGGGCACCAGCACTCTCTGTTGGTTTGTACAACTCTGTGGAGCTGGATCTGTTTAGATCCCAGATTATGGAAGATTGAAAGAAATTAAAAACTCCACATTGCAGGTCAGCTGAGCCCTCTCCTCTCAGAACAACTCCCTTAATAAATACCTTCACACAGGGCTCTGTGATTGTGGCTGGTGGCCCCTAAAGGAGCAAGGGAAGCAGGTCCATGGAGTAAATGGTCTTTGACAATCAACTGGAGAAAACAAACTGCTTGGTTTAGTTATTGTGATGTCCTTCTGCTGAGGGTTTGCCCTCCAGCTGGAAAGGCTGTGGTCAGTTACCTGTATTCTATTGTTGAGGTGAATTTCAGGGGGGAATAAAAGAAATGGCCCTCCACCACATCCTTTAGCAAGAGACACCACTCTAATATATTTCACGTCCTAGGACAGTTTTCCTAGGTAATAAACCATACTTTTGGTTTTGAACACACAGAACTTTTAGTGAGATAAAAGAGTCACTTCCCACAGTCCTTCTGTAGAACAAAATTCTTGCTAATACAGCAGGCAATACCCAATTGATTATATGTTAAAAGCAGCAATGTTCTCAAGTTTTAGTCTTTCTTCCTGAGCATGCAGAAAACCGCTCTGTACCTATGTGCAGGTGTATAGATGCCATCCCTAACCACCATATAAACAACAACATATTTCCTCACAATATGAGGAATATTATGATATGATAATATCATATGAGACACCAATAAATTGCTTTGAGGAGACAGAAAAACTCCAACACAGTTTGGGTGATCTCATCTCTAAGCACACCGAGAAACAGAATTCTTTAGGAAAGGTAATACCCTCACCCCTCACGAAATATTAAAGGACTATGGAACAACTGAGTCTGGAATGAATCTCTGGATTTCATTTCGTCCCACCTCCTGCTCAAAGCAGGACCAACCTCTGAGCTTTGCTGCCCAGGGCTTGTCTTGCTTTGCTTTCGTTTGCCGAAGTCCTCCTTGCACTGGGGATCCCTGGATTTGACACTGCTCACCAGATGTGGCTTCACCACTGCTGGATGGAGGGGAAAAAATCACTTTCCTGTACCTTGTGTCCTCATCAAGCTTATCACTCAGTTTTCCATAGTATTTCCACTGCCATGTAACCCCTCCACCAGGTAACAAGTCAGTCACTGGTGCAGCACCCCTGAGAACAAGGAAGGGAGAGGAGCTGACACTGGAGTTCACCCTGCAGAACCTGATGTTGGAGTGTCCTTGGGAATGTATCCAGGCTGTCTTTTTCAGATCCCCCCATGAGATCATGAGATGTTGGCTGCAGAAAAAAACAACCCTATTTTAATCTACAGTCAGATAGAAGCTTAAAGCTGGGAGCAGGAATCACCAAGGCACAAACACAGGACCTCACTTCACCCAGTTTCAAACTAAATCCACACTTCAAAGCCAAACACTGAGCACAGCACATGGTCACAGTCTGCAAGGAAGTTGTGCACTGCTCTGCTGAAGGATGTTAATGCTCATCACCATTCAGAGCACTCAGACTGGGGAAAGCTTAATTAAAAACATCTGACAGGCCATGATTATGTTCATACATAATCGCCAGGATGCCTGTACCTGTTATGCCAGATCTTCATACTGTAAATAATTAGCTAAAGGAAACCTCAAGAGGTTTCTTCAGAACACATACTTCACCATATTCTTAAAGCATTTGCAATTTTAAAATCAGAAATTGAAGTGTATTTTAAATAGGAAACACTAATAACAGGCCTGCCTGTTTCTTCCCTGCATTAAGAGCAGGATTAATTTTCAAGCACTGCTGCACATTTTCCAGAGCAGTCACTAATCTGCTAATCTGTCTTTTGTAGAAGTGTTTAAATCGTTATGATCAGCTTCCTCATGCAGCTATTGGGTTGAGTATTGCAGTGGAATAATTAGGAAAACATGAGGCAGAATTCCAAGAGAAAACAATGCAACTGGGGAGAAAAGAAACTGGGTTTGCAGTTAGGGCACAGGCTGAGGACTCGGGGCCTTTGGGCTCTCTGTTGGGACCTGAACCTAGGATGAGCACGACCAAAATTCAGGCTCAGGTCCTTCCTCCCAGCCCCTCTCAGCTTCTCAGTGTCTGTATCTGCAGTGATTAGTACAGGAGTGCCCATCCTGAACTACAAATCCCAGCTAATGCCTCAGTCATAAGAAATTTGCCCAGCAGAAGGTGCGATGCTCCTGCGGATTTTCTGGCGAAACTGCCACCTCCAGATGGGAATCTGGGAACTCAAAGGCTGTCCCTGCTCTGCAAGGTCCTGGATGCCTGGTCACTTACTCACAGAGGCTCTGAGTAAAGGACAGGATGGAGTCTGGACCAGGACAAACCACAGGCAAGGGCTGGAGCTTGCTCTGCTTCCCAGGTGTGTCACACACCCCTTGGTCTGGAAAAACTGCTGCAGAAGGAAGATTCCTGAATAGTCCAATCTGTAGAAACACTGGGAATTTTACAGCCAGCACCTCTTGGTTTAAAAAAACCCTCATCATATCCACAGATCCCTCACACAAACCCAAGTTTGTGTGACTCAGATTCTCTGCCTGCACACCTGCATGGCACAGGTGACTGCACTGAGTTTGGTTTATTTTATTTTATTGGACTTGGTAACCTAATAAAAAGCAGAAGAGTTCAAACCTGTAACCCTCCCTTCCCAAACTGGTCATTTTGAAATACCTGACACTCGACTTGACTTTTCATTTCTGCTTATTAGAGCAAAGTTTTGCTGGTTACAAAACTGAAAACAAAATTTCACAACATCTCAGTGGGGTGAAAAAGCAAATATTGATATTAGTCCCAATGAGCTTTTGTTCTGTTACTTCTAGAGACTGGAAAATTTGCAATGCCCCATCTTTGTCAGGAACACCATGAAGTAAATGCTGCTTCCCCAGATGACCACAGCCAGTTTCTGTAGCATGTCTCTGTGGTTAAGTTCACACTGTTCCCAACCAGGCATTTCTGTTAAACATTTCTGTCACTGAAATATCTCAATACCAAAAGTAGTTTTTCAAATGATACTCCTATTTTTCCACAAAAATCACAAAAGCTGCGATTTGATTTACAGTTGTGAGAAAACCTCAAACACTGAAATTTTGAAAACCAAAAGTGTGGAGTGCAATTTCTTTCCCATCCCTCTGCTGAAACACTCTTAGAGAAAGAGTTTTGCCTCGGAGTTACAAAACATGCAAACACAGTTTTTTGACTCTGTCCCATTAGGGAAAAAATATTCAAACAAAGCATGACTTTTTTTCTTTCTTTGACATATTCAAACACAAGTTATGGCTGATTTCAAACAGCTTTATGGCAGGCAAATGTAATCTCAGAAATGATATATGCAAAAAAGTGCCCCTCTGTAGCACTCGGTCGATGCTGTAATTTTTGGAAGCTGCAGATTGAAAGCAAACCAGTTATTTCCTGGAACTGGCATTTCATAAAGGTTGCAGTCCCAGTTTTGTAACTCTCCACAGGGTGCCCTGGTAGGAATTAATGAAATACCTGGGCAGAGGAGTCAGAAGGGGAATTAAGTTCCCAACACATTCCAGCAGCGCTATCGCCACACCCGCTCTCAACAATGACCAACCCTCAAAGCCAACCACAGAAAATTTGTCATTCACATTCCTCAACATGCAGCAAAACAAAGGAAACAACTGAAAAAGAAGAAAAGAAATCTTCTGATTCAGTCAATAAGTTGCATTTCTTCAGAGGGGAAAGCTGTAAGGGAGTAATGGAACTCCATAGGAACGTGTGTGGATTGAACAAGTTATTCCTCCTGGGAAGGGCTGACCAGTCCGTGGGTGGAAGGTGAATTTACTGAAAGGAAAAGCCAGGCAGATTGGTGTTTGAGGGGCCATAAAGGGTCCTTTTGGCTGACGTGGTTGTCTCCCCTCTCCTAAAAAAATCACAGTCAGATTTCAAGTGTAGCAGACCATTTCCACCCCAAATGGGTGAAGTTCAAACACATTTAGGATGAAATGCTGAAAAAAACATATTTGATCAATAATATCCATTACAAGTTAGTGTCACACAGTGCAACACCATTGTGTTTACTTAAGGTGTCACTTAGACTGAAGAACAACAATCACTTTACACTGATTCTCCCAGCAAGAACCATCTTTAAATAATCAACATAATTTTGTGAAGTCAACACATTTTCACAAGACTGTTACTTTGGTTTGTCATTTTAAAAAAGTCATTCCATAAATCGAAATGAATTCCTCATCATGACCTATCATCATCTGTCAAAAAGGTACTTATAAATATGTATACCATCATTCTTTCTCTTTTTTCTTTTTACGTGAAGAAGGTATCAATGCTACAACTAATTGGGCTAATTTGCATCAAAGACTATACATAATTAATTTGTTTGTTAAAAGCTTTCAGCATTTCTTACAGGAAGTGCAAGAGATCATTGCTGAAGTTTGAAGAAGTAATTAGCAATAACAGATGTCAATGCACATAATTGTAAAATGAGACCAGAAAAAGTACTGACAGAGTCTAATTTCACAACTGGGTTTCTATCAAATATTCTGCATAATGAAATATACAAACAATTATGAGTATGTATTATTTCCTCATTCCAAGTGGAAAGTTCATTTTTACTACTAAATAAGAGCCTTACTTCTACTACTGCTTAAAATAATTATGAGATTTAATCAGTCAGTGCTCAGACATGACCTTGTCATGAATGTCAGATACTCATTCCTGGAAGAGAAAATGCAGAGCCATAGCAGCTCCAATGGTCACTGGATGTTGTGATGGACACAGGAGCAATACACAGCTCCCAAAAAGAGCAGAGGGGGGAGTGTGTAACTTTACTGTAACTTTACTGTGGTCTGCTCCAAAACAGAATGAACCACGTGAGGCTGAAGGCTGGCTGAAGCCAAGGGATGACCTGGGGTCACCTCTGTCCCACCTGTCACACGTGTGACATTCCATGAGGAGTCCCTTCCCTCTCAGTGGGTTTGTCCCCTCTGATGCTGCAAATGTTGGGCACAAACTGCTCCCAGGGTTGTGTTAAGGCAATATCAGGGAGTGTAGATATCCAAACTCACTGAGCTGTTCCAGCTGTGTGTGTGCAAGAGCCATGCTGGACATTGATTCACAGAGTCCCCTCCTGCATGCACCTCTTGAGGCTGCAGTGTTCACCCTGGCTCAGTCTTTAAATAAAACTCACAGCAGAACAGACCTCAGTTCCTCTCAGCATTGTTGTGCTGTTATTTGGCCCAAATTCCCCACCCTCATTAAACCTTTCACTGGAAGCACCCACAGCTTTCAGCCACTCTCAGCCCAGCTATTTCAGTGTGGCTTTCCAGTGTTTCCATAGGCAGTTTATGGCCCTAGAAGGAATGTGTCCCAGCTCTGGAGACACATGTCCCCATCCACAGCTCTTCCATTTGGGACTGAGGGTTCCCTACAGGGGACTCTTTTCAATGTGCTGTGGCAGATCACTGCCCAGCTTCTCCTAATGCCTTCAAATTACACGGCCTCAACTACACCCTAACACGTACAGACAAAATGCCAAGAGCACCTCTTATTTTAGATCTCATTTTATTGCTATCTGCGACTTTCTCTAAAAATTGTTTTTGAAAGATAGAAACTGCTAACCAATCTTGCCTCAAGGAAGCCCTCCCCTTGGAAGAAACAAATGGCAGCTACAGAGCACGCAAATGAAGTGACCAAGAAGCCTATTCAGGAAATGCTGGCATGGAGGATAATTATGACCTGTGGAAAGCTCTCCTGGAATCCTATCCATGAGGATTATCCTACATGAAAGAAGAGTTTTTCAGTATGAAAAAGGACAGGTGTGTCCACACCACAGCCTAGGTGCCACCTTCATTGTCTGAGCGACAGTTTCAGCACAACCCAGTTATTACCGTTTCCTCTTGTATCCACTCTTAACAAGATTAAAGTTTTCTGTTCAATAAGCACCTACTCTTCACTGGCCAGATTATATTAGCATGGTTGGCATTCCACCAAGGTTTAGCAACTCTTTCTAAATGGAGTTTAATAAAGGACTTTGCAAGGATCATATAACTAGACAGAAAGAGTGTAGATAATCAAATTACTGGCTTTCAGCACATACTTAGCCTTCCTTGCATCCAGCCAAACAAGATTTCACATCAAATGCAGGAAAACTCCATGCAAATAAGCTGCTAATGATTATTAGGAGATTCTCACTCTTATGAGAGGATGTCTTATGACAGGTACTCAACATTTGCTCAAATGATTTGTCACCTCATTTTACAACAAATCCGAGGTGACACTTTTCATGTTTAAAGTGTTCCTGGAGGTATTTCAGATTAATTACTCCTTACAGCACCTCTGAGTTTATAACTAGTGAGTACTCAGGGATCAAGGTAAGTGCTTGCCTATGGTCACCCAGCAGTGCACATCTGCCCTCTGAGGCCAAGCCAGGGCACCACCAGTCCTGCACAGCCCCAGGCACCCACTGGGCACCATCAGCACATTCATGTGAGCCTTCACTGTCCCTCATTGTCTCTCTGGTGAGGCAGACACAGCCAGGGAGCCCCACATTCACTGGCAGCCAGGCTGAGCTCAGCCCTCATGGGCAGGGACAGTGATTTAAGCAGAGTTTATGTGGTTACCCACCGATGGCACAAACAGACAACACCCAGCACCTTCAGTTTTCTACTTGTCCAATTCACTTCCCACCATTCCACTGTGGCTCTGATGCAGAAAAGCCAAATTGGCATTAAAATCAATGCTTCCCAGTCCCACTCTCCTTTCTGAACCCCTGGAATACATTTCACCTTTCCCATTGTTCACCCTTGACTGTACATGTTTGTGGGATCCCGTTTGTGGCTGAGGCAGCTGGCAGGGCAGCTCCAGAGGAGAAGATGCCAGCTCTGCCTGGGCTGTGCATCAGTGAGTGTTTGTCTTATGCCCAGACCTGCCAAAAGCCCAACATCAGGGTTTCACTGTACTCTCCCAGCATAGCAATGGTTAGATCCCTTTTATCTCTGATGGTAATTTTCATGGACCCCTGCCAGGTTCTTTATGTGCTACAGAGTTCCCCACTTCATTCAAAGAGAACTGCATTGTTCTGTTCCCCATTCCCTCAAATATATTTCCAGAAATTCAGCTCTAAAAAGAACAGGTTTTCTTGGAACCTGGTGCTGGAAGCCTTGGCTCCTGATAGCTCCCTAAGCTGCAAGGACATCACAAAGATCTTTACAATCAGAAGTTTTAATGAAGATAGACCCAGGTCAGAAGTTTAAATCAGACCTTCGCTAGCTTTTGGTGTTTACACACTCAGAATTAATGTATATAATTAGTTAATATATAAAATTACATTGGCCATGTAGCTGACTCCCAGTCTGAATACACCCTCAGTTTTATCAGTAAAGAAATTGGCTGTCAGCTGGTATTGCCTCGGGGTTTCCACGAGAATGTCACAAATCCCAAACAAAATAGTGAAGACCGGAGTACACGGTCTAAATTCTAGAGAATTTAGATTTAATCCAATGTTGTTTTACCTGCAGACACAATTGCTGGTTGACTGAACAATGCAGAGGTGCTGTGATATTCAATGATCATTTTACAATTATCAGACTCCTCTCATTTTCAGAGAAATCAGCGGCAGTGGAGGGCACTACCATCTCTTTTCATTTTAAAATTAACCAAATTTAAGGATTAAAATAGAAATTAGAAACAATGCAAGAATGCCTTTAATTTAGTTTAGAATTTTTCATCCATTGCAACATATAGGTTTTTTTCTTTTTTTTTTTTTTTCTCTATTTTGTCTTTTAGGGTTTTTGGTTTGGTTGCAACAGGAAAAGCACCATAACACTAAACACAACAAAGCACTAAAACATTTGGGAAGGAAACACAAGAAAAATGGAACATTATTTCAGACCAACCCATTTTCTTCCCTGTTCTCCTTCCAGTTCAGAAACTAATTATACACACAGTGACTGGAATTTGTGATTGTTTCCCCTAAATATTGCAGCTAGCTTTAGGCACAATCACATCCAGAAAGAGTTTGTGTTTTGCAGCATAAAATTTAAGAAATAATAGAGGGACAAAATCACTTTGAGCTGCAGTTTTGCCAACAAGTGTAAAAAGGTATTGCAACTTTTGAAGTTAGGAAATACAGAAACTACTTAGGAGAAACAGAATCCTGACCAGTGTTCTCATTCCTTGCTTTCCATCCCCGCTGTTATCTTTACAATAATGAAATATTTTAATCTTGAGGTTTTTCACTTAATAGATTCCAATTAAGGACTTTTAAATTACGTGGATGTTAAAGAGTTCTTTTTTTCAGCTGCTTTCACACACTCACTCCCTTTTTCATTTCATGACTGTTTTGCAGACTTTGTTAAATAGATGGGAAATTGCTCAGTCCATCTAATTAGTAAAATCACAGTTGCAGGCAGCCTTGCCTGGACCAATGGCTGATATCAAAATATTCCTTATCAAAGACATTTCTCTCCTCAAATCTTGTTCCAGCCCTAGAACAGCTGCCCAGAAAAGCCTTGGCTAGGGCAGGCACACAGTGATACTTCTCCCAGCATCTGCTCTCTGTCCGAATAATGTGTTGGAATTACACAAGAAAAAAGTATCAGATATATTTAAAACCTTCCATTTCACCAGTTTTACCCAGTTTAGACCTCACAAAACCTGTGCATATATGACAGAAATGATTTTTGATATTCACTGAAATGCAAAAGTACGACTTCAGCATCCAAAACTACAGGATCCCATACAGGATATTCCTGTCCTTCTTTCCAAACACTGTGATTCTGTGGCAATTCCCTGTGGACTCCTGCAGCTTTTTCCCTTTGAGTTTTTGGAAGTGAAGGAATGAGGTCTGCTGGATGTCAGCACACATCAGGCTCGTTAGTGCAGATCCCTGAGTGCCCACAGAGCTCGGCCCAAACGCCCGACTCCAAACGCTGGAGAGCGACAGTTAATTTTTCTAATCATACACAAAAGTATCAGGAACACTTCTGACATTTTCCTTTTAATCCTCTTCCCCTACAACCTTCCCCAAAAAATCCGCAAGTCCAAACAAAAAAGGGCTACAGCACTGACAGAGAGGTGGTTCTCTCTTATTTTGAAATGTTTTGAATTTGCTAGGCAGAAGTTTCTTATTGCAAATGTTGCTAAATTAGATTCTTTGTCTATCAGACCTAACAACCAAGTCTCTTGAAAGACAATTACGTACCATTAAAAATAAATATTAGAGTTTTTTTCCCAGAAATTACTGTAAGGATTTTATAGCTAGCTGAAAACACAAATATTTTTCTAAAGGATGATTAATTGAAATAAACCTAGTTCAAAATAACTTTTCATTTAAATTTTCATTTAATTTTAAATGACCACTCATTTATGATTGCTGCTATTAAAATTAACCACTCATCTTTTGTGCAAACCAAGACAAACTTTTTCCACAAACTTGGCATCACATGTTACAGATGAAACACCCACAGACTGCACAATTCTTGGAAGATTGGGATGAGATCTATATATTGACAACCCCAAAAAATGATTTAAACAACTAGAAAACTTTCCATGATGTAGCATCAGATCCTACTGAAGTTTTTCCTACACCTTTGCACGTTGCTTTTCTACTTTGAGCAAATTACCTAAAGACTTGGCCACATTGCAGTGTTGTTGTTAGGCACAAGTTTCTCCTACTGAAGCTAAACTGAAAAAAAAAAAGATCAAAGAAACTTTCAACAGTGAAATTAGGGCACGTAAACTTGAAATAGGCATTTCTTGCAACATTTAACTCATTTAACTCTTTTGATTGCAAGCTTTCTCTCTCTCTAAAAGGAAGCGCCAGAGGAGATAGAAACACGGTCAAAAAAAAGTGTGCCAAGCTTTTTTTACTTATTCAGCACCCCTAAAGCACAACCACCTCTCTCAGTTCCCAAGGTCTGTTTTGCAGCATCTTTCTGAGGCAGGTGAGCAGCTACTGTTGTTTAAACCATGGGGAGGGAAGTCAGGACACAAACCCTGCACCTCAACAGGGGCTGGATGAGCAAACTCAGCTGAATGTGTGTGACACTTGAATTGCTGCACTTTGTAACAAGTCTAATCTCAGTGCTGTATCTACAGATAGACAAGCTTAAGGATTTTATTTTCTAAAGCTCTGAACACGCTCCTTTCTTTTCCTAGAAAAGCCTGGTCTCATCTCTGGACCACCAAGAGCCCTGAACCATCTCCTGGGCTCTGCACAGATAAATCTTGCTCGAGCAACCCCCCAGCTGCCTCACACACAGCAAGGCTGAGCTGCACAAAAGTTGTGTTTTCTTTCCAGCTGCCCAGAGCAAAAGAACTTTCCCCTCTCTCTGTACTTGTCTGGCATCATCAGAGCACTGCTCTGAATCCAACTGTCTGCCCCTCTCTGTGCCCAAAAGGCATGAAGGACATGGAGGAACTGTGGGCTCTATCACATGCAAAATTTCTTTTGCAGCACATCAGAGTCAGACGTGATCTCTTCTGACACGACATCAAGGAACAGTTTTGTTTCTTTCTTTACCCCAAGCTAAATGAAGGGTTTATATTCTGCTTGTGGTTAATGCCTGTGTTCAGAGCCATGGATCTTCCTGAGCATCTCTGCTGGGTCATGCACCACTGCCTCTGCAGCCCACAGCCCGTGGAGAGCTCGCTCCTCAGAGGTGCTTGCCTAGTACCTGTTAGGGTTCTTTTCCTTTCCATTAAGTACATTTTTATTCCCTTTGGTTTTGGTGCCTCTCCTGGGGGACTGAAGGAGCAGAGCAGCAGCCTAAGCAGAGAGGGTGACCCAGAAATGAGCCCCATATCTGTGGGAAATGGATTTGTAGGGAATTCTCAAAGCCTGGCAGGAGGCTCACATGGCCTTGTGCAAACTCTGAGATAAAATATGTTGACTTAGAAAGGCCATGGGATAGGACAGACATTGCTGAGAGAGAAGTTGAACTAGAAACAAGTTCCAAATGATGAGCTAGGCTAGATATTTTGGAGAAATAGAACTATGAAGGATGAATATATGGAAGATATAAATATGAAAATAGAACTACGAAAGATGTATTGTAGTAAGGCACATGAGGGGTAATTTTAGATTATTGGCTTAGAAACATTGGCAGCATTGTGTGGCAAAAAGTGATAGGTGAAAAAACACTTATAATGGATTGTAATTAGGAAATAGTTTGGCTTCTGATTGTGATGGTGAGAATCGTAACATCTGTACTCTCATCCTTCTCATGAGACTAGAAATGGAATAAAAGTTTTTAAAACACTTCTCAGACACCCCATCTCTGGGTCAGAAAAAGGGATAATCTAACACATCAAGTTCTGGGGACACCAGGAATGGCAGGAGGACACTTCCATGGCTCCACACACGAGTTCCCTCAGCAACACCTGGCAGCCCTGAACTCACTCATCAAAACTGCCCTTTCCTCCTCTCCCTCATCCATCAAAGGATCTCCTCATTGGTGGAGCAGCTTTGAAAAAGATGAAGAAACAAATGGGAGCAGCAGGGAAAAAATTCTTTCAGTGATTTCAATTATTTGACCATTCCAGTGTGGTCTGTTCCTTGCCAGACTTGGATTTTCTCAATCTTTGATGGTCATTGGGGTAATGGTGGGAAAGACTGTGCCATTCCCATCACAGCAGGAAATGTCCACCACAAATTCCCCACAAGAGATTAAAAAAAAAATCTTAATTCTTTCACAAAGATAAAGCTGCAGATAGGTATTTATCACTTTTTTTTCTTTAAAATTATGATTTAATTCGTCAGCAGATGATTATGGTCAACATAAATGAAAGAGAAACCAGTAGAACCCTTTTTAAAAAGCATTTCTTGCATAAATTAAATCAGCTCTCAAAAACTCTCAGAAAAGAGATGATTTTACAGACAAACGGAGCTTTTCAGTCAAAAGTTCCACCCTTGTGAATAAACACAGTCCCAGACACGAGCAGAACAGGACAGGGAGAAACCAGAGGAGCCAACTGGAAGCTGTGTCATTTTTCTATCTTCTTAATATTGAAACCCTTCTTTTTTTTTTTCTTTCTCTCCTGAGCTGAGTGGATTTCTACAGCACTTTCATATGCACACAAATTCATAGCAGGAGCTGTGTGTTTGTATTAATCAAAAGCATGTGGCAACACGCTGCACGTGTAGATAAACAGCATGGTTAACTGAGAGAAAACTTCTGCTCAGCTTTCTGCTGGTTCTGCTCTCTCTCCTGAGTTGGTTTGCATTTATTAACAAAAATTAAACTGAAGAAAACCCCAATGTTTCTTAAAATTCCCCATTAAAAAACTACAATTTTAAAAAAATTGATTTTCTCATTCCTACCCTGAGCAGTAACTGTAATACACAATTTTGTTTTTACTCTAGACAGACACCAGCATTTCTTTCATATGCCAAATTCTTTAAGCTACATTACTTGGAAATTGAAATTGATGGAGGACATCTGATCTAAAAGATTCTTTTCTTTAAGTTTAATATGCCACGTCACATGATGTTGTCAGGTGGGATCATGTCAGTGATATTTATGCCATAATGTGAATCAGCCATGTATAAGTTGACTGTACTAATACAGCAAAAGGACACAGATTTTTTTGGCAGTTTCTTGCCTGACTTTTTTTCCCTTTTCTTCCCTTCTTTTTCAAGAGGGAAAAAAGTCTGAGTTATGAGCAGTGGCTAAATCACAGAGAACCTTCTACCACAAGCCCAGATTCCTGATCTGTGCTTTGTGTGGGTGGATCAGAGCACCAGTAATAGGAAAACCATTAGAGGAAAATGAAAGAGAGCTTTTCTACCATTGTCTCTTGGCTCAGCTATTGCTATGGTATTTTTCTTCTACAAAACTCAGAAAATTCAAAATTCTGTTTGTGGAATTACCTTTCTCTGCCTGATTTTCTCTCTCATTCTATCACTGAAACCCAACAAGAGGAGCAGTGTCTGAGGTCATCTTTCAGCTGGAGACTAGGATAAATAAATGAATAAATTTACAGAGTCTCTGACATGTTATAGGACTCCTGGCAGCCTAAGCCATGATGGGTGGCAAAAGAAACCTGTCTGAAATCCTTGCTGTGCCCTGAGGAAGGGTCTGAGGGCAAATTCTGCTTTCATGACACCCTTTTCCCTCTGCTGAAGAATTTGGTGATGGAATTTGGCCACGTGCAGCCAGTTTTATGCCTGGGCTGCTGAGTATTCCTCTCTCAACTCGGAGATACACGTGCATGGCAGAGTGACAGCCAGCCTCTGTAATCCCTGTGGATCCCTCTTGTTCTGGAGGACAGAAAGTGATATCTCCTGCTGGTAACCAGGAAATCCAACTGGGCAGAGGTTTCTGCCAATAACTTGTTCTAGCAGAGCTTCAGATAATCTTTTTGAGGTCTCTTTCCTATGCCCCTTCCAATACAGAGCTGTTTTCACTTGTTCTAGTAACACTGGTCCCCACTGTTCCTTTGGCGATGCTTTTCACAGAACTCACTTTTCCTCAATAAAACAGCAAATAATTTGCTGAGAAAACCCAAATACACATACAAGGCTCCAAAATGAGCTTGATCACATAAGCCATAACTCCAAGGCCAGGCTCACTCACCAGGCACAAGGTGTGCAAAAGCCAGCAGCTGCCTGCACTGCTTGTGGTTCCAGATTAGCATTGTTTACCCTTCACTGTGAAGGTTATTTAAAACACAGAAAAGCAGCTTTGCCAGTTCTCATTTTATCCCACACAGAAAGTTGCATTAATTTGCAGTTGGTGGGGAAGTCAGCTGTTCCACCTGTGCCATCACAGGCTGCCTGTTCCTGCTGCTGCTGTCCTGGCCTGGCTGCGGGAACGGTTCTGTGGGAATAAACCTGGGAGCTAAAAACAGAACAGGGAAAAAAAAGATCAACTGCCTTCTAAATTTTACAACCAGTTCTCCTGCATGCAAAGCTCAGAAATGCCATCTCAGAAGGCCATACAGCTCTAAAATTGCCTTTCTGGCCCCAAAACAATAAAGGTTTTCCTTTATTCCAGCCCAGATAGAGAGGAGTGTAAGAGCCAAGTCTAACATTTAGACTGCCCATTATCAGCTCAAGAATGGTTAAATTAATAATAACAAAATAAAATTAATAATAATTAATGTTTAAAGAAGTATTAAGTCTTTGTTAATGATTATTAAGGTGCTGTCTTATTCTGGTTTTCAGCAGATACAGGAGAATGATATTTATCAGAAATTTGGAAGTATCTCTGTCTGGGCAAGGAACTGCCTGCAGGTTAACTCACACCGTCCCCCAAGAGGTGACTAAACCAGAAACAGATAATATGTTGCAGCAGAAGTGTTGCAACAAACAGAAATCTGCTGTTTTCTATTCATTTGTGCCTTTACAGAACTGCCGAATAAAACCTGATTTCCAGAACTTTAGTTCCAGAACTTTAATCCAGAGATTAAATCTGTTTCATTCCATAATAATAATCAGGTATTACAGAGAAGACATCCCATCATTTTCTTACTCTAATTATTTAAGGAAGATGCTTTTTTGCGTGAGTGGACAAAATCTGCAACAAACTTCTCCACAGGTTGATGAAAACAAGGTGCCACCAATCACAAATAACATATTCCAACTGACAGAGAAAGATAAGTTACATTAGTTTATATTTCTGGAGATGATCTAAGCTCTTAGTTATCTGTTACATCAAATGTCTCAGTTTTCCTTCTGTAATCTAATATCCACCTTCAAGCTCGCCCTACATTTAAAATTTATACAAGTTTTTTCAGATGCTGCCATTTTGCCTCAGGCTTTATAGGTGTTAAGCTCCAGTAATAATCTACACTGTTTCTTTAAGAAAGTTCATCCATTCACTTTAATTACATTTTCAGCCCTGGTTATTGTCCCTGTGCCTGCAAAGAATGTTTCCAGCCATAAAAAACCATTATCTGCCACAATTATGGATAACCAGAGGATGGCCAGAGGGCAGAAATGCCATGGTGAATGATTGTACCGCAATTCAGCGCAGAATTTATAACTTTCCTCAGGGCTAACTGTCAGCCTGATCACAATGCCTGACAAAAAGATCCAGTAAAGCAAATGCAGATGCTTCTTCTTGCCTGCATGGTTGCTCTTTTTAATTTTTTTATTTTTTTTTAATTAAGGTGCAGTTTGTTGTGATACATTAAGTTGCAGCCACCGTGGGTGCAGCACTACAGGAAGGACACTCTGCCTGATTCATTTTTCTGGAGCACAGATTTAGACCATACAAGTGCAGCACCATGGTTTTAAACACATTGTTCCAGTGCAGCCAGGACACCTCTGAGGTGCACAGAAAACACTGCTGTGCCGCTGCCCTGATGGCCAAACTGCAGTCTAGTCTCAGCTGTGTCACGGCCTCCCTGCTCCCTGTTACAGATGGAGACAGAGATAATTTTCCACAGCTTCCCATGTTACTGCTCTTGCAACATTAGATCTTTCCATCACTTGTGGTTATTAACATCCAGAGGAATGCCAAACTGGAAGACAGATTAACTTTTTGACACAAATTCAATTATTTCTCTCATTCCATCAGGACAGAGGTTTGTGTTATGCCTCCTGATGTAGGATTTCAACAGAAGAGGGCAAGAAGATCGTGAGTCCCATCACAATATTTCATGAGGAGAATAATACAAATCCTTCTACTTCATTTTTTTTTTCTCCAGCCAGAAGTCTCAAAGTACAATACAAACATGACTCAGAATGACCTTCCTTGGTTTTGTGGTGAAAGAAAACTGAGCAGTTGAGAGGGGCTGGGGTGATGTTCCTGGCATTCTTGGTGCTTGTGCAGCTTCCAGCAGAGCAGCAGGATCTGCCATCCCACCCCTGCCCGTGGGAGCCACATTTTTGGACCCCTGTGAAGGGATGAAGCAGGTTGAAGTTGCCCCTCAACCTCTGGTGTGCTCCAGACTTGTCCCACAGAGCAGGTGAGCCCCAAAGTAGGACTTTGTGACTAACCTCAGACTTTCACAGAGAGAGAACAGAGGCAAAGCCAGGATTGCTCTTGGTTTTAACAGAGGATGCTGCCTTTCTCAGCAAGAAAGAAAATGCAGAATTAAGAGCTTGAAAACAAATTTCGTTTCTTCATCAGTGTCTCCCTGGGATTTCCAAAAATACTGTGCTTCTAATGGGACAATAATGCCTGTGGGTTTTAGGAAATCAAGGACCTTTAAAGGTGTGGCCCTGAGCATCCACAGATCAGACAGAGAGAACTCTCTGTAGATCAGCTTGATTTTCCTCACTTTAGTTTTAACCACAGAAATTTGAAATATAGAAAAGATAAAGGCTAAAAATTTCAAAGAAGATGCAGAGCTGTGTTTTGCTCGGTTCTAGGCCTTGCTGTGAGTTACCTTAGTAGGAAGGCTCTGCTCAGCAAAACCCCTCTGAATTCTGTTCTGAACTTTCTGGGTTTCTTCCTCTGAGCACGACCAGTTCCAAACCAGATGCAGCAGAGCTCTTTGCAGAAGAGGCATTTCTAACAATCTTTAAGAAAACAAATCTTCCCCAATTCCTACCACCCTAATCCCACTCTGGCATGAACAGGTCATCAGATTTGGCACCCCTGATCCTGCTTCAATCTCAACTTCTATCCAAAACATCATCAGAGGCAAAACTCCACCCCTTGGCATATCTTCAATAAAACATCATTCTACCTGAACCTCAGAAAAGATAAACTATTAAAGTAATAAGAGGATAATTTAACCTCTTTAATCAGATAATCCTCCAGCACATTGGACATTTATTTGCAGGGTATGTTCTGCCGTAATAAGTTTGCAGCTCAGATTGAAACAATTCCCCACCCTCAGAAAAAAGCTGAAGGAAGTGGTTGAGACATTCCATATCTCAGGTGCCATTATGTGAATGTGAAAACAAATGAGTTTAATTGGGGAGAAATTCATCCCAGACAGAAGGCTCGCCCAAGGCCCTTGTCTGAGAAACCCCACCTAACTCTGCTCTAGCACAGAGCAGCTACACAGGCACTGGATGCCAATTAAGCCTTACTTATCTTTTTAATGAAGAGCTGAATCTGAAAATGAATTATTGTTTTGATGTGTAAATGCTGTTGGTTTGGTAAGGTAGTGGAAAGGATTCTATCTGGGGGGACAGGCAAAACTGAGGTGACAAAGGGTTTGCATGAACATCCATGAAAACCTTATGGAGCTCTCCATGGCTCTCCACCAGCCTGGAAAACAGTGCCTGGCACTCAGAGCAAAACTGCAAATTCAGCAGCCCTGGATCCTCCTGTGTCTTTGTGCCAGTTTCACCCAAGCATTCCTTTCAGAGACCAAAACAAACAGAAAAGCTTCCCTGAAAACCAGAATGTCTCATTTCAGCATTTGCTGAAATAATTGATTTGTTTTCTGAGCAGTCATTCGTTCTCAAGTTTCCCTCAATGTCATAGAAATTAATGTTAAGTATTCAAAAATAAAGAAACTGTTTTACTTTGGGCCAACCCAAATACTTCTTTTAGCTTTTCCATAACTTTTCAATTGCTGAAAATATTTTAGTATTTTTTTAAAATACTTTTTACCAGGATTAATTGTTTTTCTAAATTTAAAATGGTCCAGGAGAAGCAATTAATTCAAGTCAACGTATGGTCAAAGACCCTGCAATTAATTAGAAGAAAAAGAACTTTAAAGTCTCATTTAAAATTCAAGTTAGGGAAAAATTGTCATGATTTTTTAGTTTTTGCTGAGCTGTGGCTTTACATTAAGTGGAGTACAACTTTCAGGTGGCTGCGGTCCTGAACAGGGATTTTTGGAAGACAATTTCCCTGATACTGATCTTTGGAAATGAAAACATTTCTTTTATTCTGAAAGAAAAGTGAAATACGGTTCTTCCTCCTACCTCAAGTGCCAAAGATCTGTGAGCTGGTTTGGATCTCCCCAATAAAGGCACTGAAATTCATCAGGGTTTTCAAACCCCTGAAATTCATGACTGGTGAAAACACAGTGTGCAAAAATTGGGGATGCCCTGTCCCAAGAAGTGACCTTCACCTTGGGGTCTCCAGACCTGAATCAGTGCAGGAACTTAGATCAATATCCTTCAGAAACCCTGCCCATAACAAGAAAGCTTAAATATTTAATAAAGAAGTGCACTCAGCCCATTGGAAGAAGATGAAAATCACCAGTCCAGAGGAAAACTCATTCAAAAGTGAGAGAGATTTTTATGGTTTTCCCAGTGGGGTTTTGACCTACTCCTTAACAATCATAAATAGTAGAATTTGAAGACAACAACATAGAAATTCTCTCAATGTGTTAGTAGTCAGAATTTTACTTTAGGGAGTGGAATTGTGATTAATTAATTGCCTGACACATGGATATCTCAGTTACAAGACTAAATTTCCAAGGAGAGATTGCGTCACCTAGATTTGAAGAATAGCTAAAATTGTCCAATATAAACATTTTTTAAAGGCCAGAGAAGTCATGAGGATGGGAAGGGTGAAGGGAGATACTGGCATTTTGTCACCTCCAAAACATGCTGGTTTTCTGAGATACGAACAAGAGTCATGATTAAGGTGTAAAAAATAAAAATTAATATATATTTATAGGTCTCTGTTATTTAAAGAATCACTGGAAAACATCATTGGAGACCCACACTCTTGCACTGCCCCAGTCATATATCCATGTACAGGTTTGAGGTCTGTGATTAGAAATGCTAAATTCCAGTTTATAGTTTAAAAAAAATGCCATCCTACTGCTAAGTTAAATCATCCTCGTTTCTGCCCCACTTCATTACACTCAGAACAAAATTCCCTTTGCATGGCTGCAAGATCAAACCCCTCATCCCAGATTTTAATTACAGAGCAGTCAGGGAGTAGGTGCCATCTCCCCTTTGCAGGGTCCTACAGCTCATTAGTCAATCCTATCATTAAGAATTTCTCAGTTTTAATAAATGAAGGTGGTGCTCATCTCCAAGGCTGAGAATGGATGTTTTTATGGAAATAAATACTTGATGCTTATCTTCACAGCACCTCCTTAAGAAAACCATTATCACTTCAAAATAGTTCCTCGGAGCAAAAAAAAGTACAATTACGTAAACTTTGTGCAAGCCAAGCCAGGAGGAGGTGCCAGGTTGTGTTTATGTTTTTGCCATATTTTAGACCCAAAAAATCAGCCATGGGATAAGCTGGTGAAACTTGATACAGTTTCAAACCTACAAAGACCTGGTGCTTCAGCCACCCACAGAAGAGCAAATGCCTCTGACAGGCTCCGTTCCAGCTGACTCCCAAATTAAATCTGGGTTTTGAACCTGCCTTTAGTAAGAGCTCGTTCCTCAGGTAGGTCCATGGAACAACGGGATAACAGAATCCAATGCTTTGCTTAAATGCTAAAAATCATCCACTTAAGGGGAGCAATTATCACTGATCCTTCATGCTACCTACTTAACATTTAATATCTTGCTCCTTAAGATATGAAAATAAGTTATTTTAACCTCCTGATGTAAGTTTGAAAAGTCTCCTAAAATTTCTCAGGACCAGTCTCATTTAGAAGTAAGTGGAATTATGTTCAGAAGCTGCTTAGATGCTTTTAAAAAATGCTGCTTGATATTTAAAATACACAGCCCTGCAGTGATTTTCCCTTCGGTACTTCTTGAAATCAAGCTTAAAAAATGGAGCCAAGATGCATCTTTGTCTCTGCATTTTCTGTTGGCTGGTTTTCCTGCTGTAACACAGGGCTGCACTGCTCTGTCCACAACAACACCCAAAATACCACGAGACCCAAACTGCAGTTCTGGGACCGCTGAGGGATTGGGAAAGAGGCTGTGCTGTGACTGGCACACATCAATCACATCAATTATCATGCCTGAAAATACTGTCTTTGGTAAATAAAAGGGTTTCAAAACAAGTCTTTTTGCTAAGTGTTCTTCTTTGGAAACATTAAACTGCCAAAATTGAGCTTATTTACCACATTCTGCAGAGATTAAGGCTGATGGCAAAATAAACTCTCTAAATGTCTCCTAATATCCAAGCTTATTACTCTGAGTACTTCATACTTGCTAACTTTGAAGTGCAATGTCTGGAATGCATATTTCGTATTTAGTCCTTGCAGTGGACAGGAATGTGGATTTTACAGGTTTTTATTAGCGAAAACATTCAGAAGGCAAACAGAAGACTAATACATGATTACTGTTATAATTAATAAATAGTTATATTACAGAAGTACACAAAATTTCCAGTCAGGATAGTGACCCTCTACTTTTAAATAATGCAGATGTTGATAGATTTCTATTTACAGTTATTGCATCTCACAAAATAAGGAAATTTAGTTGCATATACAAGATTGTAGGGTGGCATTGCATTCACAGTCATGCAGCTCCCTGGGAGTTTAAGGGAAAAGATTAAACTAGTGTCAGGATGGAGAATCATCTGTCTGAAATCCAGTTATCATAAAGGGAATTTTTACATTATTTTAGTATTTTATTACACAGAAAAAAAAAAAAGAAAAGAAATCACAGTAAGCTCTTCTGTGCCACCTGCACTGCTCTGCAACAACCCCAGCATGTCCTTTAGTGGAACAGCACCCAGTTTGCTCTAGTAGGAGGAATGCAACCCTGCAGGTTTCTGGGGTTATTTGACTCATCAATTAATAGGTGATGTCAGGGACACATGCCCTGGCCACACCAGCCCTCAGTACAGCTCAGTAGAGTTCAGTACAAGGCTGCCAAACCCCTAAGCATAATGTTCCCACCTGATTTCCTTTCCTCCCAAAATCCCTGCCCGACCAAACGGCTCTGACACTTCAGCCCTATCGTTTCCAGTGAGAATGAAACGACTTAGCACTACAGAAAATTCCCCTAGCAGCCTTTGAAAAACTGAATCTCTAATTACTGAACACATGTAAGAATTTCATTTGGAGCCCCCTGACCCCTCCACGTTGGCTGGCACAAGAGGCCCATCCCAGCTGGGCTGCTCCAGCTGGTGGATGCTGGGGAGGAACATTGGCTTTTGCAAAATCTGTCTGCCAACAGCTGGAGCTGGGACTGCTCACACCCTGCTGCTGCAGACAGCGAGGAAACCATCCAGTGTCCCAAATAAATTAATGAATTGCTCTCCTCCTCCTCCTCCCAGCAGACGGAAGGCTGGAGCCAGGAGCCGCGATCGCACTGCTGCCGGCTCTGAGTCACCGAGAGCCCGGCGCGGTGTGCAGAGTCAGTAGAGTGGATGCTGAGCTGCTTTGTGTGTCTGCAAGTCAGTCCAACCAGTTTAAAGATAAACTCCTCTTCCCCTGGCCCCTCCACAGGCCCCTCTGAGCACACATGGCAGTGCCGTTTCCCGCCATGCAGGCGGCTCTTGGGAAGGGAGTGCCTGACTGGCATGAAAGAGCTTTTGCCCCTTGGGTTAAACTGTGTCAGCCCAGGCCCTGAGCAGGCAGAGGAACCAAGGCTGAGCTTCCCAGAGGAGCCTGGAGGAGTCAGGCATTCAAAACCCATTAAAATTCAACGGGAGAGGAGTACTGGTGCTCTCAGGTGCTGTTGAACATCTCAGCTCTGTCCCAGGGTTAAATCAAGATGAGGAGCTGTCACCTTGCTGTGGTTTCTGAGGACAAAGGAGGGTCCACAGCTGCAAAGACAGGTAGGGTGAGACCCTTCTGTCCAGCACAACCACAGAAAACAACCCTTCTCTTCAGCACAGCCACAGAAAACAACCCTTGTCTTCATCACAACCCTTCTGCTCAGCACAGCCCCAGAAAACTTCCCCCAAAACTGCCTCATTGACTTTCCCCCAACGCCAGAGTCATTGCACGGCTGGAAATGGTAAATGGTGCCTGTTGCAAACCATTGATGCTGTGGGAAGCAGAAAACACCTTTTTCATTTTCTTCTCCAAACTTTCATCTCATATCCAACTGCATGGAAATGGGAATTTTTCATAATGAACCATTTTACATCTATCTCTGATAAAAACTAAATGACTGGCAAAATGTATTAAATCCCCCTTGCCACTGATGTGGCATTTGAAATTAATTGCCAGATAAGTTACAGGAGATATTAAAGGTCTGTAAGTAAATTTTAAATATTTTAATATTCAAAATTCAAACCATGTTGATCACACACAAGAAGCTGCATAGCTTGTTTCTTTTGCCTGGCTATGATGAAATGCTAGGAATCCTTTTCTGGTAAGAAAATATTTGTATTCAATCCTTTTGGTGAGATTTATTGATATTTACTTAATATTAGTATTTTAGGTGAATGTTTCTGCCACAAGGTTCAGTTCTATGTTTGGTCAGAAAAGTAAAAAGCTAAAAACTAAGCAAGTATCATGATTAAAACCTCAGAGAACATTTTGGGGCAACTCAAATTTTGCCTAAGTCTAGCTCACATAAAACTGGTGCTAATCCATGTATTTTTCTTAACTCCTCTACTATTCCAGTGTAAAGAAAATGATTTCTTCATTTTAACAATAAGAATAAAAGAGTTTATTCTCATTAAAGCTACTTAAACTTCTCAAAGCTTGAGATATCCAAGTTAGCACATTTACTTTTTTACAGAAAATACCTAAATTGCAAAAATTATTTACATTGAATCATTTTACCCTATGGATATTCTCCAAAATTTTTCAATTCTTCAAATTTTTCAAATGTGTTTGACATAAATAAAAAAAAAAAAACATCAAGTAAGAATAAATCTGATTCTGCACCTAATTCCCACTTTCCAAAATGCAAACAGCAATAACCCTTGAAAGATTTTTTTTAGAAGAGATCATCTCAAAAAGAGGGAAGATCAACACACATTTCCCTTCAAGTTCCAGTAGGAACATTCCCACTGTAAATTGTCTTCAAGTGGTTATTTCACTCCAGGATAACACAACATCACAACTGCTGGTCCTCAAGGCTCTGCTCTCATTGTAAATCCAAAGTACAAGTTACATTTTCCCTGGAAATAGAAATTGCAGATGCCCAATCTTTGGTCCTGTGCCTGCTGCAGGTCAGGAGTGGGATTAGGATATTCAGGTCCCAGGATATTTCCCCTTATTCCCATTCAATTACAAGCAGTTATATCCCAAAATATTGCTGTGGATCTGATCCCAAGGGAATTGCCTTTCCCACCGATCCCAGGGCAGTGCTGCAGCCACCAAGGCAGCATCTACAATTTTCAGTACATGCCACTTTTCCAAATCTTTCCATGGTTTGTGATGAACACTGGTGATGGTTACAAACAGAAATTCACCTTGGGTCATGCTGCAATGGGATCTACAAATCAGTGCTCTGAGGGATGGAGGAGGAAAAGGATCTCTTATCATCAGCAGGAGAAGAGCCAGGCTTATCAGGAGCCCTGCAGGAAATCCTCCTCTGTAAGCCACAAGGCATCAAAGGCAAGAAAAACAACTGATATTGGGATGGCAAGTGAGAAGCCAGCTCCAGGAATGCTACAGGATATCAGACAATGCCATGGCAAACCACCACAACCAACAGGACCTGAGATCTTGGGGATCTCAGCCACAGGACACATCTGCACAGCACAGTATTGAATTAAAAAATTGACACAGGAGGTACACACAGCTATTCTAGAAGTCAAAAGCAGCCCTGCTACACCAGCATGGGGTCTGGGAGAATTCTTCCAGCATTTAGTGCAAATGCTGTAAATTTCTGCTGTGCTACACCACAGCCATCTCCAACCTTTCAGTGCAATGGGTTCCATTGGTACAAACGGTAAATGACAATTTCCAGGGTTTTATGGTGGATGTGAGAATGGGAATCATTATCCCCAGTGGGGAATACTTAAACACCAGTGCTGAGCCAAAAGCCAGGGCAGGAGTGGAGGCAGGACCCCATTCCAGACACGGTTTTTGCTCCATCTCCCAGCGTTGCATCAGTCCATGGGCAGCTCGTGCACCTCGAGAGCATTTCAGGGAGATCCAGGAGGGACTGTGCCTACTTGCACAGGGAATTCAAACAGCTTATTACCAAAGCCATTTTCTTTTTTTATTATTACTTTCTTCAAACAAAGCTAATAAATCAAATCACCCAAGATGCACATTATGCAAAGCTTAATTAGATTTGGCACACATCTCGCTAGGAGTAGCACCCATCTGACTTCAGATCAGAGAACTCAGGTCTGATGGGTGGAACCAAATCGCCCACTTTGGAGTTGCTAAATCTACTTTTAAATGCAGTGTGTTTGCATTTTTTCACTCTGGGACCTGGAGGAGGTTAGCTTTGTTTGACTTCTGGGCAACGGGAGCAGTGGAAGAGAATTCAGAAATAGAGGGAGACATTTCTGCAGAGCATAAATCTCTTATTCTGCAGGCATGGAGAATTCATAAATTTGGCAGCAACCATTTCATGGGGCTTAATTTCACACAGCTACTGTGAGCTCATGGAGCTTCCTCCTTGACAACCTTCTAGGATATTCTAGGGTATTTTTAATAAAAGTATAGAAAACTAATGCAAAAATATTATTTTAATTGCATTTTGTCTGGCATAGCAACCTTTGTTGCTGATACCTCTCCTGGCTTTATTGCCAAACTCATGCTTTTCTTACACACACAGCTCCTCTAGAAACAAGACCTTGTGAAAAATTTCAGCTTTATATTTTTTAAAATGCATTTATGACCTTAATAGAAATGAAAACATCAAAAGGAAAAAAATATTTAAGTCTATTCAAGCAAAGGTGGAGAAAAAGATTTTTACAAAGTAAAAATGCTGCCTCCACACTTGATCACTTCTCTGCTGAGGAGGAGTAGCAGTGACCAGCAGGATATTGAAAAGAACTTGCCCAGATGTGTAACATTTCTGCAGATGGTGTTGAGCCCCCACAACAACCTCCTGGTTCCCCAGTCCCCCTTCCACGGAGGGACATATGGCAGGGAGACAGAGGGAGGGGAAGAGGCTGTGATGGACAGACTGATGTAAAAATGAGCTGAGAGCTCCACGGGGAGTCCTGTGCTCCAGATAACAAACAAACCACAGCCTGGGCACGACAGCAGAGAAAAAGAACACATTTTCTGGCTCGTGGCCAGGCTGTACCTCAGCTGGCCATGGGCTGCTCACAACGGAGGGAGCTGGTGTCAGCCCATGGCTGTGGTGACACTGGAAAGGCCATCACTCCCTGTCACACAGCACAGCTGGTTGGGCCAAGGGGGGGTTGCTTCTCAGACAGCCCCACGTGCTGCTTGTGCTGCCCAAACCAGCACAGGCTGAGGCCCAAATTTGTGCCCTCCCTGCCAGGTGAGAGCTGCACTGCCAACCCTCATCCCCTGCATCAGCTCAGGAGGGACAGCACAGAGTCCAGACAGATCCTGCTTGGACAGACACCCCTCTGAGCTCCACACTCATCCACACCCAGAGTGGGCACAGGGCTCGTGAGCCCAAAAACACCCTTAGTGCACAGCAAATTTTAAATAACAAGTGCCTGCAACAGGCAGCTCACAGGCAGTCTTCCAGTTACCACTTAATAAAGAAAATAAATTAACATATTTAGTAAATTATTTAATGAAAAAATTATTTCATGCAGAAATCCTAGGTTAGTTCTAGCCAACCAACACACACAAAAAAGATATAATATTTAAAATTAATTCTTTAGAGTGACCCATGTATTCAGGGTTTGCTTTTAAAAAGGTGCTGGTCTCCACTGCTGAAGCTTGAATTTTGTAACCCAAGCACCTGACATTTTTATATCTGCGAGGTGGGAGGCTCACATTTGCCTTATTCACAAACACAGAACTGGGCAGAAATAATTAAATAAAGGGAGCCCAGTTCATGCTCCAGTGCACCACGTATGAGGAGCTGCGGCTGACAATGACATTGAAAACCAGTTGTCAGTCTAATGTAATCAGAGAGACAATTGGCTCTGCTGGCAAGAACTGAATTAGTGTTTTCTGTCTGAATCAGTGTCATCTTGCAGGGAGCAGTGAAGCTTATGCAATGATAACAAAACTCCCCAGAAGCTGCATTTGTTACTGAAATATGGTGGTGCTTTGGTGCTGTGTAACCTCATTCTGTAACACAATATACCTCATGGTCATGCTGCTGTTCTCATGTTCCTTGCAATGATACAATTCAATGACCAGATACGAGATCAAACTAGACAAGCATAATATGAAAACTTTAAAATCTCCCCTCTGAGAGCTGCTGTGGTTTATTCCCAGGCGTGTTGCCTGCTCTCTCACTCGCTGTACACACATGCAGAGCATGAAATCAGGGCAGAGTCCAGGCCTAGATGCAGCTTCAGATCTTTGTGCTTTGGGGGAGACAGAAGGGTCACTGGTGCTGGGCTTCATTTTCCTAATGAGGAGGGGTAAATTTCAAACCAAGGTCAGATATAAACAAATGTGCCTTTACAAGCAGGACCCGTTGCTGATGCACACTTGGATTTTGTAATGACACTCTAAGAGTCAGTCTTAAAACAGCCTTTTTAGTAATGTGACAGCACCTGGTAACTTCTCCTTCATTTGTGTTTCAGTTCATAGAATGGGTTGTTGTTGAGCACTGGAACATGCTGAGTAAAAAAAAATTGATTTTTTTTTTTCATTTTCACTGTGGTAGAAGCCTCAGCTGTGTCTGCTGCCCCTTGTCTGCAGAACCACCCCACTGCCCCTCATGGGAGGTGGGAATAGTTTACAGGGGTCTCCTTCCACGTGGTCCAAGAGGGTGGGAAGAGTGTACAGGTACAGAACAAAAAGGCTACCTCAGAAATGCCACTTATCTTCAGAAAATTACTACTTCAGCCCAAAACTCTTCTTATATTTACATATCGTAATAAAATATTAAGAATTATATTTATATTACCAACAACTGGCACAAAGAAATGTCTGGTTTATCTTCTATTAATAACTGTCATCTCTTGTGAGCAGTATTGATCAATAGGAAACCCAATGAAAGCAATAAAGGCAGATGGTTCTCATATATTGGTTTTAAAGATATTTTCTCTTTTTCATCTACAACACCCGCTTCTTTGGAGAGCTATTGGTGTGAGGGGAGGGTACTCTCACTGATATACATCTGTAATTAGCAAGCTGATTGTCCTCCTCAGGCCAGGGAGACACTGCATGATCTGACACTTAAAGGCCCGACATCAAAATACATACCCTCTTTTTTTATAATTAACATTCCACATTAAATATTCATTAAAACTTACATAAATTATTTCCTTGTTCAAGGCTCAACTTCTCTTGTCCTTGTTCAGACAAAGCTCCCACTGAATGTGTTTACCCAGCTAAGACAAGACATGACCACACTTTAAACCTTTTTGTGCTGCCATTAGTCTTTGTCAGCCTCTGGTCTTGCTCAGGGAGCACAAGGCACAACACAAATCCTGCAGGTCCTCGTGTGTGATTCCCTCTGCTGCTCGACAAAAACCACCTCAAAAAAATCCCCAAGCAACCAAAAACAACCAAACAAAACCCACAAAAAACCCCTCCTCCTCTGTAGGAACAAAAGCACTCAAGCACAGGAATTTTGCAGAAACAAGAGGAGACTCACGGGAGCAGGAAGGGCTGGAACATCCCCATCACATCTGCCAGGGCTCCAGAGCAGGAGTTCCTTGCTGCAAGACAGAGAGATTGAGATAAAGAGGGGAGAGAAATGCTTTGTGCTTTACATCTACTGTGTGTCAAAGCCAAAGCCCCAAACAGGAAATGTTTCCCCAGAAGAGTTTTGGAACAACGTGCTTTTCACATGGACAGCGTGAACTTTTTGGGGCTCTTCAGAAACTGTTTTGCTTCACTGGAACAAGGAGAAGGAAAAAAAGCTCAGTGAGGGCAAGGCAGATGACCACATCCCCTTGGCACACACCTTGCAGGCCAGCTCTGCCCTCTGAAGACGTGGACACTCTCCAGTAGTGCTTATTTATCTGTCACGTTGGGGGTGATGGATGTTACTGTGGCTCTCAAAAACATATGCTCAGAAGTTTATTATGGCACTAAATATGGGCTGGGTAAGAATCTGGATTGTTTAAGTGTCAAACAGTGACAACATGTGTACAATACAACACAGACATCAAGGGGGAACCAGCCCAGCTAATATGTGGTATTCATATAAGCCTTGAGGAACAAAGACCACCCATAAAGGCAAACCAAAGCTGCCACAAGAATAGGTGGTGCTGCTTCCGTCACTGCCTTCTGGGTGCCAATTGGCTTCCTAATTAGATTTGCAAGCTAATAAAAGGCATAAAATGCAATAAAAGGACAATATGTTATAAGTTTTCCTATGACAAACGTGGCTGTAAGTGCAGCAGATTTCTGCTTATGGTAGGTCATGAGCAGAACACCCAGTGCATGTTTGTTTTGCTTATGGTCAGGTTTGTTTTCTTTATCTTTTTTTTGGTTTGTACCTTTAATTAATGAGAATTAACATTTCTTTAACAAGGATAGCCCTGAGTGTCACAGTTTTCCAGTAGTCACCAAGTAACAATCAGCATAAATAACTCTCATACTTCTCAGCATCTTCCTTCAAATAATGGTGTTTTGGTCTATTTCATATTATATTTTGTAAAAGCACATGGTAAACTGGCCAGCACAAAAAAAAGAGAACTGTTAAATAAACTAATTAGGCCCCAAGGGGAAAAAACCCCATCTCCTTAAATACATGAGTTGGAACTTAGGAATCCTGGAGACAGCAGAACCACATGGGAACTGCTGGAGCTCTGTTCTCATCTTGGAAAACCAAAGAGTTCAAGCTGAACTGGAGCATTGCTTGACAAAACTTCAAAAGGATTAAACAGAGAAGGAGTAAAAGCAAAGAGTGGCAAAAAACCCCAAACAAAACACAACCACCCTAGGACAGACGAGAAGGATAGATGGAAGAGGAGAAACAATAGAAAAGAAAAGACTGATGGGAAATTTAGACTGAAATCTAATGCATCTTTATCATGTGCACATCTTTTGAGTGGTAAACCAATTTCTTCCCTTGATATATCAAACCATTAATATCCAACTTTCCTTTCTCAGTGGCTGTTAGTAATAGAATGACCAAAGGAAAAAAAATGAGCACAATAAATCAAAACTGCAATGTGAATTAACATCTAAACCTGAAAAAAACCCTGTCCAGACCCTGTGATCTCCAGTGCAAGGGCCTCGGAATACAACGGCAGCTCTGAGAAACCCTTAAACTCCCAAGCTACAGAGTGAAAGTCCCAGAAGATGCCACCACTTCTTAATTTGCAATTTACAGGATGAACTGAGGAAAGTTCTGAGGGCTTGAGTGGCACCACCTACCCCACAAATCCAACAGCAACAGTCCCCACATCCCCTCACACAAAGTAAAGCTTCCCAAGGTAGGACACAACTCATAAACCAACAGCTGGAACTCTACTTGGATTAGAATGGTAGGGACACCAATTCATATTCAGATGGTCCCTTTGTCCAACACAGCCTTGCTCCCCAGCCTTTTGGAGTGAGCTGTAAAGTCTTTTCCCCGGGCTCTCCAGGAGGAGGTGGGTTGAGGGAGGTGTGGGTGCTGGAAAGAGAGAGATATTGGCTCCAAGTTAAACAGCTTTTTGTATGCACAACCCGAGGCATAAACAAGTCAGGATTTGCGTACTGGACCTTTGCATACACAATCTGTGTGCTCTGGAAAAAATCATTTAATAGTCCTTCTATTGCAGGGGTGTGAAAACACTGGGTCAGCTTCTTTGTGTTTTAAAGAGCATAGAAATGAGTGTGAAATAAGGAAATCCACAAGCAGCTTTCTGCAGTCCGTGGGTTACCTGAACAGGCAGTTCTGGGCATGAGTGAGGAGTGGAGAGGTGGAGTTTCATGGCCTGTGCTGTGAAGGAAACCAGGCTGGGAGGCCAAAAAGCTCCATGGATGACTGGGGTAGTCCCCAAATGACACCACTTCATATCTGTGCCCAGCAGATTTGAGTGACACCAAAGCCATGGCAGAGATCAAAGCAAGGGGCAGTGGTGCCACAAGGACAAGGCATCACACAGGTCCAGATGTGTTCTTTACATTTTTGTTGGGTTTCATTTTTATGAAAGTGCTCTTCCAAGCAGGACCCCAGCTCTCAGGCCTCTCAGAATACAAGGTTTTGCAGAAGTGACTTGAAAGAAAAGAGGGTGGGGGAAATCTGATTTAATAAATGATATATAGGAGTATAATTATATGGTTTTAAACACAGTTCCAGTTCACTTGTCTCAGCAAGAAATGCTGGTGTGTGAGAGAAATCATTTATATTGCTTACTATGGTTTTTCAATCTTGGCAAGCACTTTTTCCATTCTAAGATGTGGGAACACCCACATCAGTAATTATATACATTAGCAAAAATACAAGATAACTTGTATTCTGGAGAGAGGGGTTTCTCCCATTTCTCAGTGAACTCTTAGGGTAGTACAGGGGAATATTTCTGTTTTACAAGCTCCATAACTGCAAAAAATCATGACTGAAAACATGAGCTTGTGTCTATGTAGTAAAGCACAGATCCATTATCCAAAGTATTTATCATCTATAACACCTCTGTGACAAAACTAACAAATTTTCAGTTGTGGGCACCTTATTCAGTGTGAAGAGGGTTAATAATCCCCATTGCTGGGTGCAAATCAGCAGAGCCAGTGGTGAGATTTTACACGTTATAAGTGGGGGTTAATTGATAGGGCATATTCACGTGTGCCTTCCAGCAAAACCTGGGGCTTAAATGGGAAAGCTGGGATTTCTGAGCAGGAGCCACTTGCTGGGACTTCCACAGGGTGGGAATTCTGGTGGAGACTTGGAGGGAACCCGTGGGATGAGGCTGCTCACCTGCTCCAGCCATAGCCTGAACCACAGCTTGGCCATCCCCAAAATACCCCACTGAGGAATGAGCTGGGACCCTGGGAACTGGCTGTGCCCACTGCAAATACCTGCACAAAATTTAGCTGTGTTAATTTTCTCTTCTGATTCTCACGTTGGCTAAAGGAGATCAGGAATAATATCCAGGCAGGATATTCATTTTGCAGGCAGGGGTGTTTAGGTAAATGACAGAGAAATCTTACAGTCCATAAGGGAACTATTCAATTCCACAATCCTGCCATGTGCAATCCTAATAAATGCAGGACAGACTTGTGGAATAGTCACAATCTTTTACCTGTCCTAATACAGAACATTTTCTTATACAGATTTATCCCAATATGTGTCTGAATATAAAGACATGATCACTCCTAGGTTTTTGTTTTGTTTTCTTTTCTTTTGTGGTTGCACAGCTCTCAAATCTCAATAAAGATTTAATTACACGCTGCATTAAAAGACAATTGGGTTAGCTTTCTTTATGGTTTCTTAAATATTCTTTTTATTAAAGCAGATGCAGATCATTCAGAAGAACAATGATAAATAATGGTCCACAGGCAAAATTATAACCTGTCCTTTTGTATATTTTGAAGTTAAAAAGCCATTAGACCTAGAGACATCACACTTGTTGGGCAAGGCAAGAATGGGAAAATCGTGTTTTTCTAACCCTGAATAACCCCAACTTGCTACTTGCTACTAAATGTACAAAACTAACTCATATTTCATTTAAAACTATATATACTTTTTCATATATTCATATATTTCTATGTATTTCATAGCTTTATATATTTCATATTCTATTTTCAAATAGAATAGGTTTTTTTCTGGTGTGTCTTGCTGGCCTGAGCTGGAGCAGACATTGTGAAAGCCCAAATTTCCAGAGTTCACTGCAAAGCTGCAGGAGAAATTCCCACCATGTCCTGGGAGTACTGGGCTGGATGACAGCTAAAGGCAGGAAGAGACTTTGTCCATACTGAGTGATATGTGAGAAGAATGGAAACAAAGAAACTAAACCATTGGCCTGAAAAACAATTTAAAAATTAACAGCACCATGAGTTTTCCATGGGCTTTATATGAACTTGTAGGCTTTTTAAATTTCCAAAATATTAAAGCCATTCAAATCCTCAATTTTAGTATTCTAAGATTTTTTAAAAAAACAAAATTACCTTTCATATTTCTGGGATTTTAAAATGTTGATCTCCCCACTCCCAATCCCTGTAGTGCCTATCTAACATTGGTGCAAGGCGTCTTGCAAGCTTTCTTGAAGTCATCATCTTTAACCAGAGCTGAATTATTATGTCAAATGGTTGAGAGCATTCCATGTTTCACAATAGTTTTGTTTAAACAGTATTGGGCACAAAAAGCACAGAAAAAAAACCCCCACAGCTTTCTGGTTTTCATGCCAGCTTTTTTAATATCTTAAATGACATCGCTCGATGGAAAATTTAAAACCCAGACCATTATAATGCTATAATCTTAAGTAGCTCTTAAAAGAAAACAAAACACACTCCCCCCTTGCTGCCCCCCCAGAAAATCCAGATGAACACAGAAAAAGCTGTCAAGCTCAGTCTTGTCCAAAGCAGATCTGCCAATGTTCTGACAATGTTTGCACTTGCTTGTCAAAATGGTCACTTCAGCTGAGCATCATTTACACTCTGGCTTACAAATTAGTTATGCAAATTACCTATAAATTTAACACAGAAGAAAAAATTCCACCTACCTTTTAAGTTATATGTATAAATGTACACACTTTCTATATATATTATAAAATGTGGCATCATGGGGCCAACATTTCCTGGCTGAAGTGAAATGTTGCAGTTGGAGCACCCAGGAGAAACTGGAGGCTGGAGCACGAGGCTCCCAACCCCTGCACCTGGGCTTCCCTCCCTCCTCTGCCACCAGCTCACTGCTGCAACTTGAATAAAAAGTCCTTTTTTGCCTCACTTTCTCGACCTGCAAAGTGGACAGGGCCGGTTGAGTTAGTCCTTGGGTTATCTAGGAAATATAAAGATTTTTCTCCTCTCTGAGAGCCACATCAGAAGTTGTCTGAACAAATGATCTACTCTCTGAAATTGCTCAGAATTATTCTCTGAAATCCTCAGCAAGAAGAGGAATGGAGGATTTTTACCAACTGGTCTGTTGGGCCAAATTGCACATTTCTGGGAGCTGTGTTGCTCACGTAAGGTGCTGCACCATGATGTTAATGCACAGGGGGTGGAGGTGTGCCTGGGCTCTTTATGGGAATGTCTTTAATTGTTCAGCAGATTTTAAAGATAATTACCCGTATTGTTATTAAAAAAATAAAATAGGTGCTGAGAGAGCTTTGTCATGGATTTCTCTCCTCCGTTTATAGAAAGAGTCCAGCTGAATATTTACACTAAGACAAGTAGGACCAGTCAGAGTAAGAAGAGAAGAAAATCTTCGAAGGAGAAAGGATCCTGCACCTGGGACTCCCCTGAAACTGAGACTTTCATCACAGCAGTGAGAGCTTGTGCAGGAGAGAATTTTAAATCTCCCTGAACTCTCACACTCTATCTGTATATGAAATAAATATATCATTATTAGGGACAGAAATTACTGGAGATGGGCTCTAATCCCTCAGAAACAAGGACTGAGGAACACCCCTTAAAACTGGAATGGATAAAAATATCTACACTTAAAGTGTGAAACCCTTCTGAGAGGCTTTGTCTCCTCACTTCTTCCTTTCTTCTCCAGCATTTTGAATACCAAGAAAAAAACAGCAATGATTGTTCTGACATGTCAAGGAAACCATCATGAACATATCTTCTAAATTAGTATTTTCATCCTCTGATCATTTTTCTGATCAAAACTTGCTTAGTTTACTCTTGTTGATGGAAAAATGTTGCCTGTTAATGAAAATGGTCAGTGAGTGACTCCTCGTGAAGTGCACACACAAAAGGTTTGCTACATTTAGTCATCCCTCCATGTGGACATGGGGTTAATTCCTGCCTCCCAGGATGTGCTGACATTCCACAAATCACTAATGGGGCAGGAGATCCCAGAATTAATGAGTGGGTAATGCCCAGGACATTAATAATGTGCTTCACAACACCACTGACCATCACAGTCATCTTCAGAGCCTCAACCTGTTCTCTGCTTCAGAGTTTCCCAAAGTACCACAACCCTGACAGGAAGGGGAGACACAGATGCCTGAACTTGCTTCTTCAGTCAACTGGCCACTAATTGGAGTTGGAAATGCTCAAACTACTGATTTTATGGCTCTGGAAATCAAAACTCTCCATTCAGTTCCACTGACAGTCACACATATGCAGCAGAACAGCATTACCAACTCTTCAGTTGTATTAAGGGCTCATTGCATTTCAATTTCTATGCCAAAATCAGGAGCTGGACAAAGCTTTATGCATCCCACTTCACAAAAACGCCATTCCATGTTATTCCTGACCCATAAATGGAGGAATACAGCAATTTATCCTGAAGTGTTTCAGATCCCAAGGTCTTCCTCCACAGCCACAGACACACGGATTTAACAGCTGATCAGCCCGTGAAGGACCAGAGTAGGAAAATTAGGAGGAACTCATGTCTCAGGATGCTGATACAAACACCAAAGAGGTCAACTTCCATTTCACTTTTACATCACATGTTTTATGCCTAGAAATTCTACCTGGGCATAAATCTACAGCAAAGAAGAGACACTTGAGGAAAAGAGAATATCCTGGGAACACCCTGCACTGTCAGCCCACAGAACTGTGCTGCTCAGAGGGAGGCAGAATTCCAGAGGGTCAAATAACTGGAGTGTGGGTTGCATTCGGTCTTGAGTCACAACTTGATAAGAAATCAACACTGTATGTGTGCAAGGTGAATTTAGCCTGAGAGCCTCCTGTTTTCCAACAGGCAGCCCAAGAGAGAGAGGGAGGGAGAAATAAATCCCTGAAGAACTTGCAGAGAGCTGGGAACAGCAAGACAGCTCAAGTGATCCACACTTACACTTATTATTAGAAGTGAGAGAAAGCTGCAAATAAGCCTGTGAATATTCTGTTTCACTGCATTCAAGTTGTTTTCCAACCTGATTCTTCAAGGGAGCTCCTACACATCAATCTGTGCAAATACCAGAGCAAAAACCTGTGTGCTGCTCAAGACTTTGGTATGTTGCTTGATCAGGACAAGGAAAAAGAACAGGTTTTGAGGCTGTTGCACTGAGACAAGTTTTGCCTAAAAATAATGTCCTTTAAAGGTGTTTTAAAAAGTGAATTTTATATTCACGTTCATTTTTAGTATTTGCATCAACCCCTTTTCCAACCAGGAAAAAGAAGAACGCCATGTGACTTGGATACCCATTACAAAGAGCTGAAATTTTAAATGTTGGAAAACCCACAATGAAGTGCTGGCAGCCAATGCACTGACAAAGAATGAATCAGGAAATCAGCTCAAATAACGAATACATTGAGGACTTCATAATAAAGTCAATTACAATTCATGCCCAGAAAACAGACACCATTCATCCACTCCCATCCGGTGAATCAATCCCTGAATTCCCCGTTATCTTGATACATTTCTCCAACAAAGCTGGATCTTATAGCAGCTTTCTAATTCAGCTTTTTCTGACAGTAGGGGAGTGGGAGAACCTATGTGGAACATACAGAATGTCAGTTTTCCTAAGGGCCAGATTTAGCAGTTCCTTCTGGCCATCCTAGTGCTGGGAGTGATCCCACAATATAATTTAGGCTATGGACACGTCCCACCAAGAAGCTCAGCAACCTTTGTGGGACATTCTACAACCAACTGAAGAGTTGGACCTTTGTCAAATATCTATTTTAACCCGAGGTGAAAGCCTGGCCACAAAAAGTTTTAGATTTGGCTCCAGCAGAGCCAGGTTGGAGTTTGGCTTGTTGGCAAGCAAGGGACAGGAGGCAGAAGCACGTTTTTCCCTGTAGGTGCTCCTTTGTATTCTTCAACCACTTTCATCCACTCCCGTGTGCTCCAAAATCTTTAGCCAGACAGCTCATTTGCATATGCTTTTGAGATACTAATTAAACACGTACAAACAAAGAAAAACCTTGCAGCAAAAGAGAAAACACAAAGAAATTAAGGAACTTACTTCAGAAGTCTCAGGTAAGCCACTCAATTGGGTTTTCCCCGCAGATTCCCCTCCTGCCTTGACTTCCCTGATCCACACACTCCACTAATTCCAGCAGTGAATCCATAGATTCATCATCAAGTGGAATAACTTATAGACATCAACCACAAAGCTCCATGAGCATAAGTGCACACAAGCACATGCTTGTTTAAAGAGGGAATCTGGAGCACCTTGAAAAATGTGTACAACACACGCCATTCATCTGCTGGCTCCTGGAATTATTCTGTCTAAAACAATGCAGCAGCTAGGAAAAAAAACCCCAACCCAAATGCATTAAAAAAAAAAAAATACAAAACCACAACACTGAAAGTATTGCACTGGTAAAATAGAACTGGAAATTCTATATGAATTCTAGCACAGAGGTGACAGTGAGGGAAAAGGGATCAGCCTGGAAAACCAAGATGCTTTCAGTCAACATTCGAAAGCAGAATAGTGAAACTGGAATTTTAGATGGTCAATTCAAATGTATTCCTTCTCTAGCTCTACATTTCAGAATGATGAAAGCACCAAACTCCCTCTAAAACCATCTTTCTCCACCAAGGAAGTTTCCCAGGGAGAAAAAGATCTCAAACTTAACTCTCTATATAATACAAATAAGAATACTTTTTTTAATAGTTTGCCACAAAAGCACAAGGTTTCCTCAGGTCTACCCAGGGCTCAGAATATTTGGGCTTTAGATAATACCTGACAGCTAATAACGGCTTATCTTGTTAATTTTGCTCTTGGGAAAACGGCAAGAGGTGATCAACTGCTGCTCCCTTTCTGTGTGTTTGTTTCCTATCACAGATTTTTTTTTTCCACAATGAAATGCAGATAAGAAGTTCACCTCAACAAGATAAAGAGTGAGATGGTTGCAATTAAATCTATGGAGTAATTTGTTTTCTACAAGACCCACGACTTCAATAACATAACATCTAAAATGCTGGAGGTATCAAAAAACTGGAAACAAAACCAATAAGAGGAAGATGAAATGTCAGCAGATGGATTAACATCATCGAGGATGTGCCAGATTCTTAAGGCTATATTAAGCAACATTTTTTTTTTTCTTTCCAAAGCAAATTCTATGATAATTTTAATAACTTTACTGCGGAACTTGATTTCCTTTTTAATTCCCTATTTTCCTGCTCATTACCACTCCTGCAGGGAAGGGGGATGTTCCCAAATCCCTGTTCCATGTCTCAGCTGGGCTACAGACCCCTCACCTCAAAGGCTTCACTGCAAAGTTCTCTGCTGCTGCTACTAACGCTCATAATGTCACATAATCATCATCCCAAATGATGTCATCTGGAGTTTTTTGTTTAATTTACACCCTTCCCCCCCAAAAAAAAAGAGAAGAAGAAAAAGTGTGGTTTCCTTCTAGCTGATTTGCTGTGCTTGTCAGCCATCACCTATGTGCTGCCTGTCCCAGGGTCTGAACACAACCCCCTCAGGGGATGTCTATATATAAAATATGTGAGACTCAACGGACAGCTGATTTAATATGACCTTATCAGCTTATGGCACAGTGTCTCCTACCATTTTTCTCTGACAAAATTGAGGTGCTTTTGGCAGAAGGCAATAGATACACACCATATCATGTTTAGCTCCATCCCCAGGAATTTAACAAGACTGATGCAGCCTTTCCTATCATTTTTTCCCCCTTAAAATGGGATTTTCAAGAAGGTTGAAAAAAATGGCACATCACCGCCTAAACGCCCAGCTCTGCTGTCAAAGAAACAAAGGCTTTATTTATTTTATGGGGCAGTTTGTTTCTTTACATAAGAATTCTTTTATTTGTGTTTTGGAGGGTGTTATTTTCCAGTGACCCTGGATAAGACCAGCAGAGCCAGCAGAAAGAACAGAAATTCCTACACAAGAGAGAACTCCCAGGTGAACTGAGGATGGAAACTGCAGCCATGAATGGTAAAAACACACAAGGGAAATAACTGTAAAAATTAGTTTATGGGATATTTGACCAGTTGGTTTTGCTTTGCAAACCCTATTTCTGGACACAGCAGCACAGGGTTGATACAGAGCCTGTTGTCATCCACAATTCTGCATTTTCCAAGGTGAAAGGAAGCTGGAAAATACAAAAATATAACTTGGACATGGCTGGGCTTGGTGCTGGTTCCAGCCCAGCAATCCAGGTCTTCAGTTTTCCTCCCTGTGCTTCCCCAGTGTGGATACACACACACAACTCCCTTTGCAAGGAGCACAAGACATGTTGGTAAGTGAATTTAAACGCGTGCCATTACTCCCTGTGGCCTCCTGCACCACTGGGGGCTGCATTTTCAATTAATTCCTATTAAACCATCAGCTCCCTTTAGAAACCACTCTTGATTCTGGGTAAGTTTGTTCTAATTAGCACCAAATAACGAAAGTATAGCAGCAGCACCTATTCCCCCAACATTTTTAACAAGCTGTCAGAGAAGGAACAGTGTGAATAGCAGCAGAGTTTAATATGCTACTTTGCACTTTTTTTTTTTTTTTTAATCCCTGCATTGAGCTGCTTTTAATATTTCTGGGTGACCAAAGCAACAAATTTTGAGGTCAAGTGAATACATACAAATTCTTACAGCTCCTTGACACAAGGAGTTCAATCTTGATTTTAAAAAATTTACCCCATGAAGAAATCTCCTCAAATGACTCCGGAATGTTTCATCTGACACATTTATTGCTCAGGGTTCCTGCCAAAGCCATTCAATATATAATTATCTCAGCTGTGCAACAGCCCTTATTCCTATGCATCCAAATTCCTCAGCTTTCTCCAGGAGAATTTTAAAGGAAATCTTTTCAAATGTCAAAATAATGGTACATTATTGAATGTCTGAGGTGTTTTTCCTTTATCAGAAATCTGATCCAGAAATCTGAAAACAGCAATTCACTCTCACTTCTGGTGAAATGTTCCCGTCTGAGAACTTCAGGGATGCAGAACCTCCTCTCATCATGTTCCTGCAAGACCTGAAATATCCTATGGGCTCCACCAGGAGCAGAGAGCCCTCCAAGAGAGGAAAGAGGCGTTTTCAGAGAATCTTTCATCTTATCCATTTAACTAAAGAAGAGATGTAGTAAGAAAATAAGGGTGGGCTGGGGGAAAATCATGGATTGTTTCTTGATATAAATGATACTGATACTGGTTCAGGAAGATCCTGATCCTCAGATCACTGCAGACTGGGGGAGCATCAGTGTTTGCCCTCCTGCAGATGCAGCTGCCAGCCCTGAGTCACTCCCCAGTTAGAAGAGGTCCCTCCCCCTGGCTTCCACACTCTCTTTTTCCATGAGAATCCACAGAATGTGTCCCACCTTGTTTGAAAACGCCTTCAGACGACACTGCAGCTGTTTCCTCAGCCTGGGCCAACTGCTCAGATGTTCAGTAATTCCCCTTGAAGTCATAGGAGTCCTTCCAATTCCTGCCACCTGGGAATGCTGCCTGCTGTTCAAACCTGAGCCACCATCCCACTGCAAACATTTACATGGAAAACAGGTTCAGGGAAGGAGAGATTGACAACTTCATGCCTGATATCCTAATGGTGGGCTGGACAGCAATTTATCTTGTCTCTGATCAAACCTACCAGCTATGAGCAAAGTTTCACAACTGCAGGAGGCTTTGTGTTGCAACTTGAAGCAACGAAAAAAAAAAAAAATGTGGCATCCTGCACCATGGCTGAAGTGTTCAATGCACTCAGATCTGCTCTCGTGGGCTAACAGAACTTTTATTATAGCATTTTTGTTGTTGTTGTTGTTGTATTGAAGAGATGTAGCTCTACTCTTTGAAGTTTAAGACTAGTTGTAAATTCCTTGAAGTCAGCCCTATTTCCTTTTATATTAGCATGTTAACAAGCTTTGGAAGACTGACAGACCTTACAGGAAGACACAGCTGGGTGCTCCTCTAGTCTGGGCTTAATGAAAACCAGAACATGAAGGCTGAACTCTGTGGCTTGTCTGCTGTTTACAGACTCGGCAGGAAGAATCCACTGCCCCAGTGATGAAGGCAAAAGCTCCCCATCAAATACTGATACTTTCTGTACTACCAAGGGAAACAGTTGGGATTAATTAAGAAAGGAAATGCCACAATATTTTAAATTACTTCTGTAGTTTAAACCTTTGTACCAGATGAAGTCCAACAACAAATAAAATTTTAAAAAAACCCAGCAAAACAAAACAAACAACAAGAAAACCAACCCACCCTGTGGAAGACTGCAAAGATGGGATTTTGCAAAGAGGAATTGATTAAAGAGTGAGGGCCCAACCATGAGTGTGATCCAGATCTGGACTAAGAAGAGGCAGGATACCTTTCAACTCCTCCATGGTACTGTGAGCCAAGTGAAAATGTGAAAGATCAGGAAGAATCAAAGATTATACTCTCAAAACTCTAAGTCAGTAAAGAAGCAGAGAACAGTCCCAAAAATCCATTGAGGATCTGTTTATCAGTATGACAGTGATTTCAAGGGATGCTCCAGGGAAGTCTATCCCAACACAAGCCTTCTGGAGGCAGTTTTATGGCCACATTTTGCATTATTTGGGTTGGAAACATCCTCCCATTCCTGTGAATCCCTGATGCTGCTCCAGACCTTTTACACCTCAAGAGCTGAGGAGCAGCTCTTTCCTCCATCCCTGCTTGCTCAGGCCCTGACTGTTGGAAAGCAAGTTCTAGAGAGCTAAAAGGGACATCAAGCTGTGCTGCTGCATTCTGGAGCTCCAACATCTCTGGAGAATATCCAGGAATATCCTGGATTTTAACAGCAGATTTTACTATGGCATCTATTTACATAAGCTTCTTTTGATTTAATGAAATATATGCTCCAACACACTTGCAGTACACATCTAATTTTCACATGCTTAAGAGAGGATTGCAAATATAAATCAAATAAATGCAGGCACAACTGGCCAGGTCCAGTGAACAGCACATAAAGTGGCATTTTTCCCACCAACCCATAATGCTTCAGACAGTCAAGTGCTTGGGAGGAAAGAACATCCACAAGCTGAATAAAACCCACTTCCACATAATCATTTTACATCCATTTTTAACAAAATCTGGTTATCAAAGGCTCAAGACAAAGCTACTTCTTTGGAAGCTCAGTTTTCAACTCAACCAGGCAGAGTTTTGCTTTTGCTGTTTATTGCAGCAACATCCTCAAAACCCCTAAATGTTGACAGCAAAGATCACCTTGAGACACTGTCCAGCCTGGCTGGGCGGATGCTGCCTTTTCACCCGTGCTTAGAGCAGTTTGCTGCCTGCCAGATTTCCATGTGCACCTGATTATGCAACCAAAATATCCAGCCAGAAACGTAAATAACACAAGGCCTGCAAAGTCTTAGGCTGCATCGTTGAGCATTCGAAGTGGAAGTTCAGAATCTGCTTTGATGAACACTTAAAATAAATCAGGGGAAGGCAGCCAGCCTGGTGGGTATTCTCAGGCCCTGCAGGGGAAAACTGGTGACTGACAGAACATACTGGGTCTACAGCTGTTGCAGACTTAAAACCAATGAGTTGCACTCATTAATAGGAAAAAAACCCCAAAAATTCCACATACTGTTGATGAAAACTATAAGAAATTACTTGAACCAACAAGATCACTTCACCAAGTGCATGAAAAGCAGTGAATCCAGCAGAAGCAACAATGCTTTCATTGCCAAGGGGATTTAAAGTGATGATTTCAAAATAGAGATATAAGATGTTTGGAAAATCTGCCTCCTGTTTCACTATAAACCATAAAGCCTTTGTGTAACTGGGTTTGCCTCAACTTTGCTGGACTCAGTGCAGCTCCTGAATAGGCTTTTTATAAGGCAGGAGATGTCAGTTAAATTAAAAACAAAAGAAAACACAACTCGACAACCCAGGATCAGAACAGAAGCCAAAACATTCAGGTTTATAGATTTAAGAAATTCTTTTTTATGTGCCTCGTGCACTGTTTGTTCTCATGGGTCAGTTGGTGGTGATAACATCCAAATTAAAGATCTTTCTCTGACTTTCCTCTGCCCTTCATTTGGCTGGTGTAGCCAGTCTCTAGAAGTTCATACAATGCTTCATTAGTGCTCATTCATTTGGGAGAGCAGTACTCCATCTAACCTGAAATGTTATTATGGATCTTTATTTATTTATTCCAGTCCTATTCCCACTAAAATTGTAACTCATCCTGTTCAAACATTTTGCAACTTCATCAAATAGGATTGATCAGTGGAATTACCTCCCTGCTTCTATTATTATCCTTACATTTCATCTTAAATCTCTGCTTCTGACTCTGAGACTTCATAAAAGAGGGACTGTTCTATAAATAACATATAGAAAGTTTTGACTAATGTGGAATGAATGTGCTCCTCTCACAATCTCCATGTAACCTCCATGATGTCAAGCCCCTGAGTGATTTTGTTGATTATGTACAGCATCCTGACATGCAAACTCACAATTTAGCCCGAAGACATTTGCAATTAATTAATTAATCCCAACAGAAATTATCAAAACTCATTCACCGGGCATTGCACAGCCAGCAGCAAGCACGAAGAGACTTTTTAACCACGGAGAAGGAGAATTCTTCAAGCAGAAACAAAGCCTGCTGCAGAAAACAGAATGTAAATCTTGGAACAAAGAAAGCTTCCTGTTAAAGCATGGATGCACAGTGAGTTGCCCAGGGGTTGCACGAGGTCCTTGCAGACCTACTTTGATGCCTGTCACCTTTCCCTGCAGGCTTGGAGAGTTGTATCTGGCCTCTGACATGGATAACCACAATGTCTCAACCTCTCACAGAAACACTGACTGGAGAAATAAGCAGAAGATGCCTCAAAAAACCTAAGGATGTTTTGATATTTAGTGTGCTTTTTCTCCTGAATGGGTGAGAATTCCACGTTTCTTTTGTACAAAGGAATCAGTAGACACAGCAAGGAGGAGCTCGTTTAAAATCCTTGATTTAAAGATGTTTTTCAAGCTCAGAGAATCCTTTACTTAATGCACAGAAGGTGCTTGCACCACATGTGCTCTCCAGCCCAGTTTGAGTGGAGCTGCAGCCCCTCTGGAAGGGCTGTGACAGATCACAGGTGATGGCACAAGTCTGACATTTCTGCTGCACATTATGTGCTTGAGCAAACCCGGGCTCACAGTGACTTGGCTGGGGAGTGAGAGACCAATAATGCTGAGCTGCAGGAGGGGGGAGGAGGAAATCCCATGGAAAATGCAACTAAATACAGCTTCAATCCAAAGTTACACCACGTGCAGCAACGATGCAGCTCTGCCGCAGCACCCACTGCAGCCCTCAGGATCCCCCTTCTAAAATCCAGATTAAACTGATTCCTGGTGGCCTTTCAATCCCATTGGGGATGCTTTCAGAAATGCACATTTTGAAGCTGCTGCGTTGAGAGATGAAAATAAAAAGACAAATTCAAGAACAAACTTCTGTGCATGCCGGTGCTGTGTAATGCTTCCACTCTGCTGGAATAAATCAGTTTCTGAATAGCTGATAAAGAACTTTTTATAAGGTAAAACATGTAAGTTAAGCAAAATCATAATCTGGGATCAGGGAAAAAAAATACAAAATATCAACAGCAACAGAACTTGAAGTGAAATATTTCAGAGCAAAATTTCAATTTAGTCAGTCAAAGTATTTTGTTTTAATGGAGAAGGAGTGTCTCAGTGTTGATTGTTTTACCCTTTTTTAATACAAATGTTGTAAGGAAAAAGCTGCCTTGAAATTTAAAATGTATCACTCTTAATTTCTTTGAATAAAATTTCATCAAGATCATCACTAAGGGAGCAGGGGGTAAGTCATTTGGACCATCCCAAGGTTTGGTTAAAACCATGTTTTTGTGCAGAAAATGCTTTTAACAAAAGTTTTCCTTCACCCAGTTTGCTTTTCTTTGTTGCCTGCCAAATCCACAGCAGGGAATTTTAAATTTTCATTTCCTTTTCCTGTGATTTTTCCCACCCCACCCCAGGAACATCTCCCAGAAGCTCCTGGTTTTGCTCTCTGGAGAGATTGAAAGCACAGCTCTGGGCCACCTCAAAGACCATCTGCTCTGCAGGGCCAACCTGCCACTGCTGGATCACCTCGTTCTTTCCCTCCCTGAGAAGCTCCAGGGTGAATTTTGTATTTTCCTGCTCCAGTCCAGCATCAAACTCAGCTGCTGGAGTGGCAGGAATGTGACAGGACTAAATCAGGGCTTCCCAAATAGATTTCCTGTGTGCAAAGTTGTGATATTTAGCCCTCAAATCGGACACGTGGGGGTGACTGTGGTGAGTCTGCGGGACACCAGAGATCTGTGTTTGCAATAGAACACAATATTTGTGCTGGTAATCTGACCCAAACCAACACCAATCCCTCCTTTCCCTTTGGAAATATTTACTACACCTGCCAATAGGTCCACCACAGACACATAAACTCCAACTCTGCAGAGAGATTTTAGTGTTTTGTTCTCATCTGTAATTAGTTTTCTTCTGAAAACTTAACACAGAATTTGAACTCCAAGCTCTTTACAGCACAGACAATATTTCATTAATAAATTAATAAATTCTTCACTGGTGTCTCATCTCATCCCATCTCCTGTCACATCTTCAGGAGCCACCACGATATGATCAATATTAAAGATTCTCTACACACCAAGTTCCACCACAGATTAAATACATAACAAATTATTTTATGTTTCACTCCCAATAATGGTTTCAAGAGGTTTCATTTATAACTTTTACATTAACTTTCTCCTCCAGGTTTGGGACACTTTAAAGAATTGATTAAGCTAATAACTTCTTGGTTATGGGACTCATATATTGTGCAGCTTAGCATTTTAATTCCTGGTGGTTAAGGCTTCCTCTGCATCTCTCACAGCACTTTCCCAGTGGCCTCAATTACTTTTCAAGCAGTCTGTATACAATAAGGAATAAAGGAGTGTGTGATTGGACAGCTGAGCACAGCACAAGGAATAATTTGCTGAGTTTTGTTTATAGTGGATGTTGAGAACTCATTGTAAAAAATTAAAGGGAGGAGGTTTAACCCCTGAGCCTGCTGGGCATTTGCACATCCCCACTTCCTGCTCTGTTCATTAACCAAACACAAACCAGTTCTTCATTTACATTTTTATTCCTTCTAAATATGTCTGTGTTTAGGACACAGAGAATCTAAATATGTGCAAGATTAAAAAAAAAGCATTAATGGTATAAATCTGTCCAGAGCAGCTCCTTGGAAACACACATGGAGAACACGATGATGCAGTTAAAAAATCCAGCCCTTGGATTGCAGGTGTCCATCACAAACAGGCATTAATTAGAATTAAAGTGATGTCCACACTGAGCAGATGATAAAGACACTCTGCAGTTCCCAAGGCTGATATGAGGATAAGCTGTACAAGTCACCTTCTTTTAAAAGAAAAAAATACTGAGAGAATTTTACTCTTCCAGCTCAGCTCTAAAAAGGGAAATAATTTCCCTTGGTTTTCCTCTTTTAAAATATCAAATATCAGAAGGATCAGTTTTCATTTTCTCCATTTTTGATGGGCCTCTCAGAGGTATCTGATGGGTTAAAAAACTTTCCAAAACTGTGACCAGGCAGTGGCAGGGAACAAAACTGAACTACCTATTGACACCAGGGCAGTTCAGGGAGTGAAAATCCCCATTAATTCTCAAAGCTGCTTTTTTCCTTCGTTATAATTTCATCAATTTTTGTCAGATTCCAGATGTTTCAAAGTTAAGTGAGATTTGACTGGATATATGATAAAACAAAAAAATCCATATCCATAAAATCCCTAAAGGAATTCTCTTTAAACATCTCACTCCAGCTTTGCTATGACCACAGACATTGTCACCAGAATGTTTTCCCTGATGAAGTCAGATATCTGGGATTCTGTGATGAGTATTTAGGGCCAAATTCTCACACAGGTGTCTCTGTCTGTCCCTACAGAGAGCAAAAACGACCCTTATGAACCTGCACATGCACCAAAAAAGCAACACCAAGCCAAGGAGTGCACATGTTGAAAACTGAGCAAGTACCTTTTTTTTCTGCACTTAATGACACAGAGAAAACATTGTTTCTCCCGTAGCCTCAAGAAAGGAAGTACTAAAAGATCATTTTTTAGTATCATAACAATTTTCACACAGCAGCTTCTGTGAAAAGGGGTCCCAGTTATTTAATCCCCTGAATGCAAGCAATCCTGGGATGAATCCATTATGTGAGTTCCAAAAATTGAAACAAGAGGAACAATTCAGGCCTAAGACAGACTCTAATTTACCTCCCCAATCCAGTAGCTGGAGGCTTCAAAGGGAAAGTACAGCTGAGAAGAAAGAAAAACACAGTGGAACAAATTATCCACCTAAATGATGTAAAGGGACTGGAATCCGGCCACAACTGTAAGATTTAGATTTCTTATACTGTACAGGAGAGTGTAAAATACAGTGTGACAGGTTTGGTAAACTAAAGGGCCAGCACTCTCTTCCCACCCTCCAAACAGAGATATCTTTGCAGAGATTGTGTGATGTGGGCAAAGGAAGAGAGTCTGAGCTCTGCTGCTCAAATCATACATGTCTCTAATTCATTTAAGACAATGGCCAACTTAGGAAAGCCACAGAGAGCCACCCTGAATTTGCAGATCTTCCCCTTATCTGTTGTAATCTGTTTTAAATCAAATCATCTATGCTTGAATAAAACCCTTCTTTCAGAATAACGTCTTGATCGAGATGAGAAACTGTGATTTCACTTCATAATTTTTTTCCCCTCAAGGCTCAATGCCCTGTTACTTGATGCTTTACCTCGAAGGTGAACTTAATGGGTTTCTCCTCCACTCTTTGGTTCTTCCCATGTCTTTCTTCACTAGATTAGAAACATATATTGCATACTGTGCCCTGGGGGCACTCAGACATGTAACCGGGTCACCTCCCTTCTTAAAAAAACTTAACAGACTAAGCCCTTTAGTTCTCACAGCAAGGAATATTCTTCACAAATACAGCAATATTTGTGAGCTTTTCACTCTTCTTCCAAAAAGAACAAATCAAAAAATTCATTTGTCTTTGCTCTGCTCTCCACACTCTGACACAATGGAAGTCCCTCCCTTGAAGGCAAAGCTCACATAAAAATCAGCCACAATTTTAACATGGGTTCAGCCAGTGAGGGGGAAGTTGCTATTTTGCACATCACCACTGCAATCTTCCTCCAGTGGTAGCTACATGTTGCTAACTGTTCATTGTAAATTTTCAATGTAATTTCTGTAAAATGAAGCCAAAATGAGCATTGATGAGAAGAAGTGTTTAGTGCAGGTCAAAAGAGCAAGGATGGTTCACAAAGCTTTGTGCAAATCCTCTGCAAGGCACCTTCCTGCCAGCTCCCTTCCCATGCAGGTTTCCATACTTCCACTACAAAGTCCTAATTTCTCTCTCATGGTTCTCTCCTTTCACCTTTCCCAACAAATCTTTGCTCTTTCTTGAAGGTTATTTGCCTACGTGTCAGTCACATTCAACTCAAAAACTGTGTGCACGGAAAGATGAGTTAATTTATTGTGATAATAAGGAATATTCAAAGAATTACTTGTTTGCAAAATAGCTATTTTCCTAAATTTACAAGGCAGTGGTCAGAGCCAAGATGAGCTGCTCTTCTTCATGAAATGCATGTGAGCACTGAATGGCTCCTTCCTGTGCCTTTATTTTACTAAACTTGTCACACCAGATTTTACACTTCCTTCTAAATTATGAGCAGAAAGATCCCTTTGTTTGTCATTTTTCCGCTTTGCTGGATATGGGATCACGATCAAAGGGTGCGGCCAAGTTCCCACCCCCTGCTCACGGCAGCCCGAGCTCCTGGAGCCCTGGAAATGCCCCTAACGGGTCTCTCAGGGCACCGGTGTTTTCCTGAGCCTCCCGGGCATCGCTCACACCCTGTCCGGCTCTGCTGCTCACCTCCCTCCCCGCTGCCATTGCTAAATCGGTGCCTGGGGGAAGGAGCAGCTCGGTGAGAAATGCAGGTCACTCAGATCTCTGCGCCTGCAAACACCTGGCACTGCCTCCCATCTCCTCCCCGCTGTATTCCAGAGGCACGGTGCTGTGCATGGACACAGCCTTTTTCTTTCCCTGTGCCCTGTCAGCACCGCCTGTAACGCCCAGAGCCTTTATTTGGATTATTCCACCCCCTGTGGCACACGCACCTTCCCCCGCAGGAGCTGTCACCGGTACCTGCCGGCCGTGGGTCACCAGCACAATGTTCCTTTTCCTACCTCAAGGCATGGAAAAGCTGGTGGGTGGTGCAGACAGCCAGGGGAGGAAATAATGCTGTGAGCATCGCTTGGGCTAAGTTCCTGTCCTGGAGGCTTGTTCTATTATTCACAAAGCAGCAGCAAACAAACGAGGAAAACGGAGCAGTAACCTCCCACCTCCATCAGACAAATAGACTCATTTTTCCCTCTTATTTTTTAATAATTAGCACACCCAGTTTTATGGCTGAAGGGGGGCAGCTGGGGGCTGGATATCCCACAACAAACTGAGCATCGCAGTGAATCTGGTGTGACAGGAGAAGGGCAAGAGCAGGGACAGTAAAACAAGAGAGCTTTAACAGGAGGTCCTGGATGCACACCCAAAGCCTGCAGTGACAGAGAGAGCACAGAATTATCCCAGCACTGCCCTGAGAGCCTCTCCCAAGGTGCTGCTTGCTCATGCAAAGAGCCCTCATGTTTATGCATCACACACCTGCACACACACACACAGAGGTGTGGCATTTCTAGGTGTGGGGTGACCCAGAGTAGGGGTGACCTGCCCGGGCAGGGCTGTGGCACAGCCATGGGCACTCCCAGCCCCTCTGCTTGTCCCAGCACCTCCCTGGGCTCTGCCTGGCCCTGAGTCACCTCCTCACACAGGTCCCTGGTGCAGGACATGTCTGAGGTGCCCAGGATAGGACCAGGACACCACAGCACTCCTGCACTGTGCAGGAACATCAGGCAAGGGGTGATGATACAGCCTGCCTGGTGGCCAGCGTGTTATAAGCCCCACAAAGATGTATCAAGCTCTGAGGGCTGACCTGAAACCTCCCAGAAATGGCTTGAAATAATTGGTGGGATGGTTGATCAGGTGTGCTTTGAAAAGCAAAAGGCTTTAATTAAGGGGAAAATAACAAATTATACAAAACAAAAAGCAAAAGCTGTGCTCAGGTGCAGGGAAGCCCCTTACACCTGGCTAAGGCATCCCAAAAAGCCCCGAGCACCTCTGTGCTCTTTCTTATGTAGTTAATGTTTTAGGACACAGAGAATCTAAATATGTAAAACCAATTTACTGAAAATTGTTGCATAATTATTGAATCAAAGAATATTTGAAGAAATGTGATTTCAGTGTGACTTCAGGAAACTACAGGAAGATTCCTCAAATAACTTTCATTTCTCATTGAAAAGATACTGTCAAAATTTTCTGAAACATTTCTCTTTTTTTTTTGTTTTAGAATAGTGGCAACTTTAACACACTAATAAATCTTAACACAAGACTGTTGCAAATGTAATTGTACTAGCTGTAGGCTAGATTACAGGTGTCCTTTCAGACACTTTAACTTGCTGTACTGACATCTTGCTGCATCAATTGTATGGCTATTGTAAACTTTATATTATGCAAGGTGTGTAATTACACAGCCTCCCCAACTCCCATCACAAGTGCACACCTGGCCTGCTTCTAACAAGCACATTCCTCCTCAAAATGACTACGTAATTAGAAAATTCCACTTCTTGGCCACAGCTCTGTGCTCAGCACACGCAGATTTTACTGTGAAATGCGTTACCATTTCCCTCACAGGGTCACTGGACACGCTGTGAGCTGCTCATTGTTTTTAATCCTAACATGACCTTTATACTAAATACAAAAAACAACCTTGGGATTGAAAAGCATGGCATGGTGTCATGAGCACAGAGAATGATTTCAATGAGCCCAGCGCTGTTTGATCAGGGCCCAGTCCTCCCAAGGTGCTGAGTCCTCATTTCCTGCAGGTCCCAGGCTGCCGTTTGTAGTGTCCCAATTAAAATGGGAAAACGAGGCGTTTAAAACCCACAGCCACTTGGAGAAGTCTCACTCTGAGAGTTTCCGTTTAAGACGTTTTGACACATTTATGAGTCTCTTACAGGGAAACCTTCAAAACTTTGTTTTCCTGCATTCAGACACACACAAAAACACTGACTGCCAAAACTTCAGTGGAAACACAGTGATAATTTTATCACTGATTTACTCAAGTGGGGTTGATTAGAGATATGTGTCAGCAGGGTCTCTGCAGTGCCCCCTCCCACCCTGAGCAAGCAGGGATCAACGATGGTAAATATGTCAATAAACACTTGCTGCAAACAACAGGGAACACACTCTGGGTTCCTTCTTTCCTAGAAGGGAGAGGCCAGGAAACACAGGGAAATTTACAGGAAGGTTACAGGACTGGGAATTATTGGAAGTGGCAGCTCCTTTCACACGTATTGTTGAGGACAGAAGGGAGATAATTGTAAATCTTTACAGAAGAAAAAGAGAGAGACAGATCCCAAGCCCACAGAAATCCTTTGGAAAAAAAAAAAAAGCGAACCAACTAAAATAAATGCAAAAATGCTTTCCCACACTCCTTTAATCAGAATTTTAGATTCATCTATGTGATCTGTGAAATAGTGGTTTATCAGATTAAACCCCAAACTTCTCAGTTTAGTAACACAGCCCCACGAATTCACATGAATAAAGGGGCCAGATTTATAGGCAGATATTTTAATTCTTAAACAGTTAACATAACAGTCAAAGAGATGCTTGGTTACTTACACAAAGGGAAGGCTATAATTGTAACATCTTTGCTCTAAGGTGAATAATTAAGTAGATTCCACTGACAAAAGGATGAGAAGACTGTGCCTCGGGACATTTAGTCAGTAGAACTAAGCAACAGGTTACAGGGAAGCAAACAAGGCTGTATTTAAACACAACCCTATTGACTTGATTATTTTCAATGCAGAAAAAATAATTTGATTCCTAAAATGAGCAATCCTTGGGCAGTTTAATAGAATGAGGCAAAAATGAACAAATTCAAGGTCGTAGATATTGTTGTTACAACTTCTTATGTCAGGGCATCCTTTTACTGTTCTATCTTCTTTTTCCCTTGACTCTCAATTTCTTCACAACAAAGATGGTAATGGTAAAAAGAAGAATATATTATATATTTATCCTATTCTTTAGTTAATGAAATCCTTCTATAAATCTCAGCCATATTAGTGAATATGTTTTGCAGATTTGGCCCTTTGTGTTGAAAGAGTAAAAGAAGCCCACTACATATTTGCATTCAAAACTATTTTTCTTCACTCTGAGAATTTAAGTATTCATAAATAAAATTGTGAAGTTCTATTGTGAGAAAAATATAGAAGTCCTGTATTGTAATCCATTTAGGTAAGGCTGGAAATCATCTCTCCACTCTGTTGGTGCAGACCAAAAGGCAAAGAGAGGACAAGGGACCTCTTCCCCAAAGTCTTTACATGTTTTTAGCATTTATGCTCCTGCTGAGGCTGGAATCAACCCTCCTCCCAAAGGAATGAGGAGATTGTCTCCTGCACATCCTTGCTCTTCTACCTGTGGGCTTGGACCTCCCTGTGATGGCACCACAGGAGCCCATTTGAGGCTGCAGAGCTGGTCAGGACCTGAGCAGTGATCCAGCACCGTGATGCACAAACCAACACCAAAAATCAGCTCCAATTGTTTGATGTCTCACAGATTCACCCTGCAGGGAGGAGGATTTCCAGCTGCAGAACCACTGGAAGTGGTGTTCTGGAAAGGCAGGAGTTCTGCACTCAGAAATAATCTAAAGCCAGGCTGATGTCACCTTGTCTTGTCTTTCTGTCATCTGGGAGAGAGGGCAGGAGGTGGCTCTTGCATGGCAGTCAGTGAACAGCTCTAATGAGATGGGGTCAGCACACACACAAACACTCCAGAACAGGATTAGTCAATGCACTCACATCCAGAATCCTGGGGATGCAAAAGGCAGGAAGCCAATGGAAGGACTGGATGGGCTGGCCCAGCTTCCATCCAGCAGAACTATCACCATAAAAGAATGATTTTTAAGCTTTTCTTTTCCATCTCCTATTAATTTGTTTGACATGACCTTATCAGGACTCTGCTAGTTATGTTCTGCTTTCCTTATGTAGTTGTTTTCAACAAAGTGAAACTGCATATAGTTGTCTCCTTCTGTTATGCCTTCACTTCTGCAGTGCTGAAACATTAAAACAATTTGAAAGATATGACAACGAAGTTCCTCAGTACAGTGAGCATGTGGATTGATATGTTTTGATTTTTTTCTTTAGAGAACAAGACTTGTCAGTGCTCAACTAGAAAAGCTGCCAAATACATCATCATCTCTCATTCACTATGACCCAGGTGCTGTCAGCCCAAACTGACTGTTTTCAGTAAAAAGAAAAAAAATCGTGTTGGGTGAGTTCAAAACGGATCCCAAGAGGTGCCAATTAGGAAGCATTTAAAGTGCAAATTCTAATGTTAATTCTCTGAGTTCATTTGCTCTGCGTCCATTACCAAATCTCCAGTTTAAAATGCACTTTACAGCCTGATTTTGTTCTACACAATCTGTTTCTTCCCTGCTCCACATCCTCTTACCGTTGCACGTAGGACTAACAAATGCATTTAAAATTTTGCTTTGCTGCCATTAGCAAGGGAGAGGGAGAAGAAAAACTTAATGATGGATGATATGATACGCTGTGCACAGAATGCCTTCATGCTATTCACAGCACATTATTATCAACATACCTCTTCCCATCGTGTGCATTTTTTAGGAAACTAAAACAAAAAATGCCACTGAACCCAGAGGAGATTCCCTAGTAAGAGGGATTAAAGTCTATGGATCATATAAATGCTGTTGAGTGATCAGTTTTGTTCAAATCTTAACTGTTTATTTTGGTCCTGATTTTTTCTGCAGTAAACATCTTTACATTGAAATGTGGCTTTACTACCTTAAAAGGGACAATGAAATGTAATAAACATCTAAAACCTGCTTTTATATACCTCAAAACCAGTCACTAAATCACTAATCTAACCACTGCAATCATCAGTGTAGGCACTTAATCCTGGGACAAATCCAGATGGAAGTGTTGAAAAATATCTTTAAAACTATCTGTATTTTAAAATGTGTTGCCAATGCAAGGCAAGGGTTCTTTGTGAGGATGTCAATGCTCCTTTAATCATCTAGAAATAAAAAACTCATCTACAAAAAGTGCAGTCATTATATTTTGCACAGTTTGAATGCTTTTTTGCAGTTTCTGCTCAGTGGAAGACAGCAAAGTAATGAGCTGTACCCCAAGGGCTCAGTCTGGCACAGAAAGGGAATGACCCCAACCTAGACCTGCCACCAACATTAATGGATGTCCTGCACATGAAGAAATGGAATTAATTTATAAATGATCCTGAAATCATTGCTGATATTAGGAGTCAGCATTACAGTGATAACATAATCTGAACTAAAGGTGCTCCCACTTTTTACATGGGTTTTGGAGTCAGAGCTCACTTCAATGTATTTTGTGTTGGATGGTTTATCCTGGCCAGAATATCATCAGAAAAAGCTAGCTTTTGACACCTGATTTTTCCCACTTTCTGGTGGAAAACTAAACCAAATCAGGCACCTGCAAAGGAGACATATTTGATGGCAACAGGATCATTCACATGCTTAAAAACAAGCATATGCACAAATGACTGCAGCATTGAAATTTTTCAGTATTGAAGATATCATGATTGATTACTTGCACAGGAATCCAGAGGGACTCTGTCCTCTACTCTTCATTAATAGCAGAACCCAGGATGGGGGAAAATCTCCCTTAAAAATTAAACTTAAAAACCTCATGATCCCATTAAAGGAAGCTCCCCTTCTGCGCTGCCATTTTCTCACACGATTATTCACCTCATCCACAATTCTTTAATGTTCCTGAAACAATTTGCTTTACTTGCTTAAAGAAGCAGCACAGGGTTAAAGGGATGGTGCAGCTCTAACTGCTCTTTGTGATGTTTTTAGGTGAAGAGATGCCTGAGCCTCGTGAGGAGATGCCACGCTGGGAATTCTCTGCCAGGCAGCTGTGCCAGCCCTGAGCCAGAGCAGCCCTGGCAAACAGATGAGCAGAGACCAGGGCTCAGACACAGGAGGAAACCAGCCAAGAGAAGGAAAAACTCCCACAGAGCAAAATTTAAAGTATAAAATCACTCCCCTGGCACAGGTCAGACCAAATTTGAAGTGCCTGACACCCTGTGTGCTTGGCTATCTCTGCTTGCTTGCCTTGCTCCACATTAGCAGCTCAGTGACAGGTAAATTAATTAATTTCCCAGCATTTGGTGCAGCCAGCATGTGCAGAATTGCCCAGCCAATGTGAGACCATTTGGTCAAACAGCATTTGCAATTTGCTTCTATATTTAGGCTGCTTGCCTGCAAAAGCCCACACATATATTTAACAAGGTCAGTGGATGAATTTGGGCGAGTGGGGAGCAATTTCTGCTGTGGTGAGATGCAAACGTGATGAATCAAAGCAGTTTATTTCTCTTACGCCTTAAAATGTAAAAACACACAACCCTGAGAAACACCTTGTGAATCTCATTTCCACTGTAGAGTTTGTTAGAAAACAGTGGGGTTTTTTGCCTTTTGGGAAAGGATATAAAAATATCAAATTTGATCGAGATTCTTGAATTTAGAAATGTAAAAACGCCCTGGAAATTTCCAGTGGACATACATGTTTTAAACTCAGTTTTCTCTTTTCTCTTTTTAAATAAGCAACATCCCACAAAGAGAAACCAAGGAACAGCAACAGAAGTAGAAGTAGAAAAGCACTATACAGAAAATTATTTTGGTCTAAGTCTACCACCAGACTCTGATGGAAGACTGAAACCTTCTTGCATGCAAAAGCCTAAATAGCAGTTCCTTTTTAACAGCCTAAATATTCTTAATTTTCCCTTTCCTTGGATAAAGTATTTATTGGTACACACTGTTCCTGTAGCAATCAGCATCAGTTTGAATAACTATAAGCATATCTGCATTTTTCTTTCAGAGCTATGAGCATTGTACAAAATGCAACAAAAGAGAGAATCAAAGACATGGTACTATCAGGAAATACAATTTTTTGAGCCCTTTGAAACTCAACGGAGTTTAAATTGCCTTTTTTTTTTCTTCTTAAAGCACTTTCCCTTCTTAAGGTTAAAATCAAGGTTCAGAAGGGCCAAACCTTTTCCTTTTTTTCAAGGCAATAACTACTGACAGGAGTTCAGTATTCAGGAGTGCTTCCAAAGGGTCTCCAGACGTGACCCCCATTCTGCCTTGTCACTGACGGGGGCTCAGAGCACGCCACAAAAATTCCACAACCGAAAAAAAAAACTTCATTGCCTCACGGACAACTTTCTTCAGCACTGCCCGGGGAAAGTCAGCTCAGGAAGAAAATGTGTGTTGAAAAATTCATGGAGCACAAGCCCCCTGCTGAGGGGCGGCTTTGCTACAGGAACATGTAACGTTCCCAAGCACCCGGCCAGGGAAAAGTGTCCTGAATTCCAAGTGCTCTATCTCGGCTCTATCTCCACATGAGCTCTAGCCTGCAGAAACAGAATTCACTGTTCCATGGACAAGTTCCAGGAGCTGTTTCCGTGTGTGGCGAATGCCAAAACTGGGCCTAGTGGGCTGTTATTAAAATGTTGCTGTCAAGCTATTAAACGCTTGAAAAGCCCAGAATTAAAAGGAGCTTTATGCATGTACTCCCCACGGTGTTTCTAATCGTGCCATTGATGTCTGCAGATCCAGTTCCCTGAAAAAAATTTAGCTACAGTTTTGTGTTTATAAATCATTTCTTTTAAAGGCTGCCACCACAGCACCAAATCTCAGGTCTGGGTTTAATCTGCAGTTTGAGCAGGAGTGAGATTGTGCTCAGAGATTGCAAAGCGTTCTTCAAAGGCCCTGCTGAGCACAGGTGCTTTAGGGGACTGCTCCTCCCAGAAACAGGGTGCTTTAAAATCATCCCAGCCTCCAGTTGGACTAGTTTGCACTGGGAGCCTGCAAGAAACTCCTCCTTCACCTGCATTGCCCCCGTTCTACATCATTCCCACAAATTCCCAGGACATGTTGGGCCAGCTTGCCACAATTCAGCTATCCAGCTACTGAAACGAATGGCTGAAAGCACAGAATTTACTGCATCTAAAAATCTGTTTATCTTTTCATCTAAATGAAAGGATTTTTCCCATCTTTTCATAAGATGTAAGATACCATCTTTGCAAAAGACTCCTTGCTGTCTTTTCATTTCCATGTTCAATACCAACCCCTTCAAAGCATAAAAAATTGAAAGAATAAAAGCAATGCCATCGTTCTTTTTCTCATCACAGAGCAGGTGACTTTCAGAGATAACTAGAGACACGAGGAAACACATACAGGGTGGGCAAAGCAACAATTGTGAGAGTGAAGGCACGGAAAGCAAAAATACAAAGATTTTAGGAATTAGGAGCTGAGTGATGGCACCAAAAACATCAGAAAAATGAGGACAGGTGAGGGAACAGCAGCAATGGGGTCAGTGCCATGTGGGATCTGGGCTGGCTGCATCCCTGCTCTGCCTTGTGGACAAAAGGGAAGCACAAGTGCAAAGAGCCAAGGGTACAAGGTGGAAGGGAAAAATAATCACCCTGTAATTGGGTGCTCATTAATGGAGTCTATTAATTAATGGCCACGGAAGACCAGGTAATTTGTGGTCAGTGGCGTTCAAAAGATAAACAGTCTAGGCTGAATCAGCCATGTGGAATCCCTCCAAACTGGAGCCATCCTGGGGAGACTTCAGTATTTTCAGGGAAAAGGGAACAATCCCAAGCATCCATCACTTCCATCACAATCAGGCTGAAGTTTCTGTCTTACTTAATTTGGGCCAAATATCATAAAACAGATGAAAATTTGCAGCTGTCTGGGGTGTAAGAGGTGAGAAGATTTAGGGAGACCTCAAGAAATACAGCAAAAGGCACATTTTCATTTCAGAGTTCTTGGAATAACCCAGATCAAGAGAACCCAATCCAAGCACCGACTTTTGCCAAAGGTGATTTTTAAGCCTGTCCTCCTCTAATCCTTCTGTGGGGAAGGAATCATTGGTAGGATGATAAATACCCTGAGCTTTGGTGAGATCTGTGGGAGCATCCTTGAGAGGAAATCTCACGATCCCAAGGCAGACTGCACTTCATACTCCTAATTCACAATTATTTTGCTCAAGTGTTTGATACAAGATAGAAAGGGTTTGATATCTAGAAAACCTTGCCTGTAATACCCTCCTGACAGATCATTACATGAGTCTAATTGAATTTAGATCTTGAGATATGCTGCTCAGAACTCTTTTGCATTTCAGTAGAAATGAGATGATCATCTTTACACAGAAACTGTGACGCATATTTTCATGCACATGAAACAAATACCAAAATATTCAGGTATTTGTGTGCTTGATTTGCATATAGTTGCTACCTCTGTGTAGGAACCAAGCAATTACTCTAACAGGTAATTATGTACTCACATGTAATTTGCATAGGAGGGCAAAAATATCCTACAGTTCACTCATTCTGTAAATATTTGGGGCAAGAAAGCAAACAAGAGGTAGAAGAAAATCTGCATATTTGCCCAATGGACACAAGGAAAGAAAACAGAAATCTCCATTGTTTTCTCAATTTCCTCTTTTCCCAGAAAATGTATTTATTCTCCTGTTACTAAATTCTAAATAGCAAGAATAAACATATGCAAAAAGACACAACATTGTTACTTTTTTTTCAGACCTTCTGTTGTATGTGAATCACAGCCTCTTGAAAAAGCTCTCTAATTACTGCAATTTTTGCTTAGTGAAAGAAAAATTTGTACCCACATAGGCCTTATAATTGATTCAAACAGAAACATTCTTTTTTAGTCAGAAGGGAATGTTTCTTTGAATTATGGCAATTATTTAACAAAGAAAACTGTCATTCTGGAATGAAAATCAATAACTTTAATTTAAAAAAGAAAACACTTCAGCATTCACCACTCCTTTTCTTACTTTGTAGGATAAATTATCTGCTAAACCTATACTCATGCAAATTTTTAAAATTTCAGGATTTAAACACTTTACTGGGAAGAAAGCCTGGTTATGCATCCAATTCCTTTTCCAAACTTCATCTGTGGCTAAGAAATTCCTGGAACTGTGCCAGTCATCAGTGGGTCACTGCAGGCTGCCCTCATTGCAAAAATTTATAATTAATGGGATATCAGAGATTTGGATCCAGTGTGTGGATGTTACAAAATACATCACAAGTTTTCATAAGCTTCACAGAGAGCTGCTTTGCTTGTCCTACAAGTCCTCCTTGAACTCCACCAAAATATAAATTAACTCCCAGGAAGGGAAGACAATTCAAGTTTCTGGTATCTGACCATGGTGGGACTGAAATTGGCTCAGCAATAATATGACAAATGTAACTCTTGGTATCCCTCACTTCCCTTGATACAGAAGTGAATTTCCCTTCCTCAAGTTCTTCTTATATTGTAGAGGAAAGCATCCAGTAATTCATTTTCCCACTAGACATATTCTGCTCAAGAATTAAGTAAAAAGAGGATTATAGGTAATTTTTACTTCTAATGGGCAGCACAATCCTATTTTACCTATAGCCAGCATTTAAGGAAAGGTGCAGCTTCCTTGGAGGACAAACCACTTAAATCAGTTCTCCTTACAGTGACCTGGCAAAGATCTCCTTGGAACAGCAACCCAGTGTAAAAGTGTGCTGAGAATTCAGGTAAATAAATGAATATAGAGAACTAATGATGGGGTTTTCTGTAATATTTTCTGTAATATTTTCTGTGCTGAGAACTCAGGTGCACAACCAACAGAAAAATGAATATAGAGAACTAATGATGGGTTTTTCTGTAGTATTTCGGGCAGCAGCTTGTATTTTTTGAGTGTCCCTTCCATGCCCTGCTGTGGTTCCCAGTGCTGCACCCAAGGGGACAGGACAGGGACCGTTGACCCTATTCCCTACTCACAGGTTACAACCCAGAGTGAGGCACTGCACACCCATCCCAGAGCATGGGAACCAGCCCTGCACTGCCTATGCTAAATCCCAGACGTGTTTATTCTCTAATCCTAGGGCTGGAGAGCAGCAAACAGCTCAGTCTCCATTAGTTGCCCGACAGGATGGGACAATCATCACATGGTGATTTTCACACCTGCTTCCCTCTCCTTTTATTGTTGGGAGGCATAATATTCAAACTAGAAGGATAAGGCAATGCTCCACATCATCTTAGCCATTTCCTTACATCACACTCAGGCAACATTTGATCTTTTTCTCCTCACCTCTCTGACATTTTTTCTCTGTTTAACTCCATGTTAATCAGCTGATAAACCCAAGTTTGAAGGAAATAATAGAAGGTTTCTGAACTTCTCTCCAGAGAAACACCATATCATTTTTTTCTCAGAATGATTTTTTTAATACACTTTTGCATAGCACTCTATAAAACGTTGGGTTTGTTCCCTCAATGTTCCTTGTTTGTTTGTAAAGCCTTTCCTCAGCTTAAAGCACCACAGTTTGTCACATGAATGTACCGAGAAGCAAAAACACCTCCACGGGGTTCTCAGCACTGCCAGACTTGTTTAGGGCCTTCAGCACATCCTCAGCCAAGCTGTGCCTCATTTTACTGAGCAGAACAAGAGGTGTAATCACAGAGTCTGCAGTTGCTTCTGGGCTCAGATAAAGAATTCGTCTGTGTTCACTTCTGAACTGCTTTTTTTGGCAGAGTTTAAAATACAGAAATGAGAGTTTTGTGTGTTAACATAGTATGTGTATGTGTATATATATTTATATTTAATATATATACAGGTACATGTGTGTTCAGAGCTCCAGGTAGGAGAATTTTAAGCAAATGGAAATAAAGATAAAACAGTGACACAGAACTTCCATAAAGCAAACAGTGAAAGGGATGTCTAGGCCTTAAAATATCACACACTGGATTGGACAGGGAAGTTCTGTGTTCCCAAATCCCCCTTTGCAGCCCCTTGTCACACAGATACTGCTCCATGGGGGAAGCTCTGGGGCAATGGATGCTTGGACAAGTCACTGGGAATTGGCTGTGCTGAAGAATTTGGGAGCCAAAGGCCCCCAGCACCTCACAGTGTGGAGAGCAGGGAGGGAAACTCATCCTGTGCTGGAAGGACAGAGCACAAACCTCGTGTCCTGCCTGGCTCTGACCCCAACACACAAATTCAAAGGGATTTTTCTTTCCCCTCCTCAGTGTAGTTTGTTGCCACTCATTGCACTGACCTGTAAAGTCAAGGCCTGACCTTTTTTTGGAGTCCAAGTGAGAAAGCAGATGAGATACTGGGACAGAGGCAGACTTTTAGCCTCAGAGGCTGGCAAGGGAGGCAGAAGTGCTGTGCCTGAAATCTGTGTTGGGCCATGACCAAAACATCACTTATTCCACAGCCATCCACAGACTGTCACTTCATTTCAGTACTAGAAATGAAGGGTGGTCTGACACATAAGTCATTAGGAAAAAAAAAATTAAATCAATATTCCTGAGCCTCACAAGAAAAGAATGCATTTGAGAGTCAGATTTTTTTTTCAAGAAGAAAGTCAAGTCCAAATGCTAGTTAGGCCTGTCTGCAGCTGTGAATTGTGCATGTAAAAATATACACTGAGACTTCTTTAAACATGGAGCCAATGTTACAAAGAACTAGATGTAATTTTCCAAACAAAAATGTTATGGTCCCTACCTTTATTTAGCTGAGTAGTTTGCATGCTCAGAAGATATTCACACTTAGGGGTAAAAAATTAATTAATTTTAGACATGTAAAATTCTACCATTTCACACCCAGAAAAGGGAGGGTTGTGTCTTCTAAGGAAGAGGGGAGCACGCTTCAAATGATCACCCTAAAATGACAACCAAAGCCTCATATTAGTGCTAATGCTGTTAATTTACTCTACCAATGTTGGAAATTTGAGAGTCTTTTGAAGACCCCAGTTTATGGAGCCTAAGACTTGTATGCCTGACTGTGAGAAGAGCACAACTTATTAATCTAACAAACCATTATCAAACTAACATCACACTTTTTCTACCAAAAATGCTTAAATATTTTCTCAGCACATGAAGAATTTAAGACAGACCCTTCCATAGTTAATGCTTGTCCTAAATTCACTAATACCCCAGAATTACACCAGAAACACACTAAATCTATTTTATTCCACTTGCTTTACCACATTTGTTTAAAGATGGTCTCTTGTTGGTTCATCTGTGTCTCAAGTGACCTTATTTATGATATTATAGTTCCTGTAAGTTTTCCTCAAAAAGCAGACCTTTCCAGACACCTGAATATAATTACAGATAAAACAAAATTTATATTCATTTGGAATTTCTAAATTTCTCCCATGTGATCACCTCTATAAGGAGAGATTATGGTAAAAAGGAAAAAAAATAAACTGTCATCCAAGGCATTTGCTTTTAGCAGGGCCTTGGGTTCCTACACAAACACGATGAGCCCAAAGTCTGCAAAAGGCTAACGCAAGAATTCTGCTTCAGATTCTGACTGAACGTTAGTGACCTGTACAATGACAAAAATCATTGAACCAGTCAAGGCAATTTGTGGTGAAAAATTACAGAGCTGGAACAGAAGCGCGCTCGGAGCGCTGAAGAACCCCAGAGTCATCCTGTTCTCCTCAAAGCACAACGGGCAAAGCTTCCCCCAGCAGATACCTCAAATCCTCTGCTAAAGAATGAAATATTTAAGTGCCCTCACAAAAAAAAAAACCCAAAACCCAACAAATCTGCATCTGAAAAACGCTGCTTGGAAGATCGCGACGTTTGGAGTTGGTAGTTTGGCAGAGTTACAAAATTACATTTCAAAAATCTACTTATTTTTCCAGCGTCAAAGCTCCTTTCAGTGCACGATGACAAAACTGACTCCAGTTTCAAATGCACCTGTCAGAGCTGTCAGCCATCAGCAGCACTCTTTTGTTGTTTGGTTATGCTGCCAGGCTATTCCAGCATGTTTTCACTGAGAGGAGGAGGTGTCATCTGAATATGGCAAAACAAAACTGTGACTCACTCAGCAGAATCAGACAGACCTTACAGTTTGGAGTAAGGCACACAGCCTGTCTGAGACTGCAGACTCCTCCAGACTATCTTTCTGCTTGCACAGCACCAGCACGGAGCAGATCCCTCTGCAGCAAAATAACAAGGTAATGAGAGGAGCCCTGTGAATCAGCACTGGCTCCATCCATTGCTACACCAGCCACAATTAACACCCAGCCTGCTCAACAGAGGTGGCAAAGCAATGTTGGAGTTAGCATGGTGTGGCAAATAAAGGAATACATAATATTTACAGAGCAAATGGGGAAGCATGCAATTCCTTTGGATGTGTATGCCAAAATTAAAGCTATCTAAGCATTCACTTATTTTTACTTTCACTGATTTTTTTTCTTGCTTATAAATTTGTGCCACTGAACCCAGGCATTTTGTACCCTGTGGCAATTCCTGGAAGTTATAACAGTTGAACTAATGGGATCTGTGAAAGCACTCCCTCTTTGAGAGAGGAAATGATTTTTAGTCAAACAGTTGAATGTTTTCCCTACCATCTGCACAACCTTTTGTTAAAACACCTTCTATACCGAGACACCTGATCAAACAGATGGGGGAAGAAAAAAAGCCTTTGTTAAAGTTTTGGCATCCCGTTTCTTCAATTAGATTCTTCCACTAAGTTTTCAGCAAAACCAGTCATATGGCCCACATATTTTTAATCATAAATCTTTTGCCAAGAAGGGGTAAAAGGAAGCAATTCATTGTGCCCTGGGGTGTCTTTATAAGTCTGAAAATACATTACTGCAAGTTATAGAGCCATAGCATGGTTTGAATCATCCAGTGCCACCCCATCCCATGGGCAGGGACACCTTGAGATAGTTCTCAGGGTGCTCCAAGCCCTGTCCAGCCTTGCCTTGGACACTTCCAGGGATCCAGGGGCAGCCACAACTTCTCTGGACAACCTGTGCCAGGTCCCCACCACCTTCAAAGAGAATCCCTTCCCAATATTCCATCTAACCCTGCCCTCTCTCAGTTGAAGGCCATTCCTCCTTATCCTTTCACTACATGCCCTAGTCAAAAGTCTCTCCCCATCTCTCTTGGGGTTCCTTTAGGCACTGGAAGGTGCTGTAGGATCTCCATTTTCTTCTCCAGGCTGAACAATCCTATCTCAGCCTAGTTTCACAGCAGAAGTGCTCCTTCCCTTCACTCCAACATGTGACAAAACTTGGCAACCTCTTCTCCACAGGTCCCCTGCTCCCCACAGCAGCAGTTCCCTGAGTGTGAAACACACTGCAGCAAATACAGCAAACACTGACTGAAGTACAAGGGAAGTGCCAGAGAGGTACCACCTATGCACAAGACTTATCCTTGAAGGCCTGGACGAGCATCTGTTATTTTAAATGTTCAGTGCAGATGTCAATCCTGGCCAAAGACAACATCGTGGTACAGCTTTGGGCCAACACAGAAAATCCAAAATAAAACACACAGGCTCTTCATAGTTCATATTAGGTGCTCAAAATGCAGGTAACTCATGGCATTGCAAAGGGGTGTTTGTTCATAACTAAATGTGTGAAATTCAATGCTGTCAATACTGTAATTGGGATTAGGTGTGTACAGATTAGGTTTACAGGGAAAGAGTGTAGCCAAATTAGTTTTTTCTCTTGCCCTGGAAAAGCTCACGACCTCTGAAAAAAAAATCCAAACCTAAATGACATTTCTTTGCTAAGAAATGGATTGCCAAGCAGCTTGGCAGAGCTGCCAGCCCCTGTACCAGGCTGGGCAGTGGGGTCAGGCAGTATTGGCAGTAGGGACTGCCTGCCCCAGATGGCTGCACCGAGCTGGGGCCCAGGTGCCAGCAGAGCACTGAGCACATCAAAATCACAGCCCTGCTTCGTTTCCCCAAACAATTATGCTTTTAAAAACTCAACCAAAAGGAGTGTCAGACCAGGAACTCCTGAAACCTAGAGGGGTTGGAAAGGAAGCCCAGTGAGCAAGGGCAGCGTCAGGCACATCAGGCAGCCTCCTCCTCTTGGTGCATGGAGGTCATTCCCCATGGAGCTCATTCCCCTTGGCACAGCCCCTTCCCTGGAGTGGCACACGGGGCCATTTATGGGGGAAAAGCCTGGCAGATGCAAGAGTGAAGTGCCAAGAGTCTGGATGCTTTTTCTCCTCAGCACTGCCAGCAGCGGCATCTGGTTGCATGGCTGGCTCCTCGCTCAGCACCCACGGGGGGGCCCTGGCCTGAACTCTGCCAGGCTCTGGTGGGTCAGTCTGCGAACAGCCACCAAAAATCCTCTCTCCCTCCTCACCCTTTCACTCTCAAAGGGGAAGAGGACAAAGACAGGATTTTGTCCAAACACACTCCCCCATATCCTTTCTGTACTCTGCCCAGCGCCTCGCCTGGCTCCGTGGGCTCAGGCCCTCAGCAGGCCTGTGCTGAGGCAGGACACTTTAGCATCGAGTTTTCCTAATTAAATTTACTCTTGGCTTCAGGTTGGACAGGAATGCGAAGATTGTTGCATGTCAGGATGGAGACACCCTGCCAGCAGCCAGGGCAGAGATAGGCACAGGGCTGTGTCACGTTTACCTCAGCCTACACACCGTGCACAGGCCGGGTCTGCAGCTCGGCGTTTGCATGACTAACTACGAGCCTTATGTACATTTACACATTCATTTATGCTGCCAGATTTTTTGTATATTCAAAATATATGGTGCTACATGTTTTCTGGAAACTCGAGTTCCTGACTCTAAGGTATTTGGGATCTTGCTGTGGAATCCAAAGGCTCATTAACATTCCAGAATTAGACACCTTATTGGAAACAGCACACAATTGTGAAACAAACAAAAAAAAAAAAGGCATGAAATCTGCGTTTTTTTCTTCCCTTCACCTCCACCACATCATTTACCGTAATATAAAGTCTAAACTGCTCTTCATGACACGTTAGTCATTCCAGCACAGACAGCAAAGCTGGCTGTTCCCATTGATCATTGATTCCCCTTGCTTTGAAATGTATATTCTAAAAGCAAATTTCGACTTCCACCTTATGAAGAAAGTTATACATAGAAAATAACTATCGTTTGTAACACACTTCTGTACAACACTTATTTCTTCTATTTGTTTAATATTACCATTTTTCACTGGATCGATAACTCAGTAATCTCAGAAGTGTCTCTTGAACTGTCTACACTGCTGGGGACCTCCAAGAGCAAATAAATGTAGGGATCATGTTTGAAGTGCAGGAAGCACAGAAGGGCTCACACTGCAGTGCACGTAGATTCATGTGTGGGAATGATTATCCTCAACTTTTCAGCTCTTTGATGCATTGTGTGAAAGATACCCACAAATCTTAACCAAAAGTTTCCTACATTAAAAGCACAACCAAGCAGAGGAGCCTGGTCTTCTGGCTGTGGAGTTTTGCCTGAATATATCCCCATGTGAATACCCTGCTTTGAATGATGTAACATGAAAGGATTGTCTGCATTGTGCAGAAATTCTGTTTCCCATTACTCATACTTGTAAATGTATCTGTTCTACAGCTCCCTAAGAAATGAACAAGCCTTAGCATCAGAAGTATTCCTAACACATTTTTAGGCAAAACAGAACCAGCTAGCTGTTCCATGATATTAAGCAATTGTTTCATGCTTTGCAATGCCTCAGAGTCTCGACATAAAATTTGGATGTGTTTATGCAATTTCTGAGATTCCCTACACAGGTACTGTTGGGTCTTTTCCCACTCTGACAAGAGCTTTTCCTTGGAAGCCTGATAAACTGCACTGCTGACAGCTACGCAGTGGTGGCAACAGGCAAGAGCCTCAGATGTTGGAACAAGAAAGTATTCCAGCATTTTTAGCACCTGGGATTCTTGCTTAGCAAATATCCCCACCCCAGCTGTGGTATGGAAGAACTACAATTCTGTACATATTTTACAAAATATAAAAGATGGACAAATAAAATTAAGATTAAAAAAACCAAAGTAAATAACCCCAGGATTTTACCAAAGTGTAACTTAGTGCTTAGACTCAGTTTGATCTCTGAGCAGTATCACTGCTGCCTTCAGGGGACTGATTTGATTGAGAGATGATGTGGGACCCCTACACTGAACTCAGCTTGGGTGAAAAAATACAACTGTGCATGGAATTTTGTCAAATTCAGTAAAAGAAAAAAAAAAGCCCACAACAGGATCCTGTTTGTACTTTCATGTCTACAATAGAAGCTTTTGCTACCTGAGACTATCAGGCAGAAGCAGGCAATTTTTACATTACTTTTTATGCTCACCCAAGTACCATACACAATCTTTAAGAAAACCACAATACTCACAGACACTGCCTTTTCTTAGACCTGATCTACTTCAAATCCAGCTTTTTTAAAAGGATTATAAGGAAGGAGTTATAATGGTAAATCTCCAAATCACTATAGACTAAGCAATTTTTCCTAAATGGCTCCTTTGGGCCTTTCTGCTGAGAGCAACAGGGCTCCAGAGAGCTGCAGCTCTCCAGGATCCCACAGACCTCCCACGTCCTTTGTGCCTCCCAAAGCTGGCAGGAATTGGCACAAAGGAAAGATGGTGACAAAGATCTTCCCCAACAATGAGGTGGGGGATTGGACATTGCAACTGCAGTGGAGCAATCTGGAAAAAACTAACCACGAGGCAGCAATTTCTACACTTGATGGAAGATTTCAACACCGGGTTCACGTCAGTAAGGGAAGAGAAGTCTTTGAGCTGCTCTCCTTTGCAATGGATCTGTATTAAAATCTCCAGATGTGATGGCAGATCCTCTTTGATAAATATGGGATTTCACTTGCATGCTCCAGTTCCTCACATGCACAGGGTTGTGTTTCCTTTTAATCCTTAGCGAGATGGTTGAACCTGTGTCATCCTGTTTATCTCACCAATGTTCATTCCCCTAGCAAATGGGCAAAACCTCCCTCATTCCTTGATCAATAAAGCAGCACCTGCTCTTTCCTGCCTGTGACACTGCTATTTTGGAGCATTCATGATTTCTCCTGCCTGCAACAACTCCTCTACTTTTTGTCTATTTGAGTCCAGACTTAAAGTCATTTGTAATGATTCCTAGAAAGTGTCCTAAGCTGCTTGTGCAGCAATAATTCAGGACAGAAAGCACAGTTTAAGGATGACACCTGTATTTCTGCCCTGCTCCATCTCACGTCAAACAAAAGCAAAGTCACCTTCACTCCTGTGCTGTGTGAGCAGGGATAAGAGGGTTTTGTACATAACATCCTCCCAGATTTCATCAACCTAACAAGGAGAAAGAGAGGCCTAAGGCTGCCTGAAGGTTATCACCACACTTGACCATCTCTCTCCTCTCTGCAGACACTCCAGCACCACAGGGCTGAAGGGGAGCAGGGAACACCTGGTGAAATGAGGCAGTGCTGGACTTGTACTTATCCTCACGAGCAGCACGGCCTGGGAGTGGCTCCCAGGGAGTCTCTCCATCAAACTCACATCGAGTTTGCAGATGGATCACTTACTCTCCACACATGACTCACTGCAGACCTGAGCTGAGCATCTGCCACCAGATTGAAGACTGAGGTAGGCTGTAACACACCAAGGGACTTAGCAGGGAAAATCCTGAGCATATGGGCTCGAGGAGAGGCCAGGGTGATCTGCTCTTGCACCAGAAAAGCTGCACATCTCACAGCACACGATCATTTTTTTATAAAGCTGTAGCATATCACTGCAACGTGACTAAAATAAGCCTTGGTGACCTCCAAGACTCATTATCATGATAGATAACATTGGAAGAGTAGCGATAAAGGACCAAGAAGAGGTAAAAAGCCAAGAAGACCATTCTTCTGACTATTAAAGATGATATGCAGCTTCTCCTGTTAATGCTGCAGAGAAGGACATACCCTGCTTGCTTTGTAGGAGCAAAGGCAGCCACAGAGCCTTCAACGCATTTAGGTCCAAATGGCATCAAAACCCATGAAGCCCAAATACTGGAATAAACCAAAAATACATCATTTATCCCCTGCTGCCCTTGTCAATTTGCACACTATCTTCCAAATTTCTCTACTGAATCTCCTCTTCTATGTACTTTTCTAAATTTTTTGCTTGTAGCTCCTTTCCAGTAGCAGTGGTTTATCATGAAACAGGGGCTGGCAAGAGTTGGGAGCTTGGTTTGCTCCAGGTTTTTCACAGCAGTTGTGTTTTTATTTTAACTGGAAGCAGCAAGATGGTTATAACCGGAACATCCACAGTAAAAGGGGGTCACACTAAACATGCCAGACCTGTCTGGGCAGGTCTAATTTAAACACCAGCCTTTTAAGAACGGGACTGTCTTTGAATGAGATTTCTTTGTACTACTGAAGACAGCACACACCCTTTTCCTGCTGCTTGATTAAACAGCACTTGCCCAATGAATAGATCTTGATCAGGAATAGAAAATGCATGGAGCTGTCCTGGGGAAAATGTGCTATATCCTTTCCCAGACTCACCTGTGGGAAGGCATGTACAGCTATATAGAACACACAGGCCTTTCAAATCAGTCCTCTTGCATCTGGACCTCTGCTCTGTCAGCTGTCTGTGCCTTTAAAGTATTCCCTTTATGCATTTGAACATCATAAAGCATTAATGGCAGTGGAAGTGTCTCACAGGAAAGCTGTGCTTTCAGATTTGGCTTTGCCTCTGGAGGGCAAGCACCAACCAAGACATGAACTGTTTCATGGTTGTAGCCCAAAATCCCTCATCACAATCACAGCAGAAGGCCTGAAGTGCACATTTCACTGCTCTTGCAGGAGTGGATCCTCCCTTGCTAAAAATAACCCTGACTTTACTGCAGAACACTCATCCTTCACCTTGTTCCACTCACCCAGAATCTCACACACCAAGGCAGTGGGGCAGGAAAGTGCTAAGGAGGAGCTGGTGTTCACATACAAGGTGAATATCCAAAGTTTGGACTGCTGTGCTTTACTTTTTCCTGTTTCGGGGACCTTGGTTTCTACAAATGCACCAAGTTCATGTGAAGAAGGACAAACTCCACACCATAAATACATTCTCATTAGATTTCTAGAATAACAAGGGATAACAGAAAATTTCACTCCATCAGAGCAAGAAAATTTGCTGCCTAGAACACAGAGCTGGATTAACTCTGCTGCCTGCTCCAGTTTTCCTGAGTTATCTTGGGGAAATCTTCTATTTCCCATAGAAATGAGCATGAGCTGTCGGGTGTTGCAGCTCCCACTAATTTCGAGACTTTGCTGCTTCAACACATTTCAAAAGTTCACACCTCAGCCTCGTTGCTGTAAAATGGAAAGAACAGCATCTCTTGACCTCACAATAATACCATGAGGATAAACATGCCCAAGGTTTCAAATCTCTTGAGTGTTATTACATGGACAGCAGCGAGGTCAGGCAGGCCCCCATCTCCAGGGGTGACTCACTTCTAGGAGAAGGTGCTTGCATTCATTTGGAAGGACAACAAGGCATGACTCAATGGATCAAAGAAATTTATCAGCAGTGAAATCAACACCTAATGTTAAATTCTGAACTCCTTTCTGCCAGTTCATTTGCATATTAGAGCTTTACATGGTTGGTATTAGCTGAAACTAGACCCACTTGACAGGCAGAATGGTTAATTATGTGATTATGAAATTTCTGCAGTGGCTCTGGTAAACATTGTACAAAATGGAAATTATTTTTGCAACAATTTTTTTTTAGCATTGTAGTGTATTTGTTCTCTCTATTTTTTAAAGGCTTCAAGAGAGAATTTTGGGAGGCACTCCTCCACCATTCTTTCTCCATCCACACACTCAGCTCTCAAGGGGGGGGAGGACAAAGCTTGTTAGAGAGAGGATTTTAACTACTCCTCAAAAATTTGTATTGGGCTATATAAGCATCCGCTTGCCTCTTTGGATGGCAAAGAGGGATCATTCTGCAAAAAGAATTCTTTACAGCACTTCATCCAGCTTAGCCCTTGTCTCCTGGTGCTTAGACAAACAGTTTTTGGTTTATGTAAATAGTTGGTGGATCAAATTTCCCTGGCTGGCACACCCAGCCAGCCTGAATCACCCAGGGAAACATAAAGAGAGTCACCTTTTATGCAGTGCTTTTTCACCAAAGTACACAACAGTTGCTACCTTACCCTTTCCTCACCAGCAAACAGATTTTTCATTCTGAAAGAACTTTTCTGTGGATCAACCCACTGAGTAATGCCTGGTAAAGTTTGATCTGGCTAAGAGGAGGAACACTGGGTGTGAAACAAAGCAAAATAAATGGTCTAAATGAGCCTTGACTTCTGGACTTCCATGTTGTTGCTCACACGACTGAGTGCTCCAGGGTCATCTGCTCTTCCTGCAGCCTCCTCACGTGCCCCGAGTCCAGGACAGGAGGATTGAGGCAGCTGCAAAAGTCATGGAGAAAAACCTGGATGAGCCCCAGGAGTTCACCCACACGGGCTTGTCAGCTGCCATTAGTTGGGTCTGCCCTTCTGGAAAGATCAATTCAAGGCAAAGCCAACTGGGTCAAGAGTAGTTACACCTCTCCAGTGAAATATTATGGATCAGGAAGCAGCCATGTGCCCCCTCTCCACCCATTCTTGGCTGTCCTGCACTGCAAAGCCTCCCCACAATTATTGGGACAGCAAAGCCCAACACATCTCGTGTTTGGCCACAGCTCAGCTGTGCTTCCCTCCTCCAGGAGCCAAGAGATCCATCCTTCTTCCTGTTTGAACCTGGAAGGAAACTCTCCTGAGGCTGCTGGTCACTGCTGCAGCCATGGTGCCAAACTGGGAGGAGATGCAGATCTGCTGCTGATGCTTTTCAAAACTTCAGAAATAATTTCTAAGTCAAACCCTTGTTTTAAGGCTCAAAGATGAAACAGGTTGGAGAAATTATTTTTAGATGTTTCTTTTCGCATTGTGATGTCTCAGAAAGCCTCAGCTCTAGTTTTAATAATCAATCAGCCACTGTGCACTCAGACTGGCACACATTAGCTACCAGCAAGCAATCCCAGACTGAGAGTAGCCAAGAGTTCCCAGAGATCACACCACTCTCCACCCCAATTCCTCTGGACCCCTGCCCACATCCCAACCAGACCCTCAATCCCACCTCCAGCCCAGCCTCTGCCTCACAGCTGCTGCAGGACTTTAAAAGGACTCTGAAGAACAAAGCACTGAGTTCTGAATTCTCTATGGAAACCTAAATGTAATCCCTCCTACGTCAGCAACTCACCTAAACTTTGCAACCATCACACACAAAACACTGGAAAAGCCAAAGCCAAGCACTGGTTTCATTGAGGAAACAGAGGGAAATTGGAGTTACTGGAGTTATCCCTACTCATTGACCATTAGAAACGTGAAATGCTTTGTAAGGGTTTGATTGATTGCAGGAGAACAATTCCATTGTCCGACCAGCTCACTTCAGAGCAGAGTGTGTAGACTGAAATCTTTTCTGTTTGTTTAAACTCTTTATAGAAATTCTTACATACTTGTGGTTAAACAGTTGTAAATACATGTGCATTTCCAAACTGTGGAACTATCTCTGTTCCATCACTCTATTAATACTTTAACTTTGCACAATTCCCAATTTTTTTTATGTGAAGTGTAATTATATTGATTTGTCTCAGCAGTCTTCCAATTCTTTTACTTCATTAATTCTGTTGCTATATTACTCAGACTGACTTTGACTGCGACAGTGCTTATTAGCAATGTGGAGCATAAAATGTGAAGTGTAAATCACATAAATCACGTGTATCTTACTCCTTGTTGAAGGTGCAAGCCACAGCACTTTCTGCACAATTTCCAGGAGATGTCTTGGCACTATTATGTTTTGAAATATTGTGATAACCAGAGAACAAAGCTTCTAAACCTCAATAATTAAAAAAAAAAAAAAAAAACAAAAGGAGAGGGGAAAGAGGAATAAAAATAAGAAAGAAAGCATCTTTGGGTAGATCTTGATTACAAAGCCATTTGTGACCCATGAAGAAATGGTGAGAAAAGAGAAGTGCTCACCAGGGGAAAATGTAAGGAGAAGGTGGCACCAGGTGGGCAGGGGCCTGGGCAAGTGCCCACGGCTGCTGGGCAGCTCAGGGCAGAGCTGCTGGTGTGGTGCTCCCTGTGGGAGTTGGCACAGGCTGGAAATTAACTGATGTGATACATAAATCCTCAGCAAAACTGACTGCACACACCCAGCTGAAAAATGTAAGTAAACAATAATTCCTGTCCTTTTTATACCTATTGCTTCAAGCTCCAGCATGCTTTAATCCTTCATTTTATTTGATATCATTTACCTTATCCAAGGCATATAAAAGGATACGTTCTCCTCCTCAGACTGCCTTCAACTTTCTATGAAACTGGCTTTAAGTAGGCCAATATTTGTACAGCACATAATACCTAAAAGGGGCTCCCCTGTCTAGATAGGCAGAGAAAATTCCTTTTTTAGGCCTTCAGCATAGAAAAAAAGCACAGCATGCTTAGAGAGGCACGGTGTGGCTTCAGCCATGTGTTTGATATTCCTTGCATGCGTCCCTCATGTCAGAAAACAGAGGACTAGGTGCCAAAAGTCACTCACTTTTCAGATGTGACATGTCTAGAAACGCCCCCATCTTTGAACAGAAACAATCAGGAGCATTTCCCTCTTGTAGAGCTTTCATACAGTTGTGAGAAATACAGGGTTATAAAGTCCCCCATGCCTCAAACAAGAATAGAGGGACTGACAGGGAACAGAAAAGTGGTGGAAAATAGGAAAAGCAGTTAAACAAACGAGCCTGGAGAACTGGGTGCTGTGCCTGACTCCACCTCAGGTGCTTTGTTTGGCCTTTGGCAAGTCACTTATCTCCTCTGTTTCCTTAATATTTTTATGGAAACTCACAGTTAGAATTATGTGCTTGTACAAGTTAGAGATCAGCACCGAGGGCAGTAAAAGCATCTTTGAGTTACAGAAGAAAGAAAAGCAGGGAATGAAATGATGGGGTTGAAGAGTGAAGGGTGAGGAGCCTCAGCTCTTGCTCTCAGTGTCTGACATTGCTCCTTTATCACCAAGTCATCGACAGAAGCCTGGATTGCTCTGCCTCTAAGGGCCTTATTTTATCTTCTCACCTGCACAGGGAGGATTTCTCATCTGGGCAGTTTGCATAACCGTGCCTCATCGCAATCATCGTGTGACACTGCCGAGCTGGCACCTCTCCCTCTCTGTGCAGTTATCACCACCTTATCTCGACTTGGCCCTCATTTTCTGCTTTTGCTTCCTGCAGGCTGAGTGTTGGGAGAGTGGACTGCATGTGCTTTAAATTAATACCCCTCCAGTTATTCCCTGAACATTGTTATCCTGGGGAACACTGCACTGCGAGCTTCACCTCTGATTGTGATCTTTGTTAGCAATAGTGTTATATATATTCAAATAAAACCTACATGTACTGCTGCAAGATGCACGGCAGCTGTTTTAAGTACTTTAAGGCCTTTAATAAATTCATACTTCATAAATATTTCCATGTCCCAGAATGAATCTGTAATATCTGGTTTCTTTCATCACAGCAGTATGCAAGTTGCTGAAACTGTCTCAGTTGCTGACTTTTTTTCTCCAGTCTTATTAAACCACAAAAACTTGTATACACCCAAAAAACCCAGTTGCATGTGGAATGGAAGAAGACTTTAGACTTCAAGCAGCCTACTTTTAGCTTATCTAAAGCCCCAATGCAAGTGACATTACAAAAAGTTCCACTCTGACAGAGGTTATCACTGAATTAGTGGTGCACACACAGCTGGAAAGCTGTGCTGCTTCCTGAGCACTGCAGAAATAACTTTTATCATTAAATACTCCTGCAAAAGATCCAGCGCCCTGCTTGACTCAGTTTCAGGAGATCCTGCTCCAACTCCTCAACATCCATTTGGCCAATTCTAATCCTGTGATGGGGCAGTCTCACCTCTTTGCAGTGATTCTGATGGAAGTGTTGAAAAGCCATTTCGGAGGAAAAAAGACAAAAATACTAATTCATTTTAAAATAATGTTTTCTCAGAAAAAGCCACGTGGTGCTGTTCCTTTTAGGATCAGAGGGCTGGACACAAAGAAGTATCAGACATGACAATTAATGAGAAGCAGGAAAGTGTCTTTGTGATACCTAATGCTGAAATCAATCAAGCCTTTAATCAGTCTAAACCCAGTAGTGGAGGTATCCCAGGGAACACAGTTCTGGCAATAGAAAGTATGGAAGGGAGAAAACAAGAGAAAGGTATTTCTCAAGACAAGACATTAATAATTAAAAAATAATTAATACATGAACTGAAAGGACTCTCACTGTCCAAACTAGTACCACAACCCTGCATTTCTATAACTACATCCAGTGAAAAGAATACACTGTTTTTTACCAGTGTGAATAGTGATCTGTAAAACCCTGGTGTGCAGGCAGGCACCACCATCCTGGTTTAGAGCTGGGGCATTTTTTCATGCCTGCATTGGTCCAAGGCCCCTGTTTGTAGGGCAGCTCACCCACCTTTAAGGGCTTTCCCAAAGAGCCTCCTGCCCTTCACACAGGTGAGAAAAAGACATCTGCTGAACACATTTCTGTAATTACTGCACTGCCATGGGGTGAAAAGTCTATTCAATGAGAAGGTCTGTGATCCAGTGTTTGAGTTGGACAAGGTCTGGGTGCAGGCACTGGAACCTCCTTGGGCTCGAGGAGCATCTCAGCAGCAGGGAGAGCAAACAATCTGCTATGAGAGCCCTTAATGCTGTCTAACAATGTTTGTGTGTGTCTGCATAGATAAAAAACCACTTCATGCTGCTGCTGAATGACTTCTTTCTCCCTCCCTGTTTGGATTTACTCCAAAGCCAGGATTATAACTGCTCTTTGCTAAGCAACAAATGTTAACTATTGCTACTTCATCAAAATCCTGCACCAGTGCATTTAACCAGTTTATCAGCCAGCAAGATGATATTTTCATATTTGCTAGCCTGGAGCTCCACTAAAATTAAGATCAACTGAGTACAGATATAACAATTATCAATTTTCATTCTTGAATAACAGCTTGAAATTGCCTTCAGGAAAAAGGAGGGTCCTTTGCTTTGGATAAAAAAAAATAAAAATTTAGATATAAAATTAACTACTTTTTCTTCCTCAGGCTAAACATGTGGTTAAGCTCACTAAAATTATTCAACAGCTTTACAGGTTGCATCCCTATTTGCTTTAGCTTTTAGGTTGATAAATGAGTAAGTGGAAAAAAGCTGTCAGGGAGATTACACGGTGCTACCAGCCTGCACTTTTATCTATCCCATACTGAACTATTTTCTGCAGCCAGCTGAAACTGGGGAAGTTTGAAGCACCTCTGAAAAAATTCCTCCAAAATTGCCAAGTCTGATTGGATATCAGACATTTGAGTCTGGAGTTCTGTGCACTGTGTGTCACAGTGGAATATCCTCTGTGTCAAAGCAGTTTAATGCCAATTGAAGAGACAATAGTTTTACCTAAACAACTTGATGAAAATGGAAATATAATATTCATTATTATGCTCAGAGAAATTTAAAAATTATGAAATTATTGGTAAACTTAGAAGTAGAAAAAAACTCTTTCACGTTTCTTTTTTTTGAGCCTGGCACAAATATCAGGAAGATCTGGTGGCTCCATCTTCCCCAGTCCCCAAGCAAACAGAACAAATCTTTTATGTACTCTTTATAAGACAGCTCCCAAAGGCAAAAAATTAACTCCTGGAAGAATAAACAAAATAATGGCATTTCCCATCTCTTCCTACTATTTTTTAAATCAAAAAGTGCCAGATGATGGATTGATTTCTTTGCATGCAAAAAGAGTTTTCTTCTGTCATTGGAGAAAACAACACTGTTGGATTTTTTTAAAATTTATTTTTGAAGGTTTTCCCACTGAACATACCTGACATTGTTCTAGTGGATCCTACCAACCACAGTGAGGCAAAGCCATGCAACTGAAATAATGTCATGTCTGGATTGCTTAAAGCTGCCCAAAGATTAAAGCAGCCCAGTCCTACCTTGCTCAACCTGCAAAGATTGCAAACTCCTTCTTTAAGGCACGTGTGGTGGGGCATTGCATGGGACTGTGTATCCCAGGAAAAGGTCAAAGGCACTGATATCCTGTTGAGCAACATTTTCTATGACTGAGACAAATGTAGCATCAGATCAAAAGGGAGGAGGCTGAGTGAAGGATCAGCTTGCTATCAATTTGAAGACACAAGAAAGACAAAGCCATTCCATCAAGAAAAATTAACCCACATAGATAAGAGAGAGATGGTGAAACGGCTTGGAGATGTGTTGATAAAACTACTTCATCAAAGTGGTAGATTTGAAATGAAGTCTCTTAGTGAATTTGGACAGCTTTTTTCCCCCCCAGTGAAAATTTCCCTATTAAATTGTACCATTTGTAATTTCCAGACATCAATTTTTATGGCTTTTTCTTTTGGTAACAGAACATCTTTCTGAAGTTTGAGTTTTAAACAGCTGAAGTTGAAACAACACCATAAAGCATTTTAAATACATCAGAATAACTGCTCTCAGGGTTTTTAACTTATAGCAACCCACATTTTCCACTTTTTCTCCCCAATCAAACCCAGAAACAGCACCTAAGTGAATTGTCCTGGCCAGCTTTCCCCACTGCAGTGGTGCATGGACATTGCAGGCAGGCACAAGCTCTGCTGGTTTACCTTTGTGCCCATGGAAGAGACAACCACACACCTGTAAAGAACCTTCACAGGGAAGGAGAAGCTTTTCCACAGGCAGCCACTGCAGGAATCCGTGCCCTGAGATTTCAGCTTGGTTACAAACTGACACTCACCACATTTCTCAGGTGGGAGACAACCAAAAAGCAAAAATTCCACTTCTTACAGATACTAAACTCTGGATAGTGACAGAAACCCAAGATATCTTCGTCCACAAGCCTGTTTGCCTTGGCAGCTACAGCCCAGGCTGGGCTGGATGGCAGAGAGCAGTTTCCTTCCCCACAAGGTGCCAAATGAATTTCGTGCTGATTAAGCCACATCGGTGAGATTAATTCCACCGTATTTGAGCAGAAGAATGAGTGGCACCTTTGGGAAGGTTATTCAGGAGGGGAGCTGTTAGGCTGAAAGCCAACAGGGTTTCCCCCCCCCCCCCCCTCCACTTAATCAATAGATCAGGGCAGTAATTACAGCCACCATCAACAGCTGCTCGGTGCCATTGAGAGCCACCGTCCTGCTGGGCACGGAACCGGCTCTGGGATTGCAATTAACACACCACCCACAGCCCTGCCACAGCAACCAGCCAGGAGCCACTCAGAAAGGTCCATTTTTTCACAGCCTCAAAGACAAGATGCAGTAAAACAATAGTGTCCTTGGTTTAAAAAAAAAAAATTAATTGGGAATCTCTCTTGAAGGAGAACAACACCACCTTTGCCTTCGTTTGTCCCTGCTGGGAGTTCACAGAGGTTTTGGGGTGGTGACAACATTAAGGAACTGTCTGGATAGATCTCCAATCTTTGCACCTGTTATGGGATAACTGAGATGACAACAAGAGGTTCAGGTAGTAACTAATCCATGATTCCTCCCCTTGTTGGTTTATTCTGCCATAGCAAGAGGTGTGTGTGCACACCATGGATCAACACCTCCCATCCCCAGTTTCAGTAGGAATTAGTCAACCAAATGTTTGGCTCCAATGAACACCTCGACCACAGGAGATCAGTGCAGAACAGCTACACAACTCAGACTGGAAAGGAGAGCCTTTCCATAACAGTAATTTTCCAGGAACTTTCAAACATTTATTGTGTCTCTGGGTCTTCTGTGTCTGGGGACACAGACACGCTCAAGCTTTTGTAGGTTAATGTAAACAGTGCATGGAGTTGAGCACAGCATTAGGATTCAGACCCCTCCAGCTAACCTGCAAATGGAGAGGAAGTTCAGGATCACCGGCACATAATTGTGGAGTTGGGGGAGCCAGCCCCACATTTGACTTTTCCCTCAGTTCGGATTTCCCTGCATATAGAAAGAGTGGGTGGATATGGCAAGACAGGCAGTACTTATATATCAGCTGATGTCACATCTGAATGCAATTCTAGATTTACTATTACAACTCTTCCTTCATCTAGGCAATAACTACCTGCCTGCTAAAAGGCATCAGATTCTTTTATTGTTAAAATGAAACTGGACCTGGTGCCCTGGAGCAACTGATTTCAATCTCCAAGTTCATATGGTTTTTCTTGCTGACAAGACTGGTTTGAAGGGGAGCCAAAACGCCAGCAGCAGTTGCCCTTGCTAAGGAGAACCTTCAAAGACATTTTGAGGGTTGTTAATAGAGTTACACACACAGAGTTTTCTGCAACAAATCCTGGATTATAATTAGTTCCCCCAATACTTCACATGGGATGGGGAGGATATAAGAGGCAATTTGTGCCCTACTGTGGAAGGGAGAAGAAATCTTGAGTTTGCAGGACATCAATCAAAAAAAAAGTCAAATGTTGCACTGAGCTGCCAACATCCCTCAAGTGCAGGAGGTACTGACTGATCATCTACAGGTGCAAGGACCAGATTTTCACATGGTCTAAGGGCTCTTGCACAAAAGCAATGAAAACTTCATGAATTTTACTTGTGTATCACCAGTTTTTCAAATATCAAGCCTGATGCTTTGGGGATATACAACATCCAGGCAAGTCACCAATCCTAAACTGAGAGAAAAGCTGGAAATTGTGTTATTCAAGATTTTTAGAGTAATGGTGTTGCAGTGCGGGTGTTCCTATGGATATTTCAACACACTTTACATCACCATGTGACATGCTCTAATAACACAAACAACTCTGCTGTGGAATAAGCACAATTATGAATTTTCCAGATACCAGACATGATCCAGGAGGAGCATCCCCCTTTTCTCACTTGCTCTGCTTTCCCTGCATTCCATGGAACTGTTCTCTGTGACACTCTGCAGTTTTCCTACAGAAAAAGGAAAGTTTTCCTAAACCTTCACATTATGCTTACCACAATTCAGGCTTATATTTGAAATCTGGATTCTCCTCAAGAAGGATTGCAGTTATTAATTTTTTTTTTCCTTACTACTAAACTGCTGCATTTGCAGCACTTTCTAGGCAGGGGTTTACTATGGTTTGTCTGTGCTAAGCAGTTGCTCTGACTAACTGCACCAAACAGTTCCAGTTTTTCTGGACCTGCTGCATTTTTCTGCATTTTGCAAACACTTTAGAAGGAAAAAAAAAAAAAAAAGAAAAAGAAAAAGCAAAGGGCCCTGTTGAAACCCTTGGGCTGCTGGGCAGCTCCAGGAGTTCCAGGCCCAGGGCATCTCTGAGGGATTGTCCCCTTCTGCTGGGCACAGGGACCCTCAGAGGTGTGACTCCCTTGGCCACCCATACCTGAAAGCAATTCCATCTATTTTGGCTCCAGGATGGAACCAGCTTCAAGGAAACATAAGCCAAGATGACTCCATGGTTTCCATTCCCAACCTCTGCTCTTCCTGAGAGCAAAAGGCTGCACTGCCCTTCCTGGCCAAACAGCCCCAAGGGCTCTCCAGCAGCTCCTTGAGAAGTTTCTGCTCCCCAGTCACACAACTGGAGAGAAATCCTGAGCCAAAGGTAGGCAGGCATATTCCATGAAAGCTTCCATATTAATTTCCAGGGCTCAGTATAAGAACCTATTTATCATTACTTTTTATTTTAAAATAGTCTATTGTTTTTGACACTGAAGTTCTGATCTAACAATATCTCATCACTTAAAAATATAGGTATTTAGAAGGCAATGATGTAAAAAAAGGGATCAAATCAAAAGGCAGATCACCTTTACCCTCAGATTTACCATATCTGGAGAAAAATCTTGGATATTATTGTTTCACAATTGGTTATTGATTTTAATTTGAACCTCTTTTGTATTCTTATATGCTGGTTCTTACTAGGATTCATATGTATTTGCACTCTACTGTGCTATAAATGAGTCAAAAATCAGATTGTTAAGTTCAGAAATTTAATACAATTTGTTCCAGCCCAGCACATCACTGTCTCTGGTAACCCCATTTCCAAACAAACTTCCTTGCAGCTCCCAGCCTCTGGAATATCTGCCCAAAAATCAGTGCAAACCAAGGGTTCACTCCTCCTGACTCACCACAGAGTCTCTTTTCCCCTTTCACTGTAAGAACCTGGGGGATGGAAACCATTGCTAAACACTGTGGGATTCCTAGAGAAAAGACAATTCCCCATTTCCAGAGCATTTGGATCTGCCTGTAAATAGTCTGTTAATAGAGAGCCACAGATGGCTCTTAACTCAGCAGCAGAATAAATATAGCAAGTTTTATTTGATCTGATCTGAGGTGGTTGATGAAGCCATTTGTTTACAAGTGTGTTTTTTAAATAAGATCATATGCAGTGCCCAGAGCATTGTCTGGGTGCTCTTTTATTACAGTTTGTAAAACTCCAAATAAAACCAGGAGGCGAGCCCATCATTCTTTGGAGCTTTGCCTGTGCAGCAGTAGGGTTCTGGGCACATCACTAAGCATTCAAAACAGAGCAGAAAGAATCAAACCAGCAGATTTTCACAGCTATGAATTTTGCACTTGTGCTCATCCCCACAGAAAGATGACACAGCTCTTGCACATGTTTTTTACTACTGCTGTTCACAAAGTAACAAGTGGGAAACTCTGAGGATGCACTGGAGATTTGCAGTTTGGAGAAGCCTTACACTGTTACACCCACTTTTCTCTAGAATATTAAAGTTGTATCAAATAATATCACAGTTTTATATGAGCTGGCCACCCTACTGCTCTAATTTATTTCTCTCCCCAGAACAGGGCTGTAAATCTGTACCAGGACATTTTAAAAGAAGCAGGAGAGCATCAGTCAACATAAAGGCATCTTTCTCACAGCACTGAAAATCCAAGTGGAATTTATTTCCAGCTCTGACCTGTGAATTCCCCCCTCATTTCTCTGATCCCTTGCTGTGTTTGAGTCATGTGGAAGCAGAGCCTCCCTCGTGGTCCTGCTGTGCCAGCCCCATGTGCAGGAGCACAGTCACTCCTGCCACCAAAAGCTGTCACCACCACACTCAGACACTGCCCCAGGGCCTGCTAGAGCTATTTTATTTCTACCAGAGGCAGCCAGAGCAGACACAGAGCAACCTGTGTACCCCCAAAACAAACCTGATAAACACAACACCCACAGCAGTGGGAGGAGCAGGAGGATGAAGAACCCGTCTGGACTGCACTGGCATTTGGATATGGGTCTGTGTGCTCCTCAGAAGATTTGAACAGAGATGAAATGCAACCATAGCATAGGCAGCCTTGAAGAAACAGCCCTCCTTCCACACCATGTGCAGCCTTTTAATCAAAACAAGGCACATCTGTGTAGACACACAACTCAGACTCTGGTACTGCAGTTCCTGCACGGAGCTCTCTCTGGATGGGATTTTGTGCACTGAAGGAAATTGTGCAAACAATAAAAGAACCTGCTCACTGCAGCTGGAGGGGACACAGTCACAGCAGCCTCAGACTGAGCAGCTCAGCTCTGCACTTCTTCTGGCATCTCGAGCAGGTTTGGCAGCACAGCTCCGCTCCCTCCCTCAGTCCCACAAAGGGTTTTTACTGAGCAGAGCAACAAATCTTCCCTCAGCCTCTGTGCAGGATATTGCAGGCTCATCCAGAACCTTCTTTCCCATTTCTGTCTGGATCAGGGCAGGATAGGAGCAGAGTAGACCACACAGCCCACCCCTGACTGCTGTGTCTGGCTTGCTTTTGGTCTGATTCCACCTAAAATTCAGGCTGGGGTTGCACATGTGAGTTCCCATTGCTGCCTCAACGTCCTTTCAATCTACTGACCAAGTTAAACTCGGAGAGAAAAGCAAAGTGCAACCTCACACTTCAAAAGGCATCAGAAAATCAACAGGGAGAGGGACACCTGACAAATGTTCAATCACAAGAGAGCGTCAGCTCTCTCAGTGAGAGATCTTGCACTTTCTCCAACACTAAAACCCACCAGCCACAGGCCCCCTGTAAAAGCCAAGCTCCTTAAGTGGCACGGAGATATCTATCTTTAAAAAGGAAAGCAAAGTTTCTGTCTGGCTCCAGTACTGATCTATGGAAAAACACATGAAAATGGAAGCAGGAAAATACTGAGACTTTCAGGCTGCATCCTCTGCAGCTTAACAAACCCAACAAAACAACAACAAAAAAAAGAACCAGTAAAAGATATTTCTCCTCTTTTTAAGACAGTGAAAAATCGGTTAAATTTAGAAGGAGGAAGTATTCATCCCCTTAGAGCTGAGCTAGAAGCAGGGCAGAAGAGCCCAATCAGCAACATTAATATGAATCAAGCCCATTCCAAGTGTCCTGACCTTAGTGCTGCAAACTCACTCCTGCTCTTCACTGTCTTAGGAGAACACCTGGAGCCATGGCTTGGCCTCTCTGCCACCTACAGAGGGGACATTGTCCTTCAGAGGAGAGGACATCCCAGAGCCATCTGTCCCCACGTGGCACTGGCAGCCCCAGAGTGCAGCACCCCACGCTGGGCCCCTCGGTGTCCTTGGTGCTGTGACATTGGCAGCTGCATTTCAGACGCCACTGGGCACGGGTGTCCTCTCCCAGCCAGACAAATTGGAAGTGGCATGTGGGGAATGATTGACACCACATGTAAGTTCTTATCCTGTCAAAGCCTTGTGATGTTGTTAGTTGTCAAACCCTGCCACTGCTTTGCCACAATCCTACATGATGCCCAATGTCTACCAGGCTTTTCAGCTGCCCACAGCGCTCACAAATTCCTTTCTCAGGGTTGTGCATATACCTTCTGCATAGCCTGCAGTCATAAAGGCTTATGAAAGTTCATTTGTTTCACAGAGGATGTTGTAAAAATTTTTTTTTTTTGCTTGCTGGACTTGTAGGAGAGGAAGCTCTCTTAAATTGAAGGCTTTTTTTAAAGAAGTAAAAAAAAAAAACCAAAGGCAAAACTTGTTCTTGTGCTACCAAACTCTGCATTCAATGGGCAGGACTGGGGGGAAATAAAAACCATTAAAAATAGGATTTAAAATCCTCCCTTTGCAGCATTCAGCAAATGCACCTCAAAGTTTAACCTACCCAGGAACTGCCAGACCAGTCCAGCTGCTGATGAGAGCAGTCCTGGATCCCTCCACCCACACAACCCAGCCCTGGCTACACAGAAAGACACTTTTCAGTACTGCCAAGTACCCAAATCACTGAAAAACGTGTAAATTTTTTTTCCAGGAGCTGCCAGAGGGATGGAAGGATACCGTGGGCTGGGAGGGATGCAGTGACACCCCTCTCACAACCACCCAGGGCAGCAGAGGAAAGCAAACCGAGCTGGCACACCGCATTTTAGGGGTTGGAGGGATGTGCTGGATGGAGCAATCCCTGCAGAGTCACAGGGTATTTAGCGGGGAATGTTTCAAACTCCAGCAGCATTCTCGGCCTTTTGAGAAGCAAATCTCTTGAGATGTCTCAGCCCAGGACCGAACACTGACAAATCAGCTCAGGGGGCACAAACAGCTCAAATACAGCCCGTGGTTCTCCTTCCAGGAAAATCAGACTGGAATTCTGCTGGGGCCCGTTAAATCATCTGCATCTCTGCCTGGGACCACTCGGTACAGCCAGAACTGAGGGTTCCCTTTCCCTGAGCCATTGTTGCAAAGATCCGCTTTTCTTTTTTTTTTAATTGTATTAAGTCTATTAAAAGGGATCAGAAAACCAAAAATAAAAAGCAAAAGTCTTATCATTAGCAAAGGATTTAATTAAAAAAACACCTACAAGTCAGGGCAGGAACTGCACCTTGCTTTGCCTTTGGAACACAGCTTGTGCCTCCCCAGCCTCACCACAGTGCAAATATTCAGCTCTTTTTTGAAAGAGGGGGAAAAAATATATTCTCTGCTTGCATAATCGGTACTCCTGAAGCTTGGGGATGCTTGAACTAACACATTCTTGAATTTTAAAAAGCTTGAGTGAGGAAATTCAGCCCACCACCACTTGAGGACTTATTTTGTCCCCATGGGACCTCAGAGCAGGCAGCTCTTGTGGAACAGGAATCCTCTCCATACTTGGGAATGTGGCAAATAAAACATCAGCAAAAAGATTTGAAAGGATTGATCTTTACTACACCTTGATAAGATCAGCCCTTTTTGGATCTTCTGGGGTTTGGGTTTCTTTTTCCTGTTTTTATTCTGAGGTCTTTTGGGATTTTTTTTCTAGAGCAGTTGGAATATGAAGAAAAAACCTAAATTTTTCAAGGATTAGCTGCTTCTGTTGCAAACACCCAAATCCCATTTTACTCAAGAGCACATTCAGTATTTTTATGGCATGTAATATACCCAGTGAGTAATTCCTTAGGCTTCACTCAGAGCCATAATTCCCAAGTGAGAAGCCAAGACCTCAAGTGAGGCAGCCAAAGGCAAATTTTTCTGGATTAAACAGGAAGGGCAGATAGGTGGTTTGGGAAATTCATCCTAATCCTACAGAAATTATGAGTCATGGAACATTTGGCCAGAAATTGTTCCCAAATTTTCATGGTGTCAAGTGTTAAATGCACCAAGAAACATTTGTTTTACAAATTGATCTCCCCAACAGATAAACCAGGTATCACACGTTCAGCTATTGATGAAGGATGTGATTGATTTGTCATTTGCAATCATCTGACACCAGAAACTGTGGGGCTTTATCAGTAATTCTTCCCCCTACATCCATCCCACAAATTCTGGTGGGGGATAAGAATCGAAGTCAAAATTATTCCCAACATGAAATAATCTAAATTAGTTGGAACCACCCACCCCATCTCTTACAAATGACAAAGGCATCAACCACTGTTAAACTTCTCCACAGGACCTTTTCAAGAGATTTCTGAGTTTATCCATTTCAGGATGAAATTTGGGTCACTTATAGGACAGGAACAGCCCCATCTCCAAATAAAATGCTCCAGGTTACCCTGCTTGTGTGAGGCAGGGCAGGAAACCAAATCCCAATTTCCCCACTCTCCCAATTAGCATTTTCCGTGGTGGATGGGCCTTCCCTCACCCAGCTGTTTGCAGGGAATGTTTCCTGGGCAGGGATGGCTTTCCAAAACTCCAGTTTTATTCCCTCTGTCCCTACCCAAAGAGCAACACTGTCCTGAGCTAAAGCAAAAACTTGCAGCAGGATTTGTTAGAGGAGAAAAATAATCATCTTCTCTCCTTCAACATGGTCAGGAGAGATGCGACCAGTTCTTTTGCTTTCTATCAAAACTGGTTTTTTGGGACCAAAACAAGCAGGTATTTTTTTCTGCTGCAAGTGTAGGCATCCTTCCTTCAGTTTTAGAAGAGGGGGAAAATGGTGATGTTTCATTCTTCTAAAAACAAAATAAACCCAAAGAGAACAACAGAACCTGGAGTTGTGCTGCAATGCATTACATCAACCAGAAACCCAGAACACACCGAGGGTCCTTCTTCTATGTATTTTCAGGAAAATAAAGCCAAATGTGCAGAAGCCTCCCTTGCAGTGCCTGCCTGAGGCTGAAATCAGTGCTCAACCCTTCCTTGCCTCTCCCAGCAGAGCCAAAGGCACGGGATGCTGAACACTTGGAGACTCCCTCAGTGCAGTGCAGGTGGAATCAGCTTCCCCCTGCCCAAGAGTTTAATAATTCTCTTTGCTCTCACCACCAAGTATCACTGATAAATCTCTTCCTGCTCTCTGCATTTTCCCCAGATCCTGGCAGGTGAGCTGCAGAAAACAGCACCTTCAAGGAAGGAAAATCCTAAATAGCTTCTTCTCTGTGCCAGGTCAGGATCTCTCCTCTCCTGGCCTGTGTGATTGCTCCAGGTTAAACTTCCAGCCAAACCCAAACACAGCAAAATAAACCTCAATTTTCTCCACTCTGCCGCCCTCCGTTTGGGGGAATTTTAACAATTTGCTGGTAAATCCAACTCTGAGGAGTCCTAGTGATGACTAATCACCAACAGACATGTAGTCACAGCTGCTCAGATATTTATTTCTTGTCTAAACCCAACTCTGAATACTTAAGCACCTTAATAGAAGGAGAATAATAAATACAGTCCAAATATAGGCAGCAATCCAACAGAGCCATCACAGCTCTCTTAAATCCCCCATCTTTCAACAGTCCTTCCTGCAATAGCTCTCACCATTGTATAACAAGAATGTAGCAAAAAGCAGAGTAGGAAGGACTGGCATAGTTGCCATATTTACTGCTTTCACCTACTTCTTTTTTTTTTTTTAAACTCAGCACATTCAGGTTTGTCTCAGATTCTTTCCCCGTGCTCAGCAATCACCTCCCTCTGCTCCAAGAGAGATAAATCAAACCTGTCCCAGGCTGCTGGACAGGAGGGGGAAGGGAAATTTTATTGGGGATCTGAGCTTTGGTTTTGTGTCACTTTGAAGGGGAGGAGAATCCCGGGGTGAGGACAGACTGAGACAGAGCCCAGCCAATGTGAGCAAAAACTCTGGGAGCCAAGCGCTCACCAGGGAACAGCCAGGACAGGCACCTGGGCTTCCTATTCCCAAGGGAACTGCAACAGAGTAGGAGGAAAATATCTAAAATACACATATCTGCTCTGGTTTAATCGGTGGAGTGACTGCTTCATTAATGACAACCCCAGGCATCAAAAATAAAGCTTGATTGGACATTCTGGGAAACCATGAATTACCCACAGGGGAATGAAAACAAAGATCTATTTTTAAGCCACATTTTGAAGTTTCTTAGAGGCTTTCCCCATATACTTAATTTGACTTTTTCCTGCTACTACATTTATAAACATTTAAATAAAAACTTACAGAAAATCAGGTGATTACAGCTTTACAGAGACTAAAATCTCTAAAATATTGATGTCCCAGTAAAAATCAAAATCAAGAGCCTGTCAGCCTTCTCTCATATGCATTAAGTTCTTTTCCTTAGATTGAGCTTGCAAAGAACAAACAACAGAAACCAAATTATTTTGTCTCAATAACAATATACAAGCAGAAACTCAAGTGACTATCAGTGCTTTGAGTTTTTCTTTATGAGGATATGGAATCTTAAAATGCAGAGCAGCACTTCAGGAACATTTACAAACTTAGGTGGAAAAATTAAAAAAAAAGCTTGCACATACCACTACACGCAGAGACATTTAAATTTCATTTAAAAGTTAGCTATGAACTCAATCTGTCTTTTAGAGTTTTGCTCCTCTTCAATTTACTTTAATAGACAGAACTCCTCATTCTTGACCTGGCCTCTGTCATAAAGGTTGGTCTTTTCCCTCAGACACACAGAGAAGGTAAATCCTGCTCTTGCAGTCCATCAAATGAGTTTCTGTCTCCTCTAAACCTGTAATTGAGGTTGTAACAGATGGCTTTGCATTTTGCAAGACCAAAGGTTGTGCAAGAGCAGCAACTTTATTTAAAGGGACAGATTTGTCAGGGCACAGAGTGAGGTAGGAGTTTGTGGGAGATAAAAAAGAATTTCTGGCTTTGAAGGAAGACTCAGAGGAGCAGCACTTAAAGGCTCATGTGCCTTCTCCATTCTTATGAGTGGAAATAACAAAACATCCTTGCAGCCCGGTGTGATTAAGGATTTCCACCTTCTACTGTGATATTGTCAACATTTCTGCTGCCAGTGCCACGGGCTTTACTGCACCGAGGTCAGGCAGAAAGGCTGCACAACCACCCGAGGTGAGGCTGCTCTGATCATTCCAAAACTCAGCCAGGAGAAGCAGCATTTTGTGGGTGATGCACCCCCGGCTCGTGATGCCAACCCTTTGTGCAGAGCCACAAAAGCAGGAGCAGAATATTTGGAGGCAAAGCACCAGGAGGGCTCAGCAGGAGCTCCAAAAATAAAATAAATATCACTGGTCTGGTACAAAACACAGCCTGTGGGTCACAGAGCTGCTGCAAATCAGTGACAACCCTGGTGCTTTCCAGAGGGATCTCAGCTGGCAGCGGGCTGGAGCCCAGCTTTACTGGGATCACACCCAGCAATCTGTCTGGGGACAGCTTCCTGCAGCGGGCACTTGCCAAGGGTTTGTTTGTTTGGTAACAGGGATGGGGAAGAGTCCCAGTGGCCCTGAGAGAGGTTATTTCAGTGCTGCACCTGGGCACGTCTCAGAGCAGCTCCTCTCTGGCTCACCCGGAGCGTTTCTTCTCCCTGTTTTACACGGATCCCTCCTTTCCAGCCTGTTAAGTGAGTCCAGCCCCCCCGGGCACAAGGGTGGGACCTTCCAACTCTCTGGCTTGCCATGGTCTGTTTATCAGATCTAATGAAGACATTTATGGGTTGATGGTCTGACAGATGCTCGATTTTCTGACTGGATAAGGAAGTCAAACTGTTATATAAGAAGCCAGTAAGTACCATTCATTCCTAAAGCAATAAAACGCTGCTGCATTTCCAAGTTAATTGGCACAACCAAGCCAGTGTGCTGGGAGTGCATTTAATCAAATTTAATCTTTAGTTAGAGGCTGCTGTAGCACCCTCCTATTGAGCATCTAGAACGCTGATGGTTGCTATTACAATGCTCTGTTCTCTGCAGCTCTAGCCAGATTCAAAACACGTTGCTAACACAGCAGAGCAGTCCTGGAGACTTTCACACCTCTCACCACTTGCAGACGTGGTGGGGGTTGACACAGGGGTTCACCCACAAGTTAAAGTTCAGGAGGTTGATCCTCTCCTTTACCAAGAATGTTTGGATATTCTTAAAAGCTCTGAAAAGAGTTAAAGATTTCTCTGTTAGAAAAATCCGCCCTCTAATCAGGTTTTTCTCAGCACTGGTTGTCCAAGGTGTTCACTGGAGGCACCACTTTGCCATCCAGCATATATTAAATTCAGGAGTGTTTCGTGCTGAAGCACCAAGGCTTGATGGGGCACGTTTTGTGTGTTCATTACAGGGAGCCTCTGCAGCAGTGCAAGGCATGAGACCAAAGGCTATGTCCCATTGGCTGCCTGAGTCATTTATTAATGGCCCCATTAAACATTCCCTCCAGCTTTCAGTTGCAGTTATCCAGTTTACTCCAAACTATTTTTTTTTCTTTTGACTTATGCTTCCATAGCTGAAGAGTTTCCTTAGGGAGTCCCAGCAAGGCACCCAGGGGTGGCTTCTGAAAAGCCCTAAGCCCAGGCCCTTGGTGTGGAGGTGTCACAATTCCAGTTTGGGGCTGGAGGCTCTTGCCATGGGCTATCCTGCCTTCCATCCCCAGCCCTAATAGACAGAGGGTGTGGATCAGGCAAGGGAGAGCTTGGCCACCTTCCTCCTTCCAAAGCTCCAAAATCCCTCCCTTCAAAGCCCAAGGAGCTTCCTTTTCTCATGCTTAGCACCAGCATTCACACACAGCAGGAATAAAGCATTATTATTATTATTATTATTGCTTTGAGTGTCTAGGAAACACAGCTCAGGAGTAATTCACCTTTCTTGCTGCTGTCCTGCATGAGCACAAAAAAAGCCACACAAACTCCATGTCGACCTTCAAGAGCCACTTTCCCCTCCCAGAATATTCCCATCCTCCCTGCCACAGGATTAATTGCATTCAGCAGACAGAATTAACAGCAGCACCGAGCTGGGTGCTACCTCAGGAGAGAAACTCAACCACTCGGAAGTGACAGAATAAAGGGAAAACTCAGCCCCCCAAATCACTCCCCCATCATTTGCCCTGTTGCTGCTGCATTAGGAAATGTCAGGCTGCATCTTTAAGAGGAGACCTGTCTGTGCAGAGAGAGCACAGAGAGCTGGCAGTTGAGAGAGCAGAACGGATGACAGTTTTTGGCAGCAGTTTCAGCTGTCTTGTTGGGTTTTTCAGATTAATCAGCCCCCTTGGAACACTGAACAGATCATCAGGACAATCCCTCAATCCAAGATCTTTTGCAGTGGAAAAAAAAAGAAAAAAGTCATAAACTGGGACAGCAGCATAACAGAGGCAGCATTCTGAAAGGGACTCTGAGAAAGGTCCTTATCAAGACAGTGTCTAAAGCCAATGGCATTTCTGCACCATCACCCTCTGCATGTGCTCACACATGGTGGGGGTTTTTCCAGTGTGGTTTTGTCAGGAAGTCACAGCCTGAAAAAAAGGCTTCTCTCCATGCTCCCCATCCTCACCATTTCAAGCTCTGTTAAATACATTCTGTCAGATGCCAAAAATATTGACTTTTCTTTATATGAAAACGCTTCCTTCTGCAATATCTAAGACTATGTGCACATGCCCAGCAAATTTTATTTGAAACACTGAGTATCAAATAGGAGACAAATAGTCAAGAACCATGATTTTTCTTAAAGATTCCTTTTCAACAATACATTTTCAGAATCTCAGTTTTTCCACGTGAATTCTGAATTCAAGACACTTCTATGCCTGACAGGTATTTTCTTATTGCCCTTCCTGGCAGAAATAGAATTATATAGTGTAAGAGGAGAAAAATTATTATATCAGTTTAACCACTTGATAATCTGGTATAGCACTTGCAGTGTTGGCCCTCAATATTTGAAATTTAGGAAAGAAAGAGGCAATTTTGCTAAAGAGTTTCACTTTTCCCTCATTAAACAACAAACTACCAATTAGTTGTTATGCAGGTTTCTGCTCACCATGAAATATTCTCTGCTTTCAGCTTGCTGAAGGTAGCCAGCTTGGAGGAGCCAAAACTGAAATTAGATTAATCCATGGTGCTCTTGACCTAAAGGCAGAGCTCCCTGTGCTGATTTCCTTGGCTCTCCACAAGGATTTGGGTTTGTCTGTGAAATTGCTGCACGTCAGGAGGGAATGCTTCATGTTATCCCTGCACCTCTCTGGGGCTTCTGTTGGAACCCTGGGCACTGAGAATTTCAGCCTTTCTGTGCTCACAGGCACTGACCCCCATGTAAACACTGCATTGGACCTGAGGCTGTGGAAAAGACTCCCAAAATTGAGTGACAGCACTGGGATTGTGGGTGTGGAGTTTGGATAGAAGTGTGTGATATCACAGGGTGGAAA
>JBBMKD010000067.1:12302577-12340240 GCA_037834095.1 Argya squamiceps
GGGTAGAAAAATCCACATTGCAGGCCATGGGTGGTTGGTTATTGGGTTAAAAGTAAAAATAATTTAGGTGTCATTTCATAATTGGACTGCTTGTTCTTAAAAGGCCTTGTAGAGGGTTAGAGACAGAGCCATTTTCTACTTTGTTAGCCAGAACTCACAGTTTGTGAGACTGTGACATAGATAAGAATTAATAAACATCTGAGTCCCAACATGAAAACACCTCTCAAGCATTTAATCCTGACTCTAATAGAAAAGGTAAAACATGACACTGGATCATCAGGATTCCACTTGCACATCCCACCAGCTGAGCAGGGAGTGGGGACAGCCAGGACACCTCCAGCAGGCTCTGCACACCCCTGCCCACTGTGGCACTGGGATGGGACCTGGGCAAACCCAGCAGCTCAAACCATGCTAGCACACACCTACAGAGCTCAGCACACCAAAAACAGAACCCAGAGCACAGCTGTGTATCTGAGTTATTTGGGACAAAGAGATTATTTCCAGTGGGAGTGGGCAGAGCTGATGGGGCAGCACTACCAAAGTGCCTCCTCGTGTTCCCTCAGACTCCTGTGGTGTGGCTGTGACTCCTCTGCTCCCACCAATTCCATCCTCTCGTGCCCTCCCTGCAGCCCCAGCCCTGCCACAGCTCCTGCCTTGGTACAACCCTGTCCTGGCACAGCCCCTGCCCTCTCCCCCTCACCAACCCCCCAAGCTTGGCCTGCACTCAGGCCCTGCCTTTGCCCCTGATTTTATTGACTGATTTTATTGACTGGCACCCCCGTCACTCTCCTGGCTGGGTGAGGAGTTGTGGCCAGGGAGCAGGAAGGGGCTTCAAGCACGACATGCCAGGGCTGCAAAACACATCAGAGCAGGGAGATGTTCTTATCACAAGCAGTTTTTACAGCTGTAGCCCTGAGAAATCCCATCGGAGAGGAAGAGATGACTCAAGTCTCCTACAGACACTTTACACATCCAGACATTCTTGCATATGAGGATTTACTGCATAAAAAAAATGACCTCTGACTTTTTGTGCCTCTCCTCTACACTGTCATAAACAAGAATATAATTTCAGGAGATGCTGTCAACTTATATTTAGCCTAGGTTTTTTTTATTTTTTATTTTGTTTAAAAATAAAAGCCTTCTGTAAAGCGTAAGACGAACAGAATTAAAAAAACAATTCTTTGAAACAAAACAAAAAATTGTGTTGTTGCCTTTCAAACCCTTACCCTGTAGCACTGAAAACTTGGAATTGTCCACAAATGAATACGAGACTGACATGATATTTATTATCCAAGCTTAAAATAGCACAGAACAAACAGAATACAAATCATAGCAAGTAAAAATTAATTTAAAAATTCAATTTAATAATCTAACAGTTCAGGGGCAATATGTGGTTTATATTGGCAGTGGCCTTTTAATCTTGCAAATCATATAATTAAGAAAACTTAATTAGTAAAAGCAACGTTTGAATATTAGAGCTGTGAAAATATCTCCGAAAAAATGGCAAGTATTGGCTTGAACTTTTTTGTAAGCCTCAGTTCTGTGTCTGCACGCACTTCTATGAATATAAATAAAAGGCAGGCATAAATAAATGGCACAAGCACTCAGGAAATTGTGAAGTTAAGAGTGTTCACAAAAACCAAAATTGCAACCGCTCGCACTGGGGCCCGAGGCACAGCCCAGCAATGAGGAGCCTGTCCTGCTTTTCCATGGAATCTCCCCATCCCAGCCAGGCCAGGATGAGAAAGGACAATTCCTAGAGGGAGCAGAGCTCCTCTCTCCTCATCAGCCCTCTCCAAGAGCCTGCAAACTACTCAGCCACCCAGAGAAAACAAATAAAATAGAGACAGCTGCCTGCTTAGGAAAAGTTGCACTCAAATCTGTTTGCAGAGAGCCCTAACTTGTTTCCGAAGGAGAACAATGAAGGGGAAGAAAGAGAGAAAAAAAAGGCTCCTGGCAGTTTTCAATCTTAGAAACCCAAGGAAACTTCAGACCTGTAGCTGGGTTAAAAGGCACCAAAGCGCCATCATGTCTCCCTCTCCAGAGAGATCTGGGACATTCTCACAAGCTGCAAGTCCTTGGAGCTACTAGACGTTTATCTCCAGCCTAGCCAGCTTTTAAAAGCACAAAACGCATTAAACTCCCATTTCCTCCCAGCCAGGTAGCCAGGAAGAATCTGTACAACATGGAAACTCCAAAAGCTTTGAGCATGCAAATGGTGCAGGCACCGAAATAATGACATCCACAGGCAGTATTCCCACTATCCTTGAAGCTTTAGGCAAAAGGGGGAAAAAAAATAAGCCCAAAACAAAACTGTAATTCTGTAAAGTGCCAAAATATTCTCATCTGTAAAATCTCAGGGAGGCATTTCTCTGCAGAAGCCTGGTTTAATTACTCCTGGACAACTAATATTGCAGAAAGGACACAGTTTGCAGCAAACCGTTTTACACGGAGAGAGGGCTTGATTGTATTTGAAGTTACTTGTGCAATATTTGCTCAAGAGAGTTTTTTATTGTTGCTTTTCTGCTTTGGGACATGCACTGCACTTTTCTAAAGAGATGATTTATCATTGCCTTCAAAAAATAAAAAATCTTGCATTCTTAAATTGATCAGATTGCTTTGTTTCTAGGGGACACTCCAGTGATTTTTATTTGCTGTATGAACAACTCCCAGAATGGAAACAAAGTTAGGAACCCGAAGCAGATCCAAAATTTCCCCAGGATCTTTGAGTGTTTCAAGTCTCTGCTGCCCTTCAAGCTGTGCTTTACTTAATTTTTGCACAGAATAAGAGCCCTCAAACCCCACATGCAATCCAAGGTTTTGCCCTGCACCAAACCCTTCTCCATCCGAGTTCTTTTTGTTCAATGCACCTTTGGAAGAGCAATTATGATCAACTGTGGAGGTTTTAAATAAAAAAAGAAAGACAAGGAACAGGATTCTTGGTGGCCTGAATTTTGTTCTTGTGAAAACAGAGGTCATTCCAAGTAAAGGTAGCAGTGACAAGTTGTAGCTTGAGCAGAAATCTGGAATGATTACTGCTATGAATTACTGCTAGGTAATGTTGTGTATCTGTGGAATTTTGTGGGATACCAGTACTGGGATGTTCATGTTCAAAGCCCTCACTCAGCCCCAGTGTCCCTCACTGTCAGAGCTTTCCTACAAATCCTAACCCCCCCTGCACAAGGAGCTGTTCTGTTTATCAAACCTGCCCTATCAACAGGCTCATTTTTCCCCTCATTATCTGCACAGAGCAGGGCTGCCTGGCAGTTGACATCCGGCCTGAAATGATGACACATTAAAGGGATTAATCTCCCATAATTGGGAAAGGTTTCCAGAGAACACAAGAGGTGTACCAGGAGCAGCTCCCCATCCTGGCTGTGCAGATGTCACATCCCTGAGCCCCTGTCCCACAGTTGGAAAGAGGGAGGAAATTCCTCATTTTTCTAACAACCCCTGCCCTGCCTGTGCAGAGATCTGTGATGGGAATTCATCCTGATCATCAAAACTTTTCTCTCCAACTGCGCCAAGGCAAACCAAAAAAAATCTGAGTAGTTTTTAGCCTTTGCACATGTGCAAAACACCTCGGTGTTGGCTGAAGAATCAATGCCAGAAACAGACACAAAGCCACTAAATTTTAATTGTGGATTTGTCCTCTCAGCTGCGAAATTATCAGCACACCAGGAAACAAGACACTACAAAAAGCAAAAATAAAGATGTGGACCTTATTTACACCTGCCAGAGGACTCGAGGAAGGAGGTTGACCAACCAAGAAAATTAACATTTGTTTCTGATAGGGATCTATGCAAAGCAACAGGGTTTTAATTTAGGGCTCTTTTCATCAGAATGATAACAGCTGTCATCTACTGGGTGAGCACAGTAATTACTGAATCTCCTCGGTGGAAAATTAATACCCAACGTTTCATTTACACAATAATATCTCAATCTGCAGCGCCAGAGACAGCCAGTGACATTCCCACAGAAGGACTAACACACATCCCACCTCTGAATTCCTGCAATTTCACAGCCAGTTCCCCCAAAAAATCCTCTCAACGGTTTTTAAGTTCCTTCCAAAAAAAGGCCAGAAGAGTTTAGGACGGTTTTTACGACCCTAAATCTTCAAAATCCAGCTTGATTTATCTATTCTTTCACTAGTTAGTAGAAATAAATAAAGGTTTTTCAAGTAGCAGGAATATCCTTTTCATGTACAATTTTAGCTTCTTATTTCCAGACTTATCTGCCAAACACACAGAAGAGATTTTTGTTTCATTCACCATTTCCACACCAGCACAAGAAAATAAAAATATATACTTCAAGATTCAGACATCATGGGGTTTGGTTATTTTTGTTTTTCTTTTAAACAGAAACATTTAGATATGCTTATCAACTAAATAGTAACTGACCTGAAAAAGAGAGCTTGTTTCCAAATCTAATTTCTCCAAAGCTGAGGATTTCTTTAAAATGTTTTTAAAAGAATCAACACTGATCCAATTTCTTAATAGAAACAAATATGGGTTTGGAAAGCTAAACAACCTGATGAGAGACTGCAATTCTTTTGCTTACTAATGGAACTGTCTAACTAGAGTCATTATGGGAATGAAACTAATTTAAAAAAAGTGTTTCCATCAAAACATTTGTAATTGCACGGCAGAGATCAGTTTAAAAGTAGATGTTTCCCGATCATTAAAACAAGGGAAGTAAAATTACATGTTTTGCAGAACTGCTTGTACCAGCCCGGGCTGTATTATGAGGCAGGGGGCCAAGAATTAAGTGCTTCCAATCACTAAAAAAAAATACCAGTAATTCCTGTATAACCTCACACCTTGGAGAGCAAAACCCTTTCAGTGCGTTGTGTTGTTTTCTCATCAATTGGAGAGGATGTGGCAAATAACTCTGGATGAGATAAATCACTTGGAAATCTGTTCCAATCAATCATTTCCCCCGTTCCAGCCGTGCCCTGGAGATGTTTTGCCGAGGACTGGTTTGCATCCAGAGGAGCTGAGCTCGTCTGCCTTTTGCATCCCCTGCCATGGAGCAGCACCTGGGTCTGCCTGAGATTCCTGTCCCTCCAAACTGCCTCTCACAACTCCTTCCTTGCTCCAAATTCACGGAGAAACTTTGGATTTTAGAGTCTGATTAATGTTAGCGCAAAAAGCACAAAGGTGGGAGCCTGAATGAGCTTGTTTGGATAAAATCATCTTCGTGTTAGGCAGCAAATAAATAGGAAATACCCAAATTATCTTAATATTTTAAGGCATGTGCTTAAATCCTATCAATTGCAAAGCTCTCTCAGCCAGCTCTTGACAGTCCTGATTTAAAAAAAATAAACCCAACAAAAAAAAAACCAGCTTGAGTTTTCAAAGGAGCAAAGGAATCAGGGCATTCATCCCCTTTGGAAAGCAAATGAAACTTTGGATGTGCAGAATAAAAAGAGTTCCTATGAAGAACAGCCAAAAGTCACCCTGAAGGAGATGTTTGAAGCAGATGGCAAGAAGCAGGGCTTCTATTTGCAAAATAAATTTAAACTTGAACGAGAGTGAGCGAGTGTCAGACACGGATCCTTTTCCACATCAACATAACTCAAGACTGAATTTTTTTCTCTCCTGCAGACAATATGTTCTGATGAGAGTTTTTTCTTTCACCTCTAGATATATTTCTGGAAAAGCTGGCAGGAATCTGCCAAAGAGCTTCTTCACTGTGTTCCATCTAAAGGAAGATGCTTTTCTGGAAAAAAAATTGCAATCCAGGATGGGAAAATGAAGCTGACATGTTTACTTGGAATAAGGAATGATCTTTCAGTAACTGAAGTTTACAACTTTTTAAAATGACTTCTAACTCATTGTACAAGAGTGCTTACAGCAATTATTAAAAAAATAAATCATAAAATTAGAACAACAGGGCTGGAAGGGATCTCGAGCAGTCTTCCAGCTATTCCCCTCCCCACCCCAAACTGATGTTTGTCTCATCTTTTCCTCAGCTGGAACTCACAATCTATTCCAAATATCCTCTTACGGCTAAAAATGGATTTCTGATGTCTAGCTTTGTAGTAAAGAAATTTATTTTTATGGGTGAATGGACGCAGAGGATAAATTCTCTTCCTTCTTTTTGAAGGCTTGTAATGCCATCCTGGTCATGTCTGCAAGAAAAGCAGCCCAAGTTCAATCTTTTTTCACAAACTCTTCTTCCCTTCCTTTTCAGATACTCTTCACCTGCTCCATACCTTTCCCAAATTATGGTGCCTAAATCTGGAAATAATCTTCCTCCTAATGCTCTACCAAAACCAGGAAGAGCAGAAGATTGTCTGTATCTTCTGCAAAGTTTAGTTCATTTGTAATTTTTTTTATTATTATTCTTTTTTTTCTTTAGCTCGTGTTCAGCAGGTGCAGGTAGAACCACCACATCCCTTTCCAAAATGCAGACAGACAGGTTTTCCTGCTGGGATTTCCTAAGAATAATAAGATTTGTACTTCAGAAAGCCTCATCTCCAAAAAAATGAGCTGAAAATCTGAATGGATGGCAAATATTTTAAACAATATACATAAAACTGTGCATCTGCACTTAGAAGATGGTTTCCCAGCATTCTGTAGAGGTGCAATTAAGTGAGGTTTTTTTAAATACGGTTTTAAATTAAGATTTTGCTCCTCATTACCTGGTAGTTGCTCACTTTAACTTGAGTAAAACACATGAAGTGCTACTAAATCACCACTCACTGCTCATCAATGTAAGTCTGCATTTGGGTCTCAAAATTAAAATAGGAAAAGACAATAACTCACGAGGCATGTTATTTTCTATATTAATTTTAAATGTTACAAACAGTATCTTTTGTTATTACAAAACAGCGATTTAGGCAACTGAACTAATTTTAGAGCATCTCTATGCAAATGTGCTGCTGAAATCACACCTTAAACACAAGCCACCCTTCAGTCTGGAGACTCGAAAAACAATTTCATCAGCAAATGGTTTTGTTGGGAGCACCACTAAATAATTGCAGGGCCCTGGTGTTGCTGTGCTGGGATATTTTATCTCCACACACAATTTATTGTCACACCTGCACAGTCTGAGGTGGAAGCCTCAAAAGCAGGACTTTTGTCCTTTCTACAGCTGCATTCAGCACTGTCAATTCCATCTCGTTCCCTCAAGATGGAAGATTAGGAGGGGACAGATGGCAAAGGGTGCAGAGTAAACAGAATAAATGGGTTTGTTTGTCAGCTGGGTGAGGAGTTTTATACTTTGAAACCCAAGACAAAAGGGTGTTCCATGTGCTGCTGAAATGTCCGTGCTCTGCATCTCCAGACCCTAAAGTTAACTAAACAAGAAAAAAATTGACTTAAGAGGTCACATAAATATTGGCAGCAAGTAACGAGTGTTTTAAACAGAGTTACTCCCTCAGGTTCTCCAGAGCAGGAATTTCCAATGGTGCAGATTCCTGAAGTTTAGGGAATGACCCAGCCCTGCTGTGACACCTGTCCTCCCACACTGCCACTCAGGTACAGCACACAGGACATTCCCATGTCCTCTTGCCAAATCCACCACTGCCAACATGTCTACGAGCAAGGAAATTTCAAAATAAAGCCCAGCATGTGACAGGTTGGCTCATTTGCTTAGGAAATGTCATTTTTTTTCCCCTATTTGATGCACAGTTGAGGAATGATCCCACTTGCAAAGGGAAGGCAATTGCTCAACCCAGCACACTCTGGCAATTTTCACATAATTAGCAGAATACATTTAGTCTTAACCTTCTTCTGATGAATTCAGTCACACCTGTTTATGTGAAATCAATTAAGAGACCTTAATCTTCTTAGACAGTTTCCAGCACTCCATCCACAGGTTGGGGCCTGTTTCTCCTATTGCGAAGTTTAAGTTATATTAAAAAAGAAACAATTATCCCATAAACACAAAGACCTCAATTATACCTTAATAATTAAACCCAGTTACACTTTTAGTCTGCAGCCTCTTGGTGGCCAGCCACGTATCAGTGCAGCCCATTTTTGCCTCTGAGAGGGGAAGCGGAAAAAGCCCAAAGCCAGGTCAGCAGGAGCATGTCTGTGCCAGCACACACATTCCTGTGCCTGGATCTGCTCAGGACTTGTGCACTGATGTAAGGGAAGAGTAGAGTCTGCTCACAGGGTCATCCGAGGAAAGGAAGCCCAGGCTACCTCCCCAGAGCATCCAAAAAATCCCCCTCCTTTACAGAAGAATTTTTTTGGGGAAGGATTTAATTTCACCTCACTTCAGGCATGTCCCTAAAATAGACATTGACAGCCAGGCAGATGATTCATCCTTCAGAAATGCCCGAGTTTCCTCACTACAGAGCCTCCACAAGCAGCTCAGGTCAGACATCCAGGGCTGGAGAAGACAAATCCCACCATTGCTGAGGATGCACCACCAGCACTGATATTTATGAGAGAACAAGGTGCACAAATCCCTGCTCACCTCTGCAGCCAGAAGTTACCTGACTAGCTAAAGCTAAAAAAAGAAGAGTGTTCCCAGTCTCCACTGGGCATAGTTTGTGGTTTGTAGCATGAGGCAGTGTTTTGTGCCAAAAAGAGAATTTAAATTTCACATCTGTGTTTGTTTCTTGGATCTGTGCTATGCTGGCAAGTGAGTCACCCTGAGAAACCTTAAATTACTTTTCATCATACATCTAACATCATAAAAGCCATTGAATTAGTGTCCAGAAATAGTTCAAATTGCAGCAGGAGCAAGGAGAAGTCTCAGCACACTCACAGGATTATCTCGTGGGATACACATGAAAGGAGCTGGGAGTACCTTGGAGGTTTTAGAGCAAAACCTCTGCTCAGCCTACAGAGCTGCATAAAACTGCTTTGAGGTGAAACAAAACCAATGAAAACCAACAGCTTCAACCAGGGAAACCCTGACATGTAGAGTGCAGCACATGTGACAACTGACACACTCCACGAGATCCCCTGGAAGATGAGGTCCTGCTCACTGTAGGAGTTTCTCTTGCAGTTGTACACGTGCTACCTTGCCTGCCATGTTCATTACACTGTTTTTAGAAGGTGGATGAAAGAGAGGAGGAAGAACAAGAAAAAATGTAAAGTTCCCTTTTCCCCTCAGCCCTTTTGAGGGAAAATATCAAGTAGCAGCTAAAATCTGTTTGAGATCAACTTTTGTTTTATAAACTTTGGGTTTCATTCTAATTGTTAGGGAGACACATAATAACTGGCTTTAGCATCATTTTCTTTGGACTATCTCCCCAAAGCCACAATTAATGTAAATACCAGTGTCTTGTTAGTAATTTCCTTTCATTGGTGAAGGCTGAAATGCAATGATCCAACCACAAATCACAAAGCAAATAAGCTTGCAGTGCTGTTCAGGCTATGTGGTGATTATGCAGTTTGTACACAGAAGAGTTGATAAGGGAAATGTTTTGTGAGCAGAAATTCTTGGACTACCTGGAATGGTTTCATGACAAAGGAGCAACTCTCACACCCTCAGCAGCTTCCAGGGGCACTTGAACATAAAGGGGTAAAAAAAGCAGAGTCAGGTCTCAAAGTCAAGACCACTGATGTAGATGGGATCAGAGACCAGGTCATGGGCTCTCCTCAGTGCACAAACCTGGGGGGATTTACTCCTGCAGGTCAGCCTCTGGTGATGGACAACACACACCCACAGCAGGAGATGAAAACCAACCTCTGTTTCTTCTCCATGCCAGGAGAACCTTGGTGAAGAACCACCACCACCTCTGGGCACTCACAAGTCTCAGTCTTTCTAGTTTTGCTGTCACTACACATCTTTTTTACCCTTAGGCTCTGTAGTGAGGAAACTCAGGCCGTTTTACTTGCTGCTATACAAAATCACAGGTATTTTAATTGACCTATTTTCATTTTTTAACTAGTTATTTTGTTTAACAGCCAGAAATGCACATCTCCAGTCAAACATCCAAATAACTGAAGCAGGTTTCAGTCAAAATCCCTCTTTACCAAACCACCTCTTCTCTGCCAATCACAAACAAAAATCCACAGGGATGTTACTAAAATATGCAACAGTAGAAGATGCTTTCCAGAGAAAAAAGTTAAAATCCCTGCCTGGAATACAACTGGTACAAACACAGCAGGACAAAATCTGACTGCACAACCAGACTGCCCTGTTTGGTGTTGCAGGACACACAGCAGGGCCAGGTTTCCACAATACAGCCTTGCCTTCACAAAACCACAGCCAATGTCACTCTGACCAAATAGAAATCCTCAGGTTTCACTGGGCATTTTGTGAAGGGAACAGTTCAATCCCAGTTCTTTCACACTGCTCTATCAATGAACTACTCAAAAGTACAGAACCATCACCAGCAGGCCAGAGCTGTCATCCTCCCAGCAGGGCCTCAGGAATCTCTTTCCTGGCAGGAAAAGCCATCAGCTGCAAGGAAGAAGATGGAGGGATAATGAAATTAATTCCTTTGCCTTCCTAAGCAACTTGAGTATCATCCTTCCATATCTGACATCTTGCAGTTTAGACTCTCTTCAGGGCGAGATGCAAAATAGGCACAGCACCCAGTTTTCAGTGATAAGAAAGGTACATGCCAAGGGGAGAAACAATTTGCTTGTGGCTGTGCAAGGCATTGGGTCATGAGGAAATGACTGCACAGCTGTATTGTGGGCTCCAATTTTCTGCCGACTTTTTGGACTCTCTAACACTGATCTCTGATCTTGCTGTGCTGGTGGAAGGGAAATTTGCTTCCCAAAATGAAGGGGTGGGTTGTTGTGCCACAATCACAGTCAGCTCAGGTGTCTCTGCTGCTTTACAGTGGAGACTTCCATCACTTCTCAGGCCAGAGGCAGCACCTAATCCCTGCACCACCTTCTCCTGTAGGAACTTCCCAGTGCTGGGGCTTTGCTCATCTCTGTGATGGATGGTTTTGAGAGGCCCAAACGACTTTGCAAGGATGGCAAAACATGTTTGAATTTGTTTTCTCAGTCACAAAGGGTTGGCACATCCCTTCCCAGCCCCACAGCACTTTGGCATCCAAGGAAAATATGGGAAAAAAACCCACAAAACCCCCACAAAAACTCCACAGCAACTTGGAAATCGACAGTGTGTCAAGAACTGATGAGATATATGTGGATGCAAACACACAGATAATGATTTTCCTCTTGTGTATTCTTACATTCTCTTTCCCCTCCTGGTTTTCCTCCAGGCTGTTTCTATATTCTAACTCCAGCTCCAATTTCTACTCTGGGTTTTCATTATGCTCCTGGTGTAAGAGCCACACATGCCTTCCCATCTTGTTCTTGCCATTAATGTGGAAGTGCCTGTAGATGATTTGCAAAGGACTGAGACCTCGCTGGGGTACATTTCTCAGCATGAAACTCCTCCAGCTCCCTGTTGATCCAAATCACTCTGAATTTTATTGCCCTCCTTTGTATTGCCTGACTCCCTGACTGTGTAGTTTATGGTTAGTCCAATCTTTGTGCTTCCATCAGAAGACTCTTCTCAGCTAACATCAGATTTGTGCCTATTAGAGCTGCTGATACAAGAGGAACCCCCTAAGAAATCCTGACGGGTAGAACTGGGAATACAGAATGGGAGCAATAAGCTTGTTCCCCAGCAAACATGATCAAAATGATGGATCTTGCCAAAAGTCTCCACTGCCCAATTTTCGTTCTTCCTCAGCTACAGGGTTTCCTTCACACCCTTTAATTACTCACACCTTACTTAAGGAACACGGCTCAAACAAACAAACAAGGGGGAAAAAAAAAGTTACAACAACGTAGCATGATCTTGACATACAAGATGTCAGAACCATTATAAACCCCTTTACTGCAGAATGATGTCTTTTGTGCTTAGAGGCATGCTTGCTATTCATAGATCCACTGCTCAGCTGTTCCAGTTTTTAGTTCTGCATAAATGCCCACTCATTATGTCCAGAGGGTTTTGCCTGTAGCTTTGTGTTTGTAGCCTTGAGGCAAATGTCTTGATGGCTTAGGGAACTCGCAGCGAATGACCAAATAACATCGGATTTTCCACAGCAACGAAGCCATTATGGGACAGCATTTCTATGTAACAGCACCCTTCAGTGTGCAATCATTATAACTAAGGATTTAACCGGGCTCTGGGGACAGAACAAAATCACTTTGAAGCCAAAAAAAAAATCCACAGTGAAATCTTAGGCATTGGATTTCTGAAATGCTTGAGTCAGGCAGCTTTGTCAGTTACAGTAAAAGCAAGTGAAGGGGAAGGAGTTTTGTGCACATCTTAAGAATGAATCCAAGTGTCTGGACCTGTGCATGCAGAGCTGGGAGTGCAGCTTTCCTCCTGCATTCCTTGTACACAGAGTTCCCTGCAGCTGCATCTGGAGCCATCACAAACACACACACAGCCCTAGGGAATATTTTTTAGCCATAGGATTTTAGCTGTGGGTGAAAATTCTAAGTGTGTTGCTCACAATTTTGAGGAAAACCTGGTCAGACTGCAGGAGATTACACAGAGCCTTTGTAATCCTCACAGCCCAGGGAATCCAGAACCTGAAACCTGCCCCATTCCAGCTGTGGCACTCCCCACACACTGACTAAGTGATTTATGTGGGGGGCTCCTGCTGAATTAAAGGCCTGTGCACACCAGGTTAACAACAAGAGAAGGGAAAGTCTGTGATAAAATCAAGGATACAGCTCAAGCACTGGGTGAACACTGAGGTGCATGAGTGTGGTGGGTTGACCTTACAGCCACCCACACCCCCACTCTTCCTCAACAGGAGAGAAAAGTTCAATAAACTTCTAGCTGAACAGAAAAACCACAGAGATCCCTGACCAGTCTCTGCCATGAGCAAAACAGACTTGATTTGGGGAGAACTGACTTAATGCATTGTCAATAAGTTTGGATGGCGAGAAACTAAGACAGAATTAAAACACCACCTTGCACATCCCCCCACACTTCTCCCCTGCTCCAGCCCAAGGCCTGAAATGGCTGCAGGAAATCCCTGCAGGGCTTTGAGCACCTCCATGGGGATGGCAGGGCTGCTCCTCACCCTTTCCCCAGCACTCCTGGGCAGCATTTTGTCCTCTCACACCTTTCCTCAGGGTCAGGCCCTCAGCACTGCTGACAGTCCTGGCTGTGGGCACGGACACCCCACACAGCCAGGAAACACAGGAGAGGAAACCTGGACCTCTCCACTGAGGGAATCTCTCAAACTAGAAGGGAAATTGTGGTCTAAACCCACCAAAACTCACTCCCTGCTCCAAGAGACTGGGCTGGAAGAGGAGCTCATGTGGAAAGAGAGGTTGTTTTGGTGGGGAATGTGTGGAAATAATCCCGTGAGGGACAATCTGTGCCAGGGGCTGGCCCTAATGAGCTCCCTGTGGTGGCACATGGGAAACTCCACGGGTGCTCCCAGGTGGCACACACAGCCACTTTCTCCCAAGCACCTTCTCTCTCATTTCTGGGAATGAAACCCATCCCAGGCCTGGTCCAGGCATCCCTGAGAGAGCAAGAACAAGGCACTTCTGGACAGTTCCTTCTGCCCCTCAACACAAAGCTCCCAAGCCAGGCTTTTCCCCAGCACACATCCCCAAGGATGAGCTGTGCTTTGATTAATCCACACAGAGGCTGGGGGTTGCATAAGGGCTGCATTGATGAGGCAGGAAGTTGAGGCATGGAGCAGAAATGCATGACTGCATGGAAAAATCAGAGGTGTTCCCACACAAGTGACCCTCTTGGATAATAAGAGAAAATGGATTAAAAAATTAATGGATAAAAATGCTGATGTGGTCCAGTGTCATGTTTTATCTTCTTTTTTTGCCAGGGTTGGGATTATATGCGCTGGACAGTATTTGTTGTTTGGACTTGGATGTTTATTAATTCTTATCTGTTAGAGTCTCACAGATCATGAGTTCTACAGCACTTCTACTTAACAAATTAAAAATGGAGGCCCCCTATCTCTCTCTCTAGGAGGCCTTTTAAGGATAAACTGTCCAATTAAGAAGTGACATCTAAATTATTTTTACTTTTAGCCCAATAACCAACCACCCATGGCCACAATGTAGATTTTTCTACCCAATTACAAAATACCACCCAGACCCATGAAGAAGAAGGTGAAAAAGAAGAACTGAGCCTATACCCTAAATCCTCCATCTTGCTTTATATCTATTACTATATGCTAAAACATTAAATCCTAACTTTTCCACCCTATGATATCACACGCTTTTATCCAAACTCCACACCCACAATCCCAGTGCTGTCACTCAATTTTGGAAGCCTTTTCCACAGCCTCAGGTCCAATGCAGTGTTTGCCTGGGGGTCAGTGCCTGTGAGCACAGAAAGGCTGAAATTCTCAGTGCCCAGGGTTCCAAGAGCCCAGCACTGGGATGGAATGGAAAAGGAGCTCCCAGGCACATCCCTGCCCAGCCTGTAACCCTCACACACAATGGCTGTGGTGTTTTGACAGGACTCAGAGCAACAAAGCACAGAGCAGGGATGGATCTGACTGCACATCCCCAGATCCAGCCTGACTCCTGCAGCTCTGCAGGAAGGCTGGATTAACAGCAGCAGCCAGCAACATCACTGTCACCACAGCTCAGCACTGCCAGGAGAAGGAACAGGAAGAATAACCTCTGCATTACAAAATGGTCCAACCCAGCAGCACTGCCAGGCAGGGTTTGAGCCCAGCAGTGACTCACCAGAAATGCTCACCCTGCTCCCTGTCTGCAGGAGCCTGTGGGAGGCTCCCCTCGGCCTCTCCTGCAGCTGTGGCCAGCTCAGCCCCAAAGAGCACTTGTGCATTCTCCCCTCAGCCTCTTCCCTCCCCAGGGATGCAATTTCCCACCTGCCTGCTGGCTCTGGGTTTTAAGGCTGGTGGAAGAAAAACCCCTGAGGCCCAGACTCTTTTAGGTCCTTATTTTTGAGAAGAGATTTTTGACACCTTTCCCTTGTGTTCTAAAGGTCAGCTAATACATCCCAGAGGGAACAGTCTCACAGTGATTAAACCCCCCCAAAAAAAATTAGAGAGAAAAGTGTGGTTCTTTCATTATTTGCCCAGTTCAGGCTTTGTAACTTTTCGTGTTTTTTCCTCAGACACGAGAACCTTCTTCCTTTCAAAGTGCTCATTTGGGTAAACTGGGAACAACAACTCTTGTTGCCTACAAAGTACTTGGGACACAGTCCCAAAGTTGCCTGCATATGATGGTGTTTCAAACCTCAGAAATAAGTACAGGGCACAAGCACCAACTAAAGAGACATTCAGCAGCCAGACATCAAGTCACCAGCTCCAGGAATCAGCTCTCACACCCAGCAGCAGCAACACAGACAGGTTTGCTTGGCTCCTCGTTGTAATGAAGCTCATTAAAGTCCCAAGGGAGGCTGTTCCACAACATCCCAACTGCAGTGCGTCCTGTAATAACCATTTCCACCTTTCACAGGACCTCACAGAGTGGTTCAGGTCACAAGGGATCACTGCAGGTCATCCAGCCCAGCCTCTCTGCTCAAGTCCTGAGCACCTTCCTCAGGACTGAGTTCAGGTGGCTTTTGAACAGGGAATGAGACTCCACAACCTGTTCCAGTGCTCAGATCACCCTCACAGTAAAGTTCTACCCCATTTTTGGGTGGAATTCCCTGTGCATCAGTTTCTGCCCATTGCTTCCCTTCCTGTCACTTGGCACTGCCAATAAAAGCCTGGCTGTGAAAAAGAAAAAAACATTCAAAGGTGATTGAGAGCAGCCCAGAAAGGGACAGAGAGATGGAAGATTCTTTCCACCTGGCAGGTGTGATGACCTCCCTGGACACACACAGATTCAGGCCATGGTTACAGTTCAGGGAAGGGCACGTGGGAACCAGAGGAGGAGTCAGCTTTTCTTGTGTCATGCCCATAAATGCAGTATAACCTCACAGTGGGTCTGTGCAGGGACACACTTGAAAGGGCAGGGATATAAAGCCAAAGGAAGAATTGGAGGAAAGAAGCAGAAAACCATCCAGAGTTACAAAATGCTGCAGTTAAATGAAGCCTATTAGCACATGGAGCTACTCCTCCATGCAGTCCTCTATTTCAACATCCTTTTATCCTAATTTTAAGTTTACATCCTGGTGCAAGGCAGATTTCCCCCTCCCCAACCAGTAAATTCATCAGAGATGTACAACAGGAGGGATGAGGAAGAAGAAACATAATAAAAATTTAAAAATGTAAAATGTTTCACTAGACAAGTCCAATTCCTTGTACAATCACTTTTTAAGGCCATGCTGACAAGTGCAGGTTACACACCCCTCACAGTCCCATGACAAGGAGTTAATTCTTTTTATTCATACAAAGTGTTCAGATATTTCACTGTGACTTATTGCACTAAAAATTAGGGGCCCTAAACACGTGCATGATCTGTCCATAAATACTTCAGAAGTAGCTCAACTGTGACCAGAAATGAATTTCACCTCCCAGATTCAGGGCAGGCAGCTGCCACTGCCTTTCCCTGCACACACAGATGAATCAGGACATGGACTTCAGTGCCAAAGCCTGGGGAAAAGCTCAGCACCACAACTTTGGGAGTCCTGCAGGGGATGGTGCAGCTGGGGATTAGGAAACCAAGCCCTGCTCAAACAAAGCCTCTCAGGAAATCCAGTGCTGCCCCTCCTTCCAGTCGCTGCATCACCTACAAGCACAGGGCAGTGCTGGGAGCAGTTGGGTTGGTCCAGTTCAACAACTAGCTATTAAAATCATAACCAGTTCCTTAAGCACCAGCTGAAAGTGACTTGCAGGCAGCTCTGGTGCCCAGCCTGGACACCCCATTCCTAGAGGGGGAGCTGGGCTCCTGCCCTACTGCAGCTCCACAGCGCCCAGGTTTCACCTTCAGAGGAGCAGATGACTCAATTTCCAAGCCCACCTTTACATCCAGCCTGCAGGAACATTTTTTTTTTGCCTTCTGCCCTCCTTAAAATAGCAATTATTTTTTTTAATGCAGAAACTGTAGCTAATAAGCTCCATGGCCATAGCTACACCCTGGGATATTTACCAGACTTTCACAAACACCAGCCTACACTTCCTAAGGCATCACAACAGAGACAACATCTAAAATTTACCGTTTCTGAATTTTTTTTGCCTCAACTCCATGTATTTTTCTGGATTTTTTTTCCTGGATTTTTTTTTTTTGCCTCAACTCCATGTGTTTTTCTACTGAAGAACTTCTGCAGGATCAGCCTCTGTGGGCAGCAGTGAGGCATCAGCACTGATCCCCCTGGTGATCCTTGCACAGATCCCACTGCTCCCAGCGAGCCAGCACTGGCCAAGTCTAAGCTTGAGGTGCATTTTTGGAGATCCCAGGCCATGCACTGACCTCTGCATCAATATCTGAGTCACCCCCTGTAATTAAAAACGCCTTGGCTTGGTGTCTGTACAAGCTTTGGCTCTCCCGGCCACAGCCCGGCAGTGCAAGGAAGGATTTCTCCTACGTGTGGCCTCCAGCAGGTCTGGAGAAACAGCTCCTTCAAAAGGGATGAGCTCCCCACCACCAGCACGGTAATTCCTTTCTGTTTACGGTCCTTTCTCTGGGTTATTGCTTTCCCCAAGTACACTCCGACAGATTTCCATATCGGACAGTCACGCCTGAAATCCTCTCTGAGCAATTACTGACACCGCCATTCTGGAAACTATGAGTTTCTGACATCCTTTTTCAAAAAGATATCCTTTTTAAAAGCTCTTTTACCCTTTTGTGGTTTTTGGTGTTTTTTTCCTTTTTAATAAAAAAGAAAAACCGAAAAAGTTCCCTCAGTTTTCATCTTGTACAAGGCATTATGCAAAACGCGCGGGGTTTATGTAAGATGATGGCCTGGGGCTCCATCACCCCTGGCCCCGGCTGTGATCTGCTTCCATCTCCCGGCCCCGGCAGGCCGGGACCTGCTGCGCCGGCGAGCCGGGAGCTGCCGGAGCCGGGCGGGGACTGCAGAGTGCCCCTGTCCCTGAGACACCGGGACAGAGGGACAGCCGGGACCGGGGGGACGGCCGGGATCCCGCCCTCGGATCCTCCGCAGCATCCCCGCATCCCGCTCATCCCCCTCTGCCAAAGTGGAGCCTCGAGGTTTTCAAGTAAAAAAGAACATTTCCCTCATCCTCACTGGCTAACAAAGAGAGCCGAACAGCTCATCACACTTTTCTTCTTTTTTTTTTTTTTTTAGCTTCCCCGATCATGACTTATCTGAGGGGAATGAATACAAAAGAAATCCCGTAATCGATTGAACGATTTACGATTTAACACCTTTCTCTCACCTTTTTAGTTCTCACCCAAAGACTCATTCTCACCTTTACGTCTCTGATGCCAGTCACTACCCTACCTCACCAGAAATGCCAAAAAAAAAAAAAAAATTAATTTTAGAATTTTAGCTACGCTCGCATGTTTTTTTATGCCACTATCGCATAAGTCGTGAAGAAAATCACCAGAAACAATTTTTACTTCAAAAGTCACTCTGAATCCTCCCCTCAGTCCAGCAGTTTTTCTGGAGTGAATCCCTAGAAACACTCTTTGTTGGAAAGTTTAACAGCAGCACGTCACAACAGCCTCACCAGCATCTTATCGACTTTTATCTGCCACCAGACAAAGGCACTAAGTGCAGGAGTTTGTCCGCCACACAACACAAAGATTCCCCGTTATTGGAGCGGTACTTGAGGCTCCGGAGGGGACACCCCGCCACTCACACAGAAACATGCATAAATTTTGTCCTTTAACGTCCTCACAACGACCTCATAGAGATGCAGATGTGTCCTGGCACTCTGGTAGCTGAGCTTACCTTTGCTGAGGAGGGGTGGTGCTGACAAATCCTCAGGAAGGAGCAGCAACCAAAAAAGAAGAGTTTCAGGTTTTTATCAGCTGCTCTGCTGAAGTAAAACTGCCCCAAATCCAGCACATCGCACTGAGGTGAGCTCCCAGACTGATCCCTAAACGCTTTAAGCCTTGGCTTTTAGGAACCAAAGTCTGGAAAACAAAATCCTCTGCAGAAAGGGCCAAACTTTAGCTCCAAGCGATACCTCTGTCCACATCGCACCTTTATCTGAGTCACATCAGCTGCTCACACACCAGTTAAAAGTTACGTTTTCAACTTAATAAGCAATAAGACCTTCAGCTGTGAATGGTTTTTTCACTCTGATGAGGGCAGGGCCAGACCCCACCTGCGCCGATGTTTTCAGTGCTGCCCCCGCCGTGCTTCTTTGAAGGTTGTAAAGAACCAGAACCTCACCCCATGTGCTTCTGGTTTAGAAAATAACGCTTATATTGTTTCTTTGTTTGCTTAAACGCCAAGAGTTACTCGGCTTTGGGTCTCCAATATCAGAATCTCTGATGATTTGGTGGTCACTGCTGTTTTAGGGACACAGGAATCGATGTCCAGGCACTGGACAGGAGCTGCTGGCAGTTTGGGACCTGCCCTAGAGGTCAAGGACACTTTGACATTTGGCTTCTCTGCACCTCTGAAAACTCACATTTTCCTGCTCTGAACATCCTCCAGCTTCTTTCACGTTATCTCTGGATTTCACCACACCTTAATCCTAAATAGAGAGCACCATTTTTGGGTGATTAAGAGATTCCTAATTGATTAGAGTTACGGGTTGAAAAGATTCAAAGCTTGACAAATAGCCCAGGCAAATTTTGCTGCAGGAGTTGGAGAAAATGACGGATCCCAGGTAGATTTAAAGATTCAAAACTTGACAAATTCGCTCAGGCAAATTTTGCTGCAAGAGTTGGAGAAAATGTCCGGTTCCAGGTAGGAGGTTAGTGACTGTTTCTGCACAGCCCAAAATATGTGTGCCTCCATCCCAGCTCACAGTCCAGCATCCAGGTTTGTGCTCTGCTCTCCAGCAGACCCCACACCTGCAGCTATTCATGGAGTTTGGGGTTTTTTTTTCCTTTCTCTATGGAGTTGATGTGATACAGAGAGGGAAGAACAGGATGAAGACCTGGCAAAAATGGTATCTGCTTCCAGACAGGAACCGTCCTGCCAGAGAGCTGAAATCAAATATTTTCCCTTCTCTCTCTTTAGCAAGGGAGCTGGCAGACTTTTCAACCACTTTCTGTCACTGAAGAACTATTTCAATTAATTACAAATAATTGCTTTATTGCAGCAATCAGCTGAAGAACATAATCTTTCCAACCCTTGGTTTAAACTGCCACTTCTCCCTTGGTTTTATGATGATTGACCTGGAAATACAAACTATTCTCACCTAAAAGATCTTTCCTGTTATTTGGTTCATTGAAAATCTCTGGATTTTCTGCTGCACTCACCAACAAGTATTTGAGTTTTGTGGCACGGAGCAAGTGTCTGGATTATTACATGCTTTTAATTTTAAATTATGGGTAAAAAAATATTCCATATGAATATTTAGGGAATGTGTCACGGCATAGTAGTAGCCTGTGAGAAAGGCCTTGACAAGAACCAGTTCAAAAGGGCTGTTCAGCTAAAAGAGAAGAAAAAGGGAATATTTGTGGGCAGCCCTTACACAACCACGGTACATGGAAACCAGCTGGGACATCCCTGTGAGTGACAGAAACATCCAATGAATGCAAAGTGGCATCTGAAACTGGGAATAAACTTATTTATACCACCCTGCGGAGGTGAAAATGGAAGAGGGAGAAGGCAGAAAATGACACAGAGCAGAATCTGAAAGTCTCATAAAAAATGGTCCCAGGGAAGCCCCGGAGGGATTTGGGCAGAGAGGGACCAAATGGACCCTGCAGGGTTTGACAAAACTGGCTCCAGGTTCCCCACTCAAAACCTGCATTAGTAATAAATGTGGAATTCAGAGATTTCCTATAGTGACAGGGAAGCATCTTTGATCCTAACTTTGTGTTCTCTTAGGGAAGTAACAAAGTTTGAGAACAAAGTGTGAATAGCACTCCGTTTTTTCAAAATAAAATAAAATAAAATAAAATAATGCAGCTGTTACTGAAGAACAAGTTCCCAAAGGCAGCCCAAACCCCTGTCAGGAGGGAGGCTCCACACCACAAAAATATCTACAATATACATAAACAGTGCATGCAGGAAAAAAACAGAGAAAAAAGGGCTGCAACAAAGCCCAGCCAGCTACCCCAGCAAGGCAGACCCATTTCAATAAGCATTTCTGGGTTTGCTCATATTGCAAAATTCTGAAGGAACAGGCAGCAGGGCTGCAGCCAAGAGTCAGGGAGAAACAATAAACAACAGTGAAATAATCAGAGGGCAAATTAAAACAGAGAGTCAAAAATAAAGTGAACTGAAATCAGTTACTAAATTAAGACAGAAGTTCTATTTTTATTTAATATTTTACTGGTTTTGCATCATTGTTCCTCTCTGGAGCTGCAAACACCAGGGGAAAAAACCCTTCTTTTTAAACTGAGAGCAGCAATGCTGTGAAGTCACACAGCTCCATGAGGTGACTCCTGGCTAATCCTCAGATTTATTTTATTAATGCTGTGGGGCAATCAGGCCTCTCTCAGGTGCTGGGGTGGCCAAGGCCAGGCCCTTGGTTGCCACAGGGGGAGGGAAGCAGCTCCTGCCTGCCACGGACCCACCTGGGAAGGAGCCCAACATTTCCTGCCCAACTGCTGCTGCCAACCAGGCAAGGGATGGTTGAAATATTTTCTTTTTCCACAAGGCAAATTTTGACTGAGTAACACGAATTCAACTATTTTATGGTTATGTATCAAATTTTTGTAGGAGGGCAGGGCTTTGATAATTTTTCTTTTTAAACTTCTAATAGTTTAAAGCTTTTTTCCTTCACGTTATGACCAAACCTCTTCTTTTGATGGGAGATGGGCCAGGGGAAAAGGTTGGACAGAGTCATTTGAATCATCCATTTTCAAAGGAGCTGCAAAATGGAACTTCTGAAGAGTTTTACATTAGAACAACTTTATCTTTTAGCCAGTTCAGGAATAATCAGTGTAAAAACAGCAAAAAAACATGAAATTTTGAGGCTCAGGAAGAAGCACATGTCAGATCAATCCTCTTTTTAAATTCCTCATATTTTAACATATTCCTTAAGATAAATAACTTGGGGTGAGACAAATTTAACTGTCCTCTTCAGGGGATGGAACAGAAGGCATTGTTGTTGTTCCATGGTGCTGGCACAGCTTAGAAGGTGGTTGAGCTTCAAAAAGAATATCCCAGCTCAAATATAGGGTAAAGAGAAGCTCTAAGGTAATGGAAACTCCACTTTTCTAATGTTCCACACACATATGAATAGAACCCGAGTCAGTACATTAGACAATTGACTGGCTTTGCTTGAATGCACGCAGGAATAAATGGAAACATCCTTATTTCCTATCCCAAGGGGCAATTATTTCACTGCCTGGTTTTGTGCATTAATAACAAAAAAAAAAAAGAATAAAAAAAAAGAAGCAAGATTCCATTGTCTGGTAGCTCAAATATCTTCCTATATGTGCTGGATAAGCAGCCCAGCAGCAGAAAAAAGGAAAAAAAAGGAACAGAACTGTGGCATTGCCTTCTCTAAACAAGCTCTCACCGTAGCCAGCAGATTTCTGTGTGTAAATATATAAAATCCACAAAAATACCCCTCAGAAGGGCAGCTTGTTTGTGTTTTTCAGAAGTTCTGTTAGTCATCATGTGTCCTGGCTGTGCCTGTGCCTACAGATGGTCCAAAATCCAAAATGCTCATTTTTCTGAAATGCTACAATGAGTCTAACAAATGCAAAGGCTGGAATTTCACACCTCTTTAGGAGGGAAGGGGACTGGATTGCAACTCCAACCCAGCTTTTTTTCTCCCAGTTCACCACTGACAGGCTTTCATTTCTTTGTGCTTCCCTTCCCTTTCTTCTCTCTGCACACCTCCAGTGGTTTTTTCTTTACCCTTTAAAGGGAAAATGAGGACATTAAGATGATTGATAAGCAAGGCGTTCAGAAATGGTACATTTTGCCTCTTTTACACCTCTCTGGAATAAACAGTGCCGTGGTGTGATCTCAATTCTCACTTGACAGCCCAAGGACTTCCTCAAGGACTGATCAGGTCCTGCAGGGCCAAGGACACATAAAGCCCAGATTTAGGTTCATTTTTCAGAAATCACTGGGGGAAAAAAAGCCCAATTTCTCTTCAGGAAGGTTTGTTTGGCTATTTTGCATCAAAAATTCCAGCTCCTGCCTCACCCCTATGGCACAAAGCGCTTTGAGGACTTTCTGCAAAACATAAAAACTTCCTCAAATCACTGAAATTCAGCCAAAACCCGATGGGAGACCTCTCAAATTTCACAGCCCAGGTTTCTGTGGCTATTTGGAGACAGATTATTGCAATCCAGGCAGATTGAGCAGGAGACAAAGCTGGTGGGATTGGCAGAGTTTGTGTTCGAGCTGCCTATTTAAACAGGCAGAAGGGCAAGATCATGACATCTTAGGAAAAGGGGTAAAAAAAAAAAAGAAAAAGATTCTTGGAGATACATAACATGTTTAATTGAAACCATTAGTTTTACTGGCAAACAGCTTCATCTTTCTGTTCTGTTAATCCGAACAAAGTGCTGCAATTATGACTCAATACATAATGTCCTCTAGTGCTACTCACCCCACAACTCCCCCAGCAGAGAAAGGAAACAGAGCTGTTCTCAGTTAACAAAACATTCCATGCTTCTAGCCAGAATACTTTTATTGTATGGTTATCATATACATCAGAATTATAGTGGGAACATTTACAAATATGTGAATTATTCTGTATTATAACCTCCATTATTCACATACACACTAACTCACACACTCGGGTTTTTTTCTTTTTTTTTTCCTTTTTGTTTGCATGTCTACTCAGTTACCAGGTGAATGATGCACAAAATTATTGCTTTGTGAACAAACACCTCAGATTAAATCTAATCTTCAGTGGCAAGAATTGAGATTTAAAAAAAAAAAAAATAGTCTTAAATACCCTGTATAACATACCTGTGCATAAACCTAAAGATATGTTTAGCTTACCCATTACCTTTGAAATACTTACCAAAATTAAAATTTGAAACCCATTTATAAAAAAAAGTATTAAAAAGTTCACCAGTATTTACAAATCCGATTAAATTACACATAAATAAATATTTACATTCAACACACTGCTTCCCTTAATACACATAAAGCCTCCCTGGAAGTATTTTTTGGCCTTAGTAGGCAAAAAAAAAAGTTGAAAAAAAAAAAAGTTATGTGCCTATTCTTTCAAGTTTCCCCCCCAAATTTAAAACCAAGACAATATAAATATGTGAATAAAGCTGCAACATCCTTAGACACAGAAAGTGAATTTCCTAAAAGTATTTTCATTTTGAACTAGTCCTCGTTAAAAAAATACCAAGAGAATATAAACTGCAAGCCAACACTGCTGCAGTTTTTAAAAGCCTGAATATTTCTGTAAAAAATCAGCATGTCAAATGCCATCTTAAGTCTAGTAGGATTTTAGTACTGTCCTATGTTAATCTGAAAATAAAAAAAAAAACAAAAAAAACAAAATAAAAGAGAACATAAAAAGCCAAAACCAAAAAATGTAAAAAAACGAACAACCCCACAGAATAATCTTACTATTTTCAGGTGTTCATAAAAAAAATTTAATGTACATAAATCTCTGTACCAATGTTTAATACTGCTTTTTTTGTTTTACTGTTGCGTTTCGAGGGAATGAACCCCTGAAATCATCTCAGAGAGCAGAACAGGCTCCTCCATCTAAAATCTGTCTCTTAAAAAAAAAAAACTACACATGAAGCTGGTCACTCACCAGATTCTGAGATGTGGGAAAGGAATCTAAATAAATCTCTCTGTATAATTCCATCAACCCCCCCATTTATAGCACCACTTTTACAGCAAAGGATTCAATAGATTTCTCCCAAGCACTTATCTTCAGGTAAAAATTGCTTCCACACAACAGGGATACTGCAGCTTTTAGCCAGACTTGTCTCATGGATCCAGCAGGAGTGAAGATCCTCAATGATTTTGTTTTTTTTTTCCTCTCCCCTTTTTTTCCCTCATTTCTTACCAAAAAAAAAAAAAAAAAAAAAAAAAAAAAAAAAAAAAAGAAAAAAAAAAAACAAAACCAAAAAACCACCCAAATCTCTATCTTCCCCCTGGCAAGATCCTCTCAGTCTGTGTGTAGGAGGAAGAGGGGGCAAAGTCTGGGTTGTTTTTTTTTTTTTTTCCTTTCACTTCCTGTGCTTGTCCATTTTGTCAATGGTTTTGTTGGTCTCTGCGGGGCTCTCGGCGTTCATGTAGGATTTGTCTGCTATTTTTAACGCTTCATTTAGGTAGTTCTGGACGGATGTCATGGCAGCACAGATGGCAGCGCTCCCAAAGCCATGTGTGATCAGGCTAAAATGAGTCAAACAGCTCTGGATGCCAGGGTCCAAGATGGGGCTGGGCCTCGTGTTTCCCAGGGGAGTTCTGTCCTGAGTCAGGAGGTCTGTGAATTCCTTGCAGATCTGCCTGCGACACACACACACAAAAAAAAAAGGGTGTTTATTTTTACACCATGCAAAATAAACAAAAACAACCCAGGGAATTTGCATCAGATATTTGGCATACGTGCAGCAATTATGAGAAATTCAATCTAAAATTAAAGCAAAAAGTAATTTAAAAAAAAAATCAGCATCATGTTCAAACTATAGGCGAGGGAGAATAGATTTCTAGATTTCTGTTTGTTAGCACCACTTCCTGACAAGCCTTCTGTTGCATCCCCAGCACAAAAGAAAAAAAAAAAAAACACTCTGCAAAATAATTTCTCTGGCTCTGCATCATTTGCTCCAGATTTGAAGTGGGGAGTGGGAATTCAGTGCTGGTTTCTCTGAGAACTTTCCCAGCTGCAGCTGAAGTGGTTCAGAAAGGCTGGAGCAGCTGAGGAGGAGATGATTTAATTGAGTTGTGTATATTCCATGTACAGGCAGGGAGGCCGAGGCCCTGATCCTGCAAACACTCACACATATGCCTGGCAAAACATGAGTGCTTAATAATGCTCCAGCATATGTTGTTTGCTTGCTTGTAAATCTGTCCCCTTGAAGGGATTTCACAGGAGCTGAGCAATCTCAACAGAACCATCACTTTATCAGAATTTCTCCATCTTCCAGAGGATTTTTATTAGTGCCAGCAACAACGCCAATAATGAAAATGCTCAGGGAGCAGAAGGAGTGCCCAGGAAAAATTAGCATAATGTTCAAACTATAGGCAAGGGAGAGTAGATTTATAGATTTCTGAATTTTTAAGAGATCTGCTCTTGTAAAAGAAGATCTCTTTTAAAGGAAGGCCGGATGGATTGAACATCAGGAGTGTGTTTTTGCACACCTGGTGTGAGCACAAAGTCAGGCCAACTTTTTCAGCCTTTTAGGCAGGTTTTTATCAGCTCTTCTGCAGGTGGAGGGTGCTGTCAAAATCAAAAAATGACATCGACCCCAAACCAGAAAACATCTCAGAGCAGAACAAACCATGAACTGAAGCTCTGTTAAACCTGGGAGAGGAGCTCAGCAGGGGAAAGGGGAAAGCTGAGCACTCCAAATACCAGTTTTAGACAAGCTTAACCCAGGTATTTCCTCCCAGGGACCTGCTCAGGAAGGGGTTTATTCACAGGTGCAAGGTGTCTGCACAGCAGCCAGAACAAAGCTCCTCTCCTTCCCCCAGGTTTGTCACAGGGATTTGTTGAAGCACAGGGACTTTCCACAACTACCAAAAGATGCTTCCAGTGAACAATAAAAATCTCCAGCCACAACAGGGAAAAGGGACTCTCCAGCAGCTCCTGAGTCCCAGGGGAAAGCTGGGAGCTGCTGCTGCCAAATTCAGCTGTGAGGACACAGGGGCTGAGCTCCCCCTGCTCCAGTCCTGACCCTGCTCACATTCCCAGCCCTGCTCTCCCCATCCTCCACCCTGTCACACCTCAGAGCTGTCCTGCTGTAGGACTTTTCCTAAAAGTTTTTCCTGCAGTTTGAACAGAACTTGTCCAAGCTGCTTTAGTTACCTACAGGCTTGTTACCCTTATTATTGGTTCAGACTAAAATAGAACTGCTGCCACAGCTGAATTCAAACCAAAACCAAATAACGAAGAATTGCTTCATCTCCCTAATTAAAATTACACACAAAAATCCACCAAACTATCCCCCAGACACAGACAGTCACAAGTCAGACAAAAACACGTCCAAAAAGCAGAGAAGAAATGAAATCCAAGCTGAAAACTTACTTTGCAGCAAGAAGCATGTTCTTCCTGTTTGCCATTTCGTTGCGGCCCATGTGTGGTCTGGTTAAATATTCAGCCACTGCTTTGGAAGGAAATTCTGTCTCACACACGTAGCCAAAGTCACGAGCAAGATGCACAGCTTCACCTGGATGGGTGAAAGGGAGGGCTTGGTAAATTGTATAATATCATTTATTAGAAGGAAAGCAGGGACATCAAGGAAGAAATGCTGTGGGTTTTTGAAGTGTATTCCTGTTTTGGAAAAGGACACCATTTTATCACTCACTACCATTTTTTAATTGATGGATCAGTGTTTCTTTGTAAGTTTGTATCAAGAAAAAAAAAAAAGAGAGATTTACAGGGTGACTGCTACAAAAAAGAATTCTCTTGCTTTTATACTAGAAAGAAAAATTCCTGTCTCTATCCAGAAAAACTGCACAGCAAAGAACACGATTCAGTCAAGATCAAACTGTCCACTGATATTTAAAACTATCTGCCAACTAAATCCCACATCATAATAAAAGTTTTCAGTTCAGTCTGGTTTTGAAATATTTTGTCATAAGAATTTTCAGACAGAAAACCAAACTGCAAGGTGTATAACCAGGTCACTTTTCTTATTAAAACAATTTGATCAGGCTTAAAATAAAAGAGGATTCGTGTGATCAGTGCAATGTCCCTCTGTGTGCATGTGCACACACATCAGCTCCCTGAAACTTTCAAGGAAAGCTTTTAAATGCAGGTTTAAAATGCATTTTAAACAGCAGGGAGGTATTGTTAGATCATTTTTCACTCTTTTCATTTCAGTTGCTGCTTCTATTCCTATTAAACCGTGGCACTTCCAGGAGCTGCTGGGAGCAGGAACACCAAATGTAAACCACACACGTCCATATTTACACACCCTTCAGGTCACAATCCCTGACAGAGGGTCCCTGACAGAGGGAACATGGCACAGATTAAAGGGGCTCCAGTTTCCTAGCAGGAAGTCCAGGGCTGTAAATCTCACTTTAATAAGCTTGTTTATTAGCAAACTTCTGAGCACACCGCTGAGGTAGGGCAGGACTGCACTCAGCTGGCCCAGAGTCCCAAAGTTTCCCAACAAGGAACCAAACCCACTTAAATGTGAGGAGTTTCACCCCTTTTTGCCTCGCCTGCCTCGCCCTTGTGAAACCCAAAACAACCCTCAGGAGGCAGAGTGGACAAAGGTGCCTCTGGCACATCCTGGCATTGAGGAATTCTGCATCCCTGCAGCACCCAGGGAAGCAGGAGGAGCTGGTTTTGTGTGAGCAGAGCTCACAAGGGAGAGAAAAGTCCCTCAAAGGCAGCACAGCCCTTCTTTAGGAGCTGCAACATCCCCATCATGATCCTTTTAAAACAAACAAATATTCGGGGTTTTTTACCCCACATCACTTTCAGAGACTTTCTAAACTTTCCATGTTTTGCCTAAAGGATAGAAGCTGTGCACAAGGGGAGAAAGTTTATTTTTAAGACACACTCGGGGGACTGACCTTCCACCAGAGATGTCAATAGTGTCACATTTGCAGCTTTCCTTCTGCCAGCAGGAAGATTCAAGCCAATTTTATCCAGTTTTTCCCTTAATGATCTGCCACCATTTTTAGATTTGGCTCTGTAATTAAAGAGGAAAAAAATGGCCTTATTTATCTTCGGGGAACACTTCTTTTTAGGATGAGAAATTCCAGTTACTGACATTCAATAGGGCTCTACTGGGGTGGGGAGAAGATAAAAAACAGGCTCTTTGCAAGTGACCTACTTTTTAAATGCTCTACTTCAAACACAGCAGGTCAAAATCAAAATATTTCAAACTGCACCACTGAAACCAACAGCTGCAGAATGATCACCAGCCAAATTAAGTTTATGCAAAAAAAAGGATGTAGAAAATGTCCTTGTTATGATTAATCAGGAGTATGACACTTAATAATAAAAAAAAATCATTCCACAGGGTCTTGGGAATCAGAGCGTGCTGGTTTGGAGACAAAACCTCAGCTCTAAACAGAGAATGAGAGTCGTTGTCAGAGCTGTTAATAGCACTTCTCCAGAGGCAGCAGAAGTGCAAAGAAGTTTGATTTCCAAAGCCTGTTAGGATTCAGCGTCGCTGAGCATCTCAAAAACCAGGAGGTCACTTAAAAAGCTCTGTGTCTGTGCTGTTGTGGCTGCTCACACACAGCAAAACAAGAAAAACACAAACACCAGGGGATAAAACAGAGGGGAGGGAGGAAAGGAGGACAGCCATCCTACCTTCTGAGGACTCCTCCTAGCAGGGAGGCATTGAGACACTCCGGGGGCGAGAGCCGCCTCTGCACCTCGGCCACCGTCACCTTGTACTTGGAGGTGGAGCTGAGCAGGGACAGGCGGCCCGGCACGGAGCAGAACACCTCGTTGGGGTTGATCACCACCCCAATTAACCCATCCTTTTGGCAGGGCAGGCTCAGAGCGCTGTTTTTCGTTAGGGAGATGGGACCTGCAGGGTAGGAGGAGGGAGAGCAGGTGTTTTTATAAAAGGGGAAAATAAATAGGAAGTGGCTAGTGAGTTTTCTGTCTATAAAAACGACCCGGGAGAGAGGGTTTTGTTTGGTGTTAAATGCCCAGGCCACTGGGTCCCCTGTGCTCAGCATCCATCTGCAGCCAAAGGGCCCCAAAACTATTCCTGACCAGCTGGATTTTATCACTGGATTGCAAGGAGCTGCTGAACACAACAAATAAATATATATATATATAAATTTTACATATAATATATATGTATTTTTTTTATATTTTTTAACCCTAACCCTAAGAACGCTGTTCAAGGCACACACACAGACCCCACACACCTCTGCAGCAGCAGGCTGCAAGGCAGCAAAGCCGTGCTCACAAAATCTCGACTCCAAATTAGCATCCTCCAGCTACTGCCAAAACTCTTCCCAAGGCAGGGCAGGGAGAAACCTCCCAGCTCCTGCTGGGCTTCATCTTCCACCTCGCACACGCAGATTTAAGAAACCGCCTTTGGAATTTAATCCCAAACAAATTCCTAGCAGGCAGCGGCACGGCGGAGAGGGACGGCCCAGGGGAGAACCGAAAGTAAAGAGCTGCTGCTCCTCGTTAAGAGCTTCAGCCTTGAGGTGAGGAGGGACAACAAAGGCTTTGCAAGGAGCAAACCACAGATGCAGCTTTGCCATCCCCTCTCCAATCCGCCCCAGTTCACCCAGTGCTGCTGGTGAAAGGGTTAAAGAGCCGAGGTCGGCCCCACTCTCTCCCGGAGGGGGAAGATTTGTCAGTGGTGCATCTGACAGCGAAATTATTCTCCCATGAGCTAAAGGCAGCAATCAGCGCTCTGACACACACTTCTGCTTTTCCTCAGTTAGGTATTTGTTTGAAGTCTTCAGAGGAAACTTCTGATTTTTTTTTTTAAAGCACAAATTTGTTTAAAAACAAAAGCAAGGAAAAAACCCTAAATTACTGTAAATTGAGTCAATACGTCTTCCTCTTTCCTCAAAACTTCAGCTACAAACCAATTTCGATTAAGATAAAGCCAAACAGTCTTCTGCCAGCGAACTCAAGTCTTTTCTCAAATCTTGTGAAGAAGTTGAAAAAAAAAATTGGGAAAAAAAGGAGGAAAAAAAACTGTCTTCGAGTGCTAGGAGCAACAACAACAACAACAAACCAACCAAACAAACGAAAAGCACCGTGTCACTTCACACACATATTTCAGGAAAGATTGAAACCGGTTCAAGGTCCTGGTTTCGATTAAAGCCATAACACAAGAGCACACCAGGGGGGACAGTCGTGTCCCCGGAGGAGTCTCACACCCCAGGGCGGTTCGTCCCCGCCGCCAGCTTCCCTCGGACAGCGATAGAAAAATCCAGCCACAAGAGTAGAATAAAAACTCCTCCGCCCTCCCGATCCCAAAGGATCGGTCTTTTATAAAAATAACAGGGCGTCACTTCACCGGTGCGTCACGAAACTTTTAACTATTGACAAGGGAAAGTAAAACTGCCGTGCCACCTTTACTGACCTTTTCTAATGACTGTCTGGTCATGCATTAGTAAGTGTTGATCTTCCACATTCTGGAAAGAGAAAAGGGGAGAAAGTTTCACACCTGGAGAGAGGGGGAAAAAAAGCTTTTGGGAAACCCACTCCCTCCTCCCCACGCACCCGCATCCTGAGGGGCGAAAATGAGAATTTCTCTGCAGGGACGGGGATGGGATGTGCAGAAGGGGAAAAAATAAGGATTTCTCTGCAGGGACGGGGATGGGATGTGCAGAAGGACACGGGGCCTGTCCCGCTGGCCATAGTGGGGGGGTCGGGGCGCTCCTTACCTGCACCTCCTCCATCTGATGGGCCATGTCGTGCAGGCCCAGGTTATCGGCCAGCGCCGAGGCGTCCAGCCCGTGCCCGTGGGGCAGCAGCAGCTCGGAACGGCGGAAAGTCTCCCGGCGGCTGCCGGCAGAGCCGCTCTCCAGCGCCGAGAGGTGCGGCACCAGCCCGGGGCGGGCGTGCGGGGCCAGCCCCGCCGGCTCCTGGCTCTGCCGGTTCGGCCAAGCGCTCTGCTGCTGGCTGGGCGGCGGAGGAGGCGGCTGGTGCAGGGGGTTGATAGAAAAAGGGTCCCCGAGGTGCGAGTAAGGGTCGCTGGATTGGGAATAAGGCAGCGGCTGGTACGGGGGTGGGAAGTAGGGCGGCTGGAAGTCGGAGGCGCCCGAGTGCGAGAGCGGCGGGGCCGGGCTGTACAGGTGCTGGCTGACGGCGGAGAGGTGCGGCAGCCGCGGGTTCCCGTTGCTGCTCCCATCGTGCCGGTCCTGGAAAGCACACAGGGGTGGGGGGACAACGGGGTGGCCGTCAGTGGGCTGGGGGGACACGGGGTGGTGGCACTGGGGAAGGAGAGAGGAGAGCGAGAGTAGCCCCTCCGCTCCCGGCCCAGGGAGTTTGGGGTTTTTAAGGCATTTAGGAGAAGAAATCAGCCCCAGTCCCAGGGAAGAGGTGACAAAGCAGTTCTGGCTGCTCTCCTCATCGCGACTACGCCAGAGCAACCCTTCTCCCGCCGCTTGTGCAAGTCAGCAGAAGAATCATTAAAATCAGAAAAATTCACATCAGAGGCGCGGCCGCGTTTCCGCCGCGCTGCCCCGGCTGGGGAGGAGACGGTGGGGCCGGGGGGGCTGCGGAGCCCTCGGAGCGATGGGGGACCCCCGGCACCGCCATCCCAACCAGCCCCGAGGGGCGCCCGGGCCGCGGCTCCCGGCTCTGCCCGACGGGAGGGACCGCGCTGCTGCCTCCGGCCGCGCCATCGCTGCTTCTGCCCCGATTCCCAAATCTCTGCGCTCAAAGCTGAAATGTCTACATCGAGCTGATCCAGGGATTTAGCAGCTTCTGGCTTCACGGTCATTAAAATAACAGGGCTAGTTAATAAGAGGTGAATGGGGTCCTAATGGAGCGTGAAGCGGGGACTGCAGCTAATCTGCAGGAGCCGAGCAGGCGGAGCAGCGGGGCCGGGGGGACACGGACGAATTCGGAGAGATCAAAACCCGGGAGAGCACCTCGAGGCGGGTGGGAGCTGCTCCCGAGGAGGAAAAACGTGGGAAGGAAGGGTTTGCCCTGCCCGACTCACCCCGCAGCAACTGCTGCTACCTGCCGGCCCCTCCGCATCCCGCCCGGTGCGGTGCGGTGCGCTCCGGCAGGCCCAGGATCCCCCGCTCCATGCGGGATGCGAGCTCGGTTCTCCCAGCTGGGGTCCCGTTTAATTCAAAAGTTCAAAAAAAGACTCGGTAAAGAAAAATGTAAAAATGTTATAAAAAAATGAAAATAATTTTTAAAAAGAAAATAAAAAAGTTCGCACCTCCAAAGGAAAAAAGAAAAAAAAAAAGAAAAATGCAAAGCAAGGTCTTCGGGCAGGCACAGCGGGCGCTCCCGGGGCTGGCAGCGAGCGGAGCTCGGGGGGCGGCGGAGCCCCGCGCTGCCCCACGCGGGACCCCCGTTCCCCAGCGGCGACCCCTCCCCGCAGCCTCTCACCTCGCAGTCCTCTTCGTACTTGACATTATCTGCTAGTTTCCACAACATGGCGTCCAGCGTCCGGACCAGGTGCGCGGTGCGGCGAACGGAACAGCTCGGCCCCCGCCACGGGCGGTAAATCCACGCGGGCGCTGGGGACGAGCAGCGGCCCCCCGGACGGAGCTCAGTTGGCAGGCATGAAGGCAGCTGACGGACTGACTAAACCCTCCGCGCTTATGGTCACTCGGCTTCTTTTTTTTTCTTTTTTTTTTTTCCTCCCTTTTCCCTCCCTGCCCAGACGCCCTTAATGGCAATAGGATTATCCTAACTCCTCCCCAGGGATGGCTCGGGCGCCGCGGCCGCCAACCACTCAGGAGGGAGCGCGCAGCCCCAAAGCCACTCCTTCCCTCCTTCCGCGCCCGCGGAGGGTGGGCGGGAGGCGCGGAGCGAGAACCCCCCTCTGCAGCCCCCCTCGGGGTACCGGGGGCCGCGGCTGCCCCGTGGGGAAGGGGTCACGCGTGGGCATCCCCCCAGGCTTCTTCTCCCAGATCCTCCAATGCTGCGCTCATTTTTGGGGGTGTGGGAGCGCTGCCGGGTGTTCTCCAGCTTCCCCACTGCTGTGATATTTTTGGGGGGCTGTGGGAGCAATGCCGGGTGTTCCCCATCTCCCCCACTGCTGTGATCTTTTAGGGGGCTGTGGGAACAATGCTGGGTGTTCCCCAGCTCTCTGTTCTTTTTGAGGGGCTGTGGGAGCAGTGCCGGGTGTTCCCCAGCTCTCTGCTCTTTTTTGGGGTCTGTGGGAGCAGTGCCGGGTGTTCCCCAGCTCTCTGCTCTTTTTGGGGGTCTGTGGGAGCAGTGCCGACTGTTCCCCAGCTCCCCATGTGCTGTCCTCTTTTTGGGGGTCTGTGGGAGCAGTGCCGGGTGTTCCCCAGCTCTCTGCTCTTTTTTGGGGGGACCTGTGAGGGCAGTCCCAGGTGTTCCCCGCTCCCCCCACGCGTGGAAGGACTTTGCTAAACCCCACACTGCGCCCCCCTCGCACACACACCCGGCAGATTTGGGCGAAATGAACTCGGGAAAAGTCCTCGTAGCGAAAGCGAGAAAGTCCCAGTACAGCCGGGGTTTCATTTGCTTAATTGTCAGGAGTTTGAATTACTGATTATAACTTGTAAGCTACCAATGTTTAAGGTATAATTTACTTAATGATCCGACAAGATTATTGCAGTGGTGTGGAACCCCCGGTAGGTAAAGCAGCCCTGATTCAGCGTCCCCGATCTGAGGCTCTGTGGATTGTGTGACTGGTTCCTCGCATCGGTTTCTTTTTATTTTAATTTTTTACTCTTTTTTTTAAACGAAAATCCCGCCTGTCTAATCTTTTCGCTCCAACTCGGGGCTGGGGAAGCAGGTGGGAGGTGAGACAGGCATTTTCGGACGCCGTGAGCACACTTTCATCTAAGCTTAGAAAATACTCCCCTGCCAAAATTGCTACCTTTCCGCAGGCATTTGATCTATGCAGTTATGTGTGTCAGACAAAATGAACATCGCTTTCAAAAGCGACGACTTCTCCCAGTGTTTCAAGGTGCATCCGGATGGATCGCTGCTCATTTCCATGAGAGGAGCAAGTGTTTGTTTATTGTGGCACAGACAAAAGCTGACCCTGGCCAGGGCTGGCTGCGGAGATCTCGGCTATCAGTGCCCGCGGACGAGCCGCCTCGAGAGCTGCTATTAAAGGCCCGGGATAGACCCACGTCTCCACATTAAGCAGTTCATACTTCACTCACTTTATCCCCCCCCCTAAACACCAGAGAAGAAGAAATAACAAGAACACTTATTAAAATTGAAAAAAAAATCCAAACACCCTAAACTCTTCCATGAGACTAAATGAATGATCTAAAAATAAACCCGAGGAGCACGAGGGTGCTGGAAGTAACTGTTGGAGGTGTTATCTCGCCTTATCTACCACGCAGGTGCTGATTTGCAGTTGCGTTAAGCCCATCATAATCAGCGAGTCCACATTATCATTTTTGGTGGAGTCTCTATTTTTTTTTTTTTAACGACGGTGTTTTTCTTCCAGGGATGTTTCTTTGAAATACAGCTCGCGACGATTATTTGCGAGTGTGCTTGCGCTTCTCCTGGCGTCATTAAGACTAGGAATCTAAATAAGAAAATACAGGGGGAGCTTAAAGTTCATTTGTATTAAAGGGACAAGATGGATTTAGAAAGAAACGAGGAAAGGAACCGTCGAGCCTCCTTGGTTTGGGATCAGCTCTTCTTCCTTCGGAAGGAGAATTGTAGCAAAGCTGGTTACTTTTATTACAACCTCAGAAGCCAGAATTTATTTCTGCTCAGAAATGTCACACTGAGAAACCAACACGATTTTATCCTCCTTTGGGATTGTCGGTACATGAACACCTTCGTTTTGCTAGCCAAAATCAGGAAGATGAATTCGCGTTCTTATTATTTATTGTGTAGTTGGGAATAACATTTATAAATAGAAGGGATGTATAAGAAATTACCGAAACAAGGCGACAGAAATAAACGCTTGGCTTCCTAAACAGCAAAGCCAAGAGAGCAGAGAGGAGGCTGAACACCACAAAGTTTGAGACAAACTTTCCCGTACATCCACTTGCTCTTGGCTCTGCGCTCGCAGCCGCTGCCACGGACCGGGGCAGGGTCCGGGATCCGCGGGGAGCGCAGGGCGAGGGAAGGGAAGAGAAGGCAGGGAGAGACGGGAAGGAAAAGCAAGGAGAGAAGAGAAGGGAAGGCAGGGAGAGAAGGGAAGGGAAGGCAGGGAGAGAAGGGAAGGCAGGGCAGGGGCGGGCACGGCCCGTCCCCTCCAGCCGATGCCCGTTCCGGAGCCCCGCGCCCGGCAGGTGATGGATGCGGGCCCGGCCCCGGGTGCTGCTGCCCGGGGATGCTTTGCTGTGGCCGAGCACACGGGAGCTCAGCTGCTCCGGTCTCCTCTGGGAGGGGATAACGCCTCTGGAAGGGATAAAGCCACATTTGGAGGCGCTCGCTCTCCGCAGCCTGGCTTTCCGCAGCTCTCCGCGCTTGGCTCAAAGCGGGACAAGCAGCCGGGGGTCCCCGCGGGGCTCGGCGGAGAAACTCTCCCCTTCCAGGACCCTCCGGGACGCCGGGAATACCCCGGCAGCCTGGGCTGCTGTAGGGACACCGAACCGCCCCGGACACGACGTGGGGCAGAGCCGTGCAGGGTCCCATCAGCAGCCGGGGAAAGGAGGTGGCTCCTGACAGATGGCAGCTTTTATTTACTTATTAAAAAAATAATGCTAAATAAACATTTTTTAAATCAGTGCTCTTACTCCGGGGATATCCCCTGACTTCAAGCGGAGGAAGTGCTTTGCTTCGTGGGGGCTGAGTTCCCTTTTTGAGGAGGCTGCTGCAGTTTCCCGTGGGGAGCACGGAGCTCCCCCAGGCGTGAACACGCTTCGGGAGGGGAGCCAGAGCCCACTGCTGCGCCTCTGTCACGGGCTGTACTTTTCCTATTTGGCAGCAATTAAAAGAGAGCGTGGGGATGCTAATTAGTTACATCCTTCTTCCTCTAAAAAAATTATTTAAACACACACATATCTGTATTGTTAATGAGGCTGCAAGCAACCTGTCCAGATTGTCGCCTCGGCTCCTGCCGAGCTCCACAAAGGCCCCGGGGGACTGCGCGGAGCTGGCACAGCGCGGCCGCGGGGAGGGGCGGAAAGCGGGGGGTGCCCCCCATCCCTGGGCTGTGCCCCCCATCCCGGGGGTGTTCCCCCAACCCTGGGTGTCCCCACCATCCCGGGTGTCCCCCCATCCCGACAGTGTCCCCTATGTCGGGGCTCTGCCCCATCCCGGGGGTGTCCACCACATCCCTGGTCTGGGCCCCCGATACCGGGGGTGTCCCCCATCCCGGGGGTGTCCCCCCATCCCGAGGCTGTGCCCCATTCCAGGGCTGTGCCCCATTCCAGGGGTGTGCCCCATCCAGGGGGTGTGCCCCCCATCCCGAGGGTGTCCCCCATCTCTGGTATGTGCCCCCCATCCCAGGGGTGTCCCCCATTCCAGGTGTCCCCCCATCCCGCCCCGCAGGAGGGGCAGGACCCCCGCACGCAGCCCAGAGCCGGGGGGCAGAGCCGCGGGGGCCGGACGGCTCCCGAGGGGGGCTCGGGGGGTCCCCGGGATTAGTGCCGCGGTACGGGCGGAGCATCCCCACCGCATCCCCCTGCCCTCCCCTCCCCAAACCCCGCTCCGGGAAGGCACCGGGAGCCACAGACGGATCCCAGCGGCCGCGGCACAGCCGGACCATTTTAAGTGGTTTATTTTTCTTTTTTTTTTTTCCCCTCTATTCCGCTGTTTCTCCTCCCTTTACACCGCCCCGGGGGGATGCGGGGGGGCGCGGTGCGGATCCGTGCGTGTTTCCCCGCGGCTGCCGGTACCGGGAGCATCCCTGAAATCCCGGAGTGCCGGGAGCCTTTCCAAGCCCTCCCTTGTGCCCTCCCGGCGGGGCAGCGGCCGCTCGGGAGCCGCCGGCTCAGCCACAGAGCCCCCGAAGCTCCTCCGAGGTTCCCGCACCCCCGGGAGCTCCCCCGAGGTTCCCGCTGCCCCGGGAGCATCCCCGAGGTTCCCGCACCCCCGGGA
>JBBMKD010000067.1:12343699-12356733 GCA_037834095.1 Argya squamiceps
GAGAATCTCAACCCTGGGCAATGAGGATTTCAACCCTGGGCAATGAGGATTTCAACCCTGGGCACTGAGAATCTCAACCCTGGGCACTGAGGATTTCATCCCTGGGCACTGAGAATTTCAACCCTGGGCACTGAGAATTTCAACCCTGGGCACTGAGAATTTCAGCCTTTCTGTCCTGACAGGCACTGACCCCCAGGCAAACACTGCACTGGACTTGAGGCCGTGGAAAAGGTTTCCAAAATTGAGTGACAGCACTGGGATTGTGGGTGTGTAGAAGTGTGTGATATCACAGGGTGGAAAACTCAGGATTTAAGGTTTAGTATCTAGTAATTAGGTTTTAGTATCTAGTACTAAGGTTTTAGTATATAGTAATACATATGGGGCGAGATGGAGGATTTAAGGCACAGGATAAATTCTTCTTCTTTCACTTTCTTCTTCATGGGTTTGGATGATATTTTGTAATTGGGTGAAAAAGTCCATAGCAGACCATGAGTATTTGGTTATTGGGCTGAAAGTAAAAATAATACAAAAATTATAATACAAATAATATCTCGTTATTGGGTACTTTATGCTTAAAATACCTTGGAAAGAGTTAGAGACAGACCTATTTTCTACCTTGTTAGCCAGAGCTCACAACTCGTGAGCCTGTACTGTAGATAAGAATGAATAAAAATCTGAGTCTGAATATGAAAACTGCATCTCCCGAGCATTAATCCCGGCTGTAAGAGAAGAAAAGAAGATAAACTCAGAGAGAGCCTGGGACAGTGCCCGAGAGGCTGCGGGACCCCTCGGTGGGATGCTCCTTTCCCTCCCGGAGCCCGTGCGGCTCCCCCGGGAGCGGAGCCGGAGTAGCCCCGGGGGAGCTTTGGCAGCAGAGCCGGGGCGATAAAGAGCTGCTCTTGTGTAAACACAGAAATACAGCAGCTAAAGTGCTCTTCTGTCAGCGTGGCTTATCCCGCCAGGCTCCTGCCAAAGGAATCCCCGCTGCTCTCGGCCGGGCTGGAAAGCTGCTCTGCTGTGGTTGGGAGCTGCTCACAGCCCCAGCACTGCAAAGAGCACCGGGCTGGGCTCCGGGGCTGGGATGTTCCTGTTCCCGAATCACTGCGGTGTTCTCAAATCACTGCAGTGTTCCCAAATCACTGCAGTGTTCCCAAATCACTGCAGTGCTCCCAAATCACTGCAGTGCTCCCAAATCTCTGCAGTGCTCCCAAATCTCTGCAGTGTTCCCAAATCTCTACAGTGTTCCCAAATCTGTGCAGTGTTCCCAAATCTGTGCAGTGTTCTCAAATCACTGCAGTGCTCCCAAATCACTGCAGTGTTCCCAAATTACTGCGGTGCTCCCAAATCTCTGCAGTGCTCCCAAATCTCTGCAGTGTTCCCAAATCTCTCAGGTGTTCCCTGATGGGGACAGGGACTCGAGGTTGTTCCCAGTTCCCAAATCACTGCAGTGTTCCCAAATCTCTGCGGTATTTTCAAATCTCTCAGGTGTTCCCTGGAGAGGACAGGGACTCGAGGTTGTTCCCAAATTTTTCAGGTGTTTCCTGGTGGAGACAGGGACTAGAGATTGTTCCCCATTCCCAAACCTCTCAGGTGTTTCCTGGTGGAGACAGGGACTCGAGGTTGTTCCCTGTTCCCAAAACTCTCAGGTGTTCCCTGGAGAGGACAGGGAGTTGAGGTTGTTTCCAGTTCCCAAATCACTGCAGAGTTCCCTGGTGAGGACAGGGCTTCACCTGCTCTGTCCCAGACATCAACAAAGCCCCCACGGTGGCCAGGGGAATAGGGCCATGTGTGAGGGTTTCCAGAACCCCCAGGAATTCCCAGGAATGCTCCTTGTCCATGCCCAGGGCACCAGCTGCCCCCTGGTTCCAGCACAGCCAGACAAACCTCTGTGAGCCCACAGGGCCTTCTGGAGCCCAAAGCTGGCCCTGCTCAATAACAGAGGGGTGTGGATGGTCACAGGGAGGTTTCCCAGGGTGGGGAAGGAGGGATGAATTCACATTTCTGCTGCCACAGCTTTTGCCCAGTTTTATACTGACAATCAACAGTGTGGGGCTCTTTCAGGAAACCAGCCCCACACTGTTGATTGTTGGTATAAAACTGCATTTACTGAGGAGGGGAAGGCTTTGAGCACCTCTCCTTTTTAAATCCTTAACCCTTCCCTCCCTAAAAACTTCCCTCAGGTTCTCAGGAGATGGTGCTGCGCCCATGGTCTGTGCTGAGGATCCTGCGTGCACACAAACAGGGCAGGAGGATTGACGCCTCCAGCAGCCCAGGACTGAAAATCTGCCACACTCTGCTTGTCCTCAGCAGCTCTGCACTCCCCACACACGTAGGCAGCACCTTCTCTTCCTGCCCTGAAAGTTTTGGGCTGAGGTATTTCCTGGTTCAGAGTGGGGAAGCAGGAAACAGGGACATGTAAAGCATCATCTACAAAACCTCCAGCTCACCCTGCCCCTGCTCCAAGCTGCCCAGATGTGACCTGGGAGCCCTTGTTGTGTGCCTGGGACACCAATTCCCTCTGGAGCAGTGGCTGGAGGCCTCCCAAAGCTGCTGGCACATCCAGCAGCTCTGAGCAGGCATAGGGAGAGCTCTGCTCCCTGCAGACGTGCCCAAAGCACCTCACTCAGCACAGGAAGGCTGAGAAGGCACAGGGGAAATGCTGACTCCCAGCACGGCTGTTGGAATTCTGGAAACTCAGATTTGGGGGTTTGAGTATGTAGTAATGTGTGTGAAGCAGTATGGAGGAGTTGAGGCATTCTTCTTCTTCACCTTCTTCTTTCTTCTTCTTCTTCACCTTCTTCTTTCTTCTTCTTCACCTTTTTCTTCCTTCTTCTTCATGGGTTTGGGTGGTTTTCTGTAATTGGGGTGGAAAAGATCTGCGTTGCAGGCCTTGGGTGGTCATTATTGGTTCAGAAGTATAAATAATATAGGTGTTACCTCATTATTGGGTAATTAGGGCTTAAATAACCTTGGAAAGAGTAAGAGGTGCTCCATTTTACCTCATTTCTCTGACTTGCTAGTTAGAACTCATGGCTGGTGAGTCTGTAAACAGATAAGAAATAATAAACATCCGAAATAATAAACAACTTACTGTGTATTATTCCCTGATCTCAGCAGAGAAAAAGAAGCCAGAAGTGTCACACATGGCCTCACCTCCTCCCTGGGGTGTGGGGGCTGTGGAAAGCCCCTGTGTGGAGGCTGTGGGCTGAGCAGGAGGGTTCTGGCCAAGCCCCACACACACACCCCTGGCGGGACAGCCCCTCCAGGCTCCAGTCTCAGCACAGTCTGACCTACACCATGCAATTGCTGCTCCTTGTAATTTTCCCCGAGCTGGTGCCATTGCAAATGCCACCCTTATCTCCCTAAGTACAGATCCTCTCCCCAGTCGTTTACAGTGTCATACAGCAATTTGTTACATAAGCTCGTTAAGGGTTTGTTTTTTAATGTATCTATGTTAATAGGCACATAAATATGGAAATCTTAATTTCAGGCCTGTCTCTGGAAAGCATTAGCTGGGAAACTGGTCTGAGAAAAAAAGCAAACACGGCCCAGGAACACCCAGGGATTTATTCAGAGTTTGGGTGTCCTGGTGATGAATGGAGCACGAGTTAGGCTCCTCAGTGATCATCATCTGTGACCCTTTAAAACTCATTTTCTACAGAGAACCTCCAGTTGCTTCACTCTGCACTTCCCACCCTCAGCCATGCTGCAGTGACAGGCTGTTTTTATCTCTATTATTCTTCTCTCTTATCACAGGTGGACGATTAGCACAAATAAAAGGACTCTGGTTCTCCAAAATAAAGAGACGTTGGCTGCAGCCCAGGGATCTCCAGTGAACAACTGCAAGCAGCAAAGTGCATTTAGAATGGCTCGGCAGAATTCCATCCATATTCACTTTCTGCATCAATTTATAGCAGTAAATACTATTTCAGGTGTGTTCCTGTTTGGTTTGGCACCTTTAATTTGGTGATTTAACACAGGAGAACATTTCCACGCCCCGTGATCCTTCCCTGCAAGGATCCTGACAGGAAAGGAGCTCTGGTTCCTCCAGGAGAGCTTCCCCAGGAGCAGCTGTGCACTCTGCATCCATCCCACGGGCACTGGGACAACTCTGTGCCCCACCAAACACTCAGGGCCTGCAGATGCTTTAATGACAGTGCCACGAGTGTGGCTGCTCCAGAGTAACTCCCTGTGTCACACTGTGCTGCCAGGAGAGGCCAAATCCTGTCTGGAGGCATCCAGATGAGCAATTCCATGCCCACACTGGAAGAAATATTCAATGTTATGTTGGTTTTTAAGGGGTCAGCTGGCTGGGGAGGTGGTGGGGTGTGTGTTGGAGCAGGCAGAGCTCTGTGCTGGTGTCACACACACAGACACTGTGCTGGTGTCACTCGTGTCCCCATCCCAGCGGGGACAAATAAAGGTGTCCCTGCACTCCTGGATGGGGCACACGGCCTCAGGCTGCCCTTTTGTGGAGCACCAACAGCTCAGCAGTGCCAAAAAGGGACCGGGGGACTTTTCCTTCTTTTTTCTGAGCTCTCTCAGCAGCAGGACCCATCTCCCGGATCACTCCATGATTACTCCATGATCACAGCTCCTGCTGTGTGAATTTTCTGCCGGATCAGCGAATTAAAGTGGCCTCCAGAGGAGTCCCATGAGGACCAGATGGCCAGCAGGGAGCTGAGCCTTCAAAGCCTCCTTCCTTCTTGGAAGTTTCTGCTTTGTTTTTCCTGCTCAGCCACCCAGGACATTAAAATACATTTCCCTCTCCCATCACTTTCCTTGCCAGGCAGAGAGAGAAACCATTCCTAGGTGTTGTATTTGGGGAAAAAAGCTTCCTCCTGGCACAGCTGGGGCTGGAGGAACCTCTCCTGTCCTCAGCTCTGCGTTTCCCTGCCCGACTTCCCCAAAAAAATGCTGCCAAAAATGCTGGGCAGCCCCCGCCCCTGCAAACGGCACCTCGTGTCACTGCCATCGATTGTGAAATATTGCAAGTTGTTAATTAGGCAATAATGACCGATGGGAAGGGCATTTCCCGGCTGTTAACTGCAGACTCCTGACCTGGAAGGTGGCTATCAGTCACCCAGGAATTACTAAAGCACGGAGGAGGAGAGAAGCAGACCAAAAAGAGCAAAACCATCACTTTTTTTAAAGTGCTCCTCCACTGCCCTGCTGTGGTGGGTCTAATGTTGGTCAAATACCAACTCACCCACTGGAATTATATTCATTTTCTGCTGTGAGATGGGATTAGGAGAAGAGCAAAACAGGCTCAAATTTATAAAGGTAAAAGTTATTCTTTCCCCCCCTTTGCTCTCGGAACCAGTCTCAAAGGTGTGGAAGTGAATATCCAGTATAAATAGAATTGGGGGCATCACAAAGTGACCCCAGGACGGCAGGGAGGGAGGGCAGGCACCCCAAGCCTGGCTCAACCCAGTGCTGCTCTGTTTTCTGCCCCTCTCTTCCACTTATTCCCATTTCCCAATTAATCTCTGCGCACATGAAGAAACAGGACATTAAGCATTCAAGGCTTAGCTCTTTTTTTTAATGTCTAGCTAAAAGGTAAAGCCGCAATTAGCAATAAGCCGGGGCTGCTGCTGGGCCTGTGTGAGCTGATCCCTCCCCACTTCTAAAGGGAGGATTTACCCCTACTCCTCCGCTTTCAAACTGGGACATTTCTCCCGTTTCACGCTGTTCTCCCTGCCAGATGACCGCAGCGGCTTCACGGGTTCATTAAACTGCTGTGAAACTGTGAATTGCTGCCTTTCCTCAGGGCTGAGCCCACAAATCCCCGTGGTTGTGTTTCTGCAGGGGAGCAGCTCTGGTTAGAGACACACAGAGCCCTTCAGCCTGGCCCCGGGGCCAGAACTCACGGGACACGTCTGAGGGACGAGCAGCAACAAAAATTAACAAAATCAACATCCCCAGTGCCCCAATTCCCCACAAAGAACCTGGCAAACACACCCTGCTCTGAATAGCAGCAAAGGAGAGCCAGAAGGGAGCAAAGAACCTGTCAGACAGACACAGGATGGGATCCCCCTTTCTTTGTTGGTGCTCGCATTTTTACCAAAAATCCAATTTTTACCTGAGTCCCCAGCTCAGACACCTCACTCCTCTAAATTATGGAATTACAGATGGTTTGGTTGGAAAGGACCTTAAAGCTGATCTCATTTCACTCCTGCCATGGGTAGGGACACCTTCCACCAGACCAGGCTGATCTGGACACTTCCAGGGATATTTCCTTTCTTTTCCTTTTCCTTTTCCTTTTCCTTTTCCTTTTCCTTTTCTCTTGATAAAAACAGTAAAAGTAAGAGAAATCAGAAAAGCAGATGGGAAGCTGTAGAACTGTCAAAGGCAGATTTTTCTGACCTATGGAGGTGTCCAGAAATATTCACCAGCTCCTGAAGACCCTCCAGGATCCCAGCTCTGAGATGTCTCCAGACCAGCAGGAGTGAATGATCCCCCACAAGAAGCAGATTTCGTGGTCAAGATTAGCTTTTGGCTAAAGAAAAAGTGATAGAATTATAGAGGAAATGTCAGTTGCAGAGCTTTGAACATTCAGATTTTTTTTGGAAAACAAAGATTAGTTAAGAGCTCAGCCTACAGTTTGCAGCCTGATTTTGCTGCCCTGCCCTTGGCATACCTGCAGACAGGTGAGGATTGCTGCACCTCGCTGGGAGCTGCAGGTAGAGCTGGGCAGCACAGGAATTCCATCCCCAGCAGCTTTGGGGAGAAAACGACAGCAGCCAAAAAGAATGTGGGGAAGATTAACCCATTCAAGCAAAGAGATTTTATTTTTTTAATGTAGTATATCCCATTCCTTAGGCCCAAGGGATGCTCTGAACATCCCTGTTTAATACTCAGTGTATTAAATGATGTCAGCTCATCTCACCTGGATGCAGGCACGAGTCAGGCTGTTCCTCTCCTCCCCTGTCCCAGCTCCTTCTCCCACTCCCAGAAAAAAAAGCAGGAAAATCCTGTTATCCTGTCTGGTGAACCCTGATTATTTCCTGTGGATGTTCAAGCCAATCACGATATGTTGGCCCCAGAAGGACTAGAACAGGAGAGGCTTTTCTGGAACAATTCTGGGGGATCAAACCACACTCACTTTTTTCCCCCAGGTGATATCCTTCCCTTGAGAGAGGGTGTTAAACCAGCAGCACCAGTGGCACCATGAAAGGATCTGTTATTCCCCAGTGCAAGGATGTTTTCCCACTCTCCACGAGGAGCAGAAAGCCCTCCAAACTTATTAGGAATCACACAAAGCAGGATTTATATACAGCTGAGATTGATGAGCCATGTCATGCTACATTAAAAAAAAAAATCCCCAAGCAGTCCACACCCAGCACAAATCAGGGGAATAAAGGCTTTAACAGACAGTCTGTGAGCTCTTTTAAAAAATATTCCATCCTGCCTGCACAAAAAGGTTGGTGAGGAATTTACAAACGTCCTAATCCCCCCCTAATCCTTTAAAACGCCGAGCTGTGATCACCGGGGCTGTTTGGTGATTATGTGTCTTCAAGGGCTTGTTTGGATACTCCTTTAAGAGATTCCCAACTCACTTTTTGTCATAGAAAGCCAACGTGGCTGGATATGTTTTTGTTGCACATTCTTCTGCAAAGAAACCCCCAGGTCTGCTTGGAAAGGAAAGCCACCCCCATCCCGTGGCACTGTCACATATTTTCGGGACATCCAGAGCTTTTCTTTATGGATGAGATGATGGAGTTCAAGTTCATGGAGGATACAAGTGGAGAATGCTCCTCTCCTTCCTCTCACCCTCAGCTTCCTCTTCTTTGCACAGCTGGGAGAGCAATGGCTAATCTCATTTAAAAATATTTTTATAAAAGTTCTTGAAATATTTTAAAAATATTTCAATAAAAGTCTCAAAATATTTAAAAATATTTAAAAATATATTTTAAAAAAAGTATCTCAAGACCTACCCAGAAGAAGCTCCAGAGAAGACACACAAGGTGTTATTACACTGCTGGTGCCTTCAGCAAGCTCTTAATGGAGACTTGGGCTGGTTTAAGTTGTGTGTGTGATATTTCTCTGTGCACAGATAACCAGGGCAGAGCCGACTTTTTTAACTGCTCATATGTGTTTAATTAGAGTTGCATTTTTAATCCTTTTAATTTGTATCTCTTTCTTAATAACCTCAGCTTGGCAAGGGTTGAAAAGGAACAAGGGTCATTTGAATATTGGGTAAAACTTGGTAACAGCTGAGCAGATTGTTTAGCAAAAAGGTTTCAGAATGTTCTTTAAAGACTGTGGGGAACAGTTGTAGCTAAGCCGAGGTTTGCATCCTTTGGGAATAATTTCAGAGCAGCTTAATAAAAATACTCCGGAGCTCAATGTCTGATCTAAGGTATGGGATGTTTATCAAGTGTTATTTGCCTGTAATCTCCAGGCAGGTAAGAGCACAGCAAGGTGGATTTTTGCAGCACAGTTCTGAAATCTCAATGCAATCACGCTGTAAATTCATATTTAACTTCTCACCAAAGGAGGAAAAGTCACTGCAATCCCTGCTGATGAAAGGAAACATGCTCAGAGGTTAAAAATCCCATGGGAATGCTCCAAGCTGAATGAGTGAAAAGGGTTTCAATAATCCCTAAGTCTTGAACCCAGCTCTGATGGGGAGGAATGAACACATTTCACAAGTACTTGCTCCTTTGCTTCAGATAAATCTGAAATTTCATCTCAGAAAAAAAAAACCCACCCACAGAACTCTCATTAAATACAGAATAACCTAAAAAGAACAGATAAAATCAGCAAATACAGTTGCAAATGTTACTGTGAATTTTACCCAATTTACTGTGCATGGATCTCAGCCTCTGAGACAGCCCAGACTGATTTCTGCTTGAGAAGAAACAAGGCAAAGAGATCATGCAAAAAGATCACATAAAACCCCAGTGGCTTTCAGAGTGACACTTTGGGTGCCTTATGTGTCACCATCTCCCTCTTGGCAGTTTTGCTGCACCACCAAAATCCAACATTTTGGTGTAAAAAAATGACCACTCTGGGCAGTGTCTGTGCCCTTCCAATGCACCCACAGGGATTTGCTGGGTTTGGTGTTTCTGACTGGCTGCTGGTGGTTCTCAGCATGATCCACTCTGGTGATCCCCAGCCTCTTCCTCAGCACACAGTGAATAAAAGTTTATTTCGCTTTGCTATCATGCACAGCTTGTTTGGAAAAGGCCCATGAAAAGGCCCTGAGCTGCTGTTGCTGGCTGCAAGGTGGGGATTTCAAAAAAGGCCAAGTGTTAAAGCAAGAGCTTAATTTGTGCTCTGGCAAAAAGCAGCATCCTTATCCTCAGGACAGCTCTCACCCAGGCAGCAGCACTACAAGCTCACAGCCAACCTCATTTCCCATTTCTGAAGATGTAAGGGAATAGGAAATAGTTCACAGCCAATCCCCCAGCCCAAGCTGCTGCACCAAAACTGGTCAGCTCTCCTTCAGGAGCTCCAACTCAGCAGGAATGCCCATTCCAGCTGCAGATCTCTGTTCCTCTCAGCAGGAATTCCCATTCCAGCTGCAGCTCCCTGGTCTTTTCAGCAGGAATTCCCATTCCAGCTGCAGCTCCCTGCTCCTCTCAGCAGGAATTCCCATTCCAGCTGCAGCTCCCTGCTCCTCTCAGCAGGAATTCCCATTCCAGCTGCAGCTCCCTGTTCTTTTCAGCAGGAATTCCCATTCCAGCTGCAGCTCCCTGTTCCTCTCAGCAGGAATTCCAATTCCAGCTGCAGCTCCCTGCTCCTTTCAGCAGGAATTCCTTCCCCTGTAGGAGCCCATGCCTCCACTCCAGTTCAATACAGAGGCAAGTCCCTGCACGAAACTTGTTGCAGCTGTTGCATATCTGCATGGAAAGATCTCCAGCAGCCGTGTGAGCAGCAAGTCTGCCCTGCTTTGATTTGCTCTGACTGCTCCAGTTTTGCCCCAGATTGTTGTGGCCACAGCAGCTCTGGGATGTTTTGAAATCAATAATGGTTGCTCTGGTCAAGGCTCTTGCTCAAGCCTGCTCCGTGTCTGTGCTGGCTGTGTCTGAGGGGATGTCTCATGTGATGCTTCCCACGAGGCACCAGAGTTCTCAGAGAAAATTTCATGTAGTTTTCATAATTCCTTTTGTTCACGCCATCACTGGGTTGTTTTGGTATGGAGCATTTTCTGACTGGAAAACAGGGATAATCCCTGTGAGGGTGATACAGCAGAGCAGGCAGAGTTCACCCCAGCAGCAAGGGCTGAGTGGGAGCAGAGTGTTTTCTTCCACCCTGCCAGGAAAAACTCACTAATGTCACACTGGGAATTCAGCTGTTGGGGAGAACCTCTGGTCAAAGAGGTGGATTTTCACATTTTCACCCCAGACTGCTCCTGGCCCAATGGATGTCCTCCCTTGGGAGGTGACAGTGGTGTGATGCCAGCTGATGTCCTCGTGTTGGGGTAAAGTCTGGCAGACACAAACCAAACACTTGGCAGGTGTAGGGGGCTCAGAGGGGTGTCCTGCCTTGCTGTGTTGGGGTAAGGAGAGTTTGTTTGGTGCTGCTGGAGTGGGACAGCAAAGGATTCCTTTATTCTGGCAGTGATCTCCAGCACTGCTGCAGGTGGATTCCCAAGAGGAGGACGCAGAGCAAAGGAAAACTGAGAGCTGCAAGGCTGCCCTCCACCACCCTGGGGTCCTGCCCTGTGCCCTTTCTGCTCCTCCAAAATGCTGCAGCTCCCCACCCCTGTCAGGGATACAATTCTGGGAATCCCTACCTGCCTTGAGTTCCTTTCTATCAATGATTTTTAGACTGATGTTGAAGCCAACACCATCAGCTACAGCTCAGTGAGGGAGGAAACAGGAGGTGATGGCATTTATGAACTCACCCAGCAGTGCCACACCACTGGCTTTTCTCAGTGTTTCAGGGATTTTATTAAACCACCTCTGTTTGCCTCAAACACCAAGGGAAAACTGAAGCAAAACTGAGCAGCCTGTACCAAGCCTGCTGGGCAACACAAGGAACGTGACAAGAGCAGAGAAAATCAGATTTTTAGGCTGATGTTGAAGGCAACATCATCATCTGCAGCTCAGTGAGGGAGGAAACAGGAGGGGATGGCATTGATGAACTCACCCAGCAGTGCCACACCACTGGGTTTTTTTTGTGTTTCAGGTATTTTATTAATCCACCTTTGTTTGCCCAAACCTCAAACACCAAGGCAAGACTGAAGCAAAATTGAGCAGCCTGTTCCAAGCGACACAAGGAACATGACAAGAGCAGAGAAAATGCCACCCTGATCCATGGGCTGGGACTCTCCTCCAGTGCCAACCCCAGGAGCAGCCAGATCGTTGTGCCATCTTCTCCCCAAATCCTGCCCTGCCTTTGATATGTTAATCCTGGGTAAAGGCAAATTCTCTCCCATTAGAATAAAGTCCATTCTGCCCTCCCTGCAATCTGCATGATCCAGTTCAAAGTTAAATTAAAAGAAATCCCAACCTGTGTGAATGTTGCAATCGTGTGATGAAATCTGTAAATCTATTTTTAATGTCTTAATGCTGCTCTAGTTGAACGAGGCTGCATGGCATTTGCTTTATGCACTTTTTTTTGGATTCTCATGCACTCGTTAAATATTCACTCTGCAGCCTTTGCATTTCCAGTACTGCAGGACCCTAAAATAGAAGGCAAGTTTTTCTTTCCCTCTTTTGTTTCTGAAATTCCAACTTGACTCCGGGATCTCTCCAAATCAAAATGTACTAAACACTGCAAGGAGAAAATGTTTCAAATTAATACAGATGGCAGAAAATAGGATTTAAATCTCAAACACGCAGCTATTTGCACTGTTTTTAGGAGGTGACAGAGCAAATATATTTGATTTCATTTCAAATTTAAGACATTTGCAATGTTAATTCTCTGAGTAGCCTGTTTTTATTAAGAAAATATTTGAACATTGCTGGAAAGATTCTCCCCAATCATGGTCTTACAGAACATTTCTTGGGGGAGTAGTCTGTGCTTTTCGTTCTGATCCGGGATGGAAACAAGCTCTGAAAAACTGGAATTTTCTGTGTAACAAACCCTTCATTTTCTGACCATGTTCTCTTTGAAAAATCAGTGTATGAAGCACTCAAATAAATCCTGCTGTTGTCATTTGGGGCTCATCCCATGAAAAGTCGGGCACTGCCTCACCCTCTTTATCACTGTTAATATTCCCTCAGTCACAATTGCCGTGAATCCCTCGATATTAAACAAACATCACACGTGTGAGAACAGCCCAGAAAACAGGCAAGGATCGATTTATCCCGAAATCCCGGATTTTCCGGGGCGGACAGCCCAGCAAGGCTCTGTGGCAGGGGACACAGAAGGACCCTGTGAACGCTGCGACATCACCGTCACCTTGTCACCCGGACCCACAGGGCCCCGGGCATGTCCTGGGGGTGGCACAAAGGGAAGTTTTAGCCCCGCTCTGGATGCCCGAGACTTTGATTAGGCTGGAAAAGGGCGATGGTTTTCAGCGAGTTTGGGGCACTTGGGGCAGCAAAGGGTCCTTTGGAAGGGTCGGAGCTGGGATTGGGGTTTGCTCGCTGGGATGTGCTCGCTCTGTGCCCTCCCTGTTTCCCCCTGTGTCCCCCATCTCTTCCTGTCCCTCTGTCCCCTCTCTGTCTCCCATCTCTGCCATCCCACCGTCCGCTCTTGTCCCCCTCTGTTCCCCCGTCCCTCCTGTCCCCCTGTCCTCCTTTGTCCTCTCTGTCCCCTCCTATCCCCTCCTGTCTCGTCCCCTCCTGTCCCCTCTGTCCGCCCTGTCCCTCTGTCCCCTGTCCCCTCTGTCCCCTGTCCCCTCCTGTCCCTCCTATCCCCTTCTATCCCCTCCCCTTCTGTCCCCTCTATCTCCCCTGTCCCCTCTGCCTCCTCTGTCCCCCCTGTTCCCTCCTGTCCCCTCTGTTCTCTCCTGTCCCCTGTCCCCCTGTCCCCTCCTGTCCTTCTGTCCCCCTGTCCCTCCTTTCCCCTGCTGTCCTCTGTCCCCTCCTGTCCCCTCTGTCCCCCCCATTCCTTCTGTCCCCTTCTGTCCCCTC
>JBBMKD010000067.1:12365744-12387924 GCA_037834095.1 Argya squamiceps
GGAAGGGAAGGGAAGGGAAGGGAAGGGAAGGGAAGGGAAGGGAAGGGAAGGGAAGGGAAGGGAAGGGAAGGGAGGAAGGGAAGGTGGTGCAGGGCCAGCAGAGGTTGGTTCCAGCTGCAGGGACCAGCTGGGGCACCAAGGTCACCACTTGAGGCTGAGATTTGCAAATGCTGCCCTGTAATTCTGCACTAACCAAACCAAAGCCATTTGCATGCTCCCCCAGGGCACACAGAGCCCCAGGACCAGGGCACAGTGTCCTTTGGTGCTGTCACCCTGGGAGCCACAGCAGCCCTGCACATTCAGTATCTGCTGTGCAGGAATTGTGGGCAGCATCACCTTCCAGATCATTCCAAATTCTTCACCCCCTGTTAGGGCCCTGTTTCTAAACAAAACCAAGTGCAACCAACTCATCTGCTGAGATCTGCAAAGGTCTAGCAATAAATTATAAAGGTTTTTTTTTTCCCTCAAACTTTTAACTATCAAGTACTGAGGGGGAAAAAAAGAAAAAACCCTCTGAATAGACACCATGAGATTATCACTCTGATGCCAGAAGCTATCAGGCATGAGATGCAGAGAGTCTGAGAAACAGGAAAGAGATTTTTTATGGAAAACCATCCCTTTGATGTATTTCCCAGGCCCAGCAGTGCTGCAGTGGCTCAGATGAATAAAGCCCCTGTGATGAGGAGGAATCAGATGCTCCCTGGCAATGAAACAAACATTTTAAAACTAACCAGGGGAATATTTGCATGGCAAAAATCACGGGGTGAAACCTCCATGTCAAGCCTCAGATAAGGATTGATGTTCTGAGCTCCAGCTCAGTCTGAGCACCCTGGTCTGACCCAGGTTTGCTTGCTCTGGCATCCTCCAGGGAGTTCAGGGGAAAAACCAGCAGTGCTGACAGAATTTCCACATGCAGGAGTGTCAGCAGCACACAACAACTGCCAGCTCCCAGGGCAGGGCAGCAGAGCTGCAGGGATTTCACTCCCACTGCATTTCACCTGGGCAGATACAAAGTGCAAAGGGGAGAATGGGGGTGCAGGAATTGCTGAGGACTGTGAGAACCACAAAACATGATAAATTTCCACACTCTTACAGCACCAGCCCAGGAATGCACAGATCCCAACATCCTGTTTCTGACAGAGGTCAATAAAAGACATCTTATTTTTTAACATAAAAAAGCTGGTGCCATCATCAGGAACTGCCACAAGAAACACAGGGGTGATGTAGCTCATTGCTAGGATGAATTAATTTCCAGAAAACCCTGAAATATTGCAGCAAAAGTCCATTTTACCCATTTGGAGTGCACAAGGCACTTCCTGCTGCTCAGGAGGAAGTTTAGGATGAACAACTTCAGGATTGGACAAATACACACAAAAAACCCCATTTTTTTCCAAGTAGTGTTTAAATACAACAGAGCTCATGGAGCAATTTCCTCTATTTTTATAAAGATCAGCAAATCTAAGAGCAGATTCATTGCAGACAAGAATTCTTCCAATTTTATAACAACAAATGTATAAAAGTCTTACCTTTTCTAATTTACTTTTCAGTCTTCTTTCCTCCATCCTTTTCTTCAGGATTTCCACATCTTCTTTATTACCATTAATGACAATCACATCTTCCTCTTGGAATGGAACTCCACACTTCATGAAAGAAAAGAAAGGACAAAATTCCATATTTATTTTTCTGTCTCCTACAAACAACACTCTGAACTAATTCTTGTTTTCATTTGTGTAATTTCTGTTCATGGGTTCCTTGGTTTACTGGCACAAAGGTACTTAGAAGTATTCCTAATTAGAATCTGCTCAATTTTCTGCACCCCACAGCTAAAATCCAGAAGTATTTTCTGATTTTTAGTCATGATTAAGACCTTGATTCCATTCTGCTCTAGAATTTGTTTTCCAACTTAGTGAGGTAAGAAACAACAACTGATGGGAGCAGGGACAACACCAGAGGTGTTAATCCTTTACATGTGGAACACACAGCAACTTTTTCTCTTCAGCTGCTAGACAGAAAAACATGAAGGTGTTTTTATTTATTTATTATTATTTTTAAAAAACTTTTAATTTTTTATTTTTTACTGTGGGGATAAAAAGGGATCATAAAACCAGAATAATTCATTAGGCTGGCCTTGCTGCCTCACTGGGTTGTATCACAGAGACCAGACCCTTATCTGATTTATCAAACACTCCCAAGTTTCCAACTCCTTTCAGAAATTAATCTGGATAATGGCTGTAATGTGCCCTGTGTGTTTCATGGTTGAAGGCACAGATGTTTCCCTGTGCACATTTGCAATCATTTGATGTAGCAGTACACTGAGCATGATGTTTTCTTGTCCAAGATCTCAATTTGCCTCTTTTTTTTGGTTTGGTGGTTTGTTTGTTTGTTTTTTCCCTTGTTTTTGGTTGTTTGGCTGTTTGGTTTTGGGTTTTTGGGTTTTTTTTTTGGTTGTTTTGGTAAATGCAGAAGCTTTCTGCTAATCTGCAAGATTAATTTATAATTCTGCCTCTGCCATTACTCCTCTTTTTCTAAACAAAGGTTTAGAAAGGTTACTCCTGTATTTGCAGTAGGAATTAAGCCAATGGAAGGACACAAGGGCAGGACTTTGCTCAGGTGCTGAGCACAGATTCAGAACTGAGCCTGAGCCCACGTGGTGGAGACTGAGAGGAGAAAAGGGCTCAGAGAGGGGCACAGCACAGCACAGCAGGCAGCAAGAGCAGAAGTCACACACAGGAAAGGGGGGAGTCACCCAGATTTCTCCATTCCTGCTCCATGAGAAATCCCAGCCTGGTGGGATCTCACACTTGGGAGTGAGAAGGCTCCAAAATCAAGAATTTCAGTCCTCACTCTGAGGCAGGAGTTGGCAGATGTCTTGATCCTAAAGAAGCCCCACAAATTCATTTCTAGAAGCCCCACAATTCCTTTTCCAGGGTGTTTCCTCATACAGCATTTTTCAAACATATTTTGTCAGTAGACTCTAATTTTATTAAATGTTAGAGCAAGAAAATCCAGTTCCATCTGCAAAACACAGGTGGAATTGTTCAAAACTGGAAAGTATTTACAAGAAACAAGGAAATGAAGGAAATGAAATCTTTCCATTCCCTGAAACAGAAAATTTTTTGCCATGACAACATTGGATTATGTCAAAGGCCATACCCTTCCAAACAGCTTAATGAGATAAAAAGCAGAAGTTTCAGTTTTGCAAATTCAGATGTTTGTTCCTTCAGATTAATTAAGGTCTTGGGGCAGATATTTGTTTTATTGTATCACAGGGTCTCCTCTGCTGTAACTTCTTTATTTTGGGCCTTTAAATACATATGAAAGCACTTGCTGTAGTTCTTAGCACCTTGAATAGAGGACATTCCTAGATTACATAGTTCTTATCTTTCTTAAAGGATAAAATAAAGGATTTTTAAAGTAGTAATGAACTCTTAATTTGACTTCCTGAATTCTAAAGTTTACAGTTTCAGCTGCCTAAGACAAGAGTTGTACATTATTTCTTGCTGCAAACTACATTGACACATTGATTTTTTTTTAATAGCATCTAAAATGTAGTTCTTTTCATGACTACTCCAGCCTGAATGCAATATAAATAAACAACAGGAAAATATGTTTTAATATCTAAATGTTTACCCCAGTGTTACAGTTTGATGTCTTCAGAGAAAACTACACTCTTTCCCAGATCTTAACAGTGAATTCCTGCAGTTCTCCTGAACTTGACCCTCACTAGGAAATGCACAATTCCCACCAGGATAGGGGACATGGATGGCCACAACCTGCACGTGGGACATTCAACAGGAACACTAAACAGGGACATTTAGGAAGAGGATTGACCATCTCACTGCTCATCTCCCAGCCACACAAGCTCGTGTATTAAAGATTATTCTTGCTTGCCACACTTAACTAAAACTTGTTTCAAGTGAGAGAATTTTCCAGAGGTTGAGCCATTAAAAGTTCAGGAGTGTAAGATTTGCTGAACATGTTTTTTCACATTGTCACCCAAGCCAGACATGCAATGGGTCAGAGAGTAAAGGACAACTTGGGAGCAGTGGAAATTTCCCACCTAGTGATTCCCAGGCTTTCACTCAGGACCTGCAGCCATCCACTTCAAAACAAGTTCAAGAAAAAGCCTCAATTTACAGAGTTTCTCTTAAAATCAGTGATAATGTTGTAGCTGCCATACCTGCAGCTGTGCCTTCAATTCAAAGTTTTCTCTCCATTTATTTCTGACCACGATGGTATTTTTACCAGAATATTTCCTCCCAATCCCAGCACATTTAAGCTCAACTTTTCACTTATTAACCCCCCCAAAAACCTTAAAAAGGCTCTGTGTGTGCAGGATGATTCCAAACAATCTGCTCCACAGCAGGTACAGTGAGGTAGAGCACACTTTTATGGCACCAGAGAACACGTAGGGTTAACCCCTGCTTGTGCATTTCTGCCTGTGGTTTATTTCACAAAGACTTTTATAATTTTACAGTTCTGGAGGCTTCCCTTGTTTGTTTGCTTCTCTAAAAGTTACTGTTTTTAGGGCTGGGGTCTTACCCAACTTTTGGTTTCTTTATCTCAGGGTTACAAATACAGCAAACAGCTCGACCTCCTTGTGCATTTCTGCCTGTGCTTCATTTTACACACACTTTTAGAATTTTACAATTCTGGAGGCTGCCCTTGTTTGTTTGCTTCTCTAAAATTATAGTTTTAAGGGCTGGGGTCTTACCCAACTTGTGGTTTCTCTGTCTCAGCTGTGTAACAAACACAGCACACAGTTCTACCACACACGTTCACCACACACACCTCACCTTACTGCTACGAGACTTAAATTCTGTTTACAGCTGTGCTTTATTACTATGTCTGTTTCCTATCCTTTACCACACAATCTGTTTTTCTAGCCTTTTGTATCAGTATTTTCATTTTCCTGGCCCAAGTGTTCAGACACAGCAGCCACACTTAAACCTCTCCCTTCTCTCATCACCCCGCCAGGGCCAGACCCCATTTTACAGAAGTGGCAGCAATTACATTCAAACCTCTCCTTTCTTATCTCCTCGACCCACTCAGACCTTGACTGCTGTTTTGCAGAAGTGGTTACATTTATAAGAAGCACTCACATTCGATCCTTTCACCAACTCACACCCTCATTCTTTCTAACTTAGGCTAAGGTGCAGATCCTAAGCGAGGCGTGTGTTTCAAGGAGATCTCTCTCATTTATTCTCTTTTCCACCTTCCAGCCGCTGGAAATGCCCGGCAGCAGCAATTTCCCCGCTGGACTTCTCGGCTGGCAGCTGGAAAGTTTCGGCAGGCGAAGAGTTAAGGGCAGGGGGAGGAGGAGGAGGAGGAGGAGGAGGAAGAGGAGGAGGCAGGCAGGCTCCCAGTCCTCCCCAGCACAGGGGCACGGGTTAAAGGCTCGGGGGCACGGCTTTATTCCCCATTATTCCTCGGCAATATTCCCTGCCCTCGCAGCCCTTTCTGGGCAGAAGTTTCCCAGGGAGGCAGAAGTGAAGAATTCCCGCAGGATAAAAATGCTAAATGTGCACTGCAGGCGGGCGGGACGCAAAAATCCCCGTTAATTAATGGTTAACCGGGCACCGGGATAAGGGACCAGGCTCCTGCTGAAGGACAATGAGAGCCTGCCTTTATCTTTATTATGCTGCCGTCTCCTGGCTAATTCTGGACGAGGTAAGGCTGCATCAATCGTATCGCAGCATTCGGGTTTTTTGTTGTTTTTTTTCCTTATGTAAAGTGGCAGTTTTACTTAGGAAACACTCAAATCTGCAGTAAGGTTATTATTTTTTTTCCCTGCTTTACCTTGTGACTGATGCACAGAAGGATGGAGGTCATTACTACTGATTGTTTGTGTTATAAAAATCGCAGTATTTATGCAACTTATTTTTTTTTACAGGTCTGCAACTTAAAGGTTTAAATCGCTTTCATTGTATTTGTTTTAAATTACTATGAGGTCAAATACACAAGGAAAAAGAAAGTAACAGCAAAAACAGCAGAGATGAACACTAAAACTTCATAAATTTGCTGTGTATGTATCAGTAAATTCTAACGCAGGGTTTTTAAGTAAGAATGATTTTAAAAACCGGGTTTGATGGGGAAATGTTTTTACTCAATGCATCTCAAAATCCAGAAGCAGACTCTGTATTCTGACCCTCCTTTAAACAGAAAGCAAAGCAATGGAAAAAGCACTTAAAAGAACTGATTTTAACATCTTAAAAGGATTGAGTTAGTCTTCCTCTGTTTATACAATGTCTACATTAATGCCTGCATAAATACTGTTCAAACAACAACAAAAAAATCGGCTATAAAAAGGTTGAAACATGTATTTAATGTTTTTCCAGCATTTTATTAGAAGATGAAGCATTCCCAAGTCATTTTTCTCGCTAAATTACGAGGTCACACGAAGCAAACTTTAACTAAACTTTAATATTTGGCAAAAGCAAAGAGCACAGGGAAACCAGAATGTTCAGAGGTGCAGTGGTGCAGTCCTAAACGCAGTGGCAGCAGAAACAGCAAAAAGCAAATCGAGTTGTTAGTACCAAACAGAGCCAAGGATGTGCTAACGGGGGCTCAGAGCTGAGCTGACATTTCCCAGGCTTTTCCCAGCCACCATCATCATTCCCCTTTCCTCTAGAGTTTACTTGGTTAATTGAGATGGGAGTATCTCAGGCTTACAGCGATTTTCTGGTAAGTAATATCCTTCAAAGCATCCACAAAGGTGCTTGAAAAATCCCTTTTTTTTCTTTTTTTTCCCCCAAGGATGTCACACGCTACTCGCAGGAGTTTAAAAAATTTATACAACTCCATCCTCCAGATTTAGCAAACCTGTGCCTAACGTGAGAAATGCTGAGTTTCAGAGACATTCTGCTAACTAAAAATACCTGTCATGGCACATTGCATAACAGGACTCAAGGGCAAGATAGTCCCAGACAGGGTTGTTATGGACAGTGGATTCCCAAAGGATCTTTTGCTCCTCAAGGACAGGAGGAAATTTGGGAGAACAATCCTTGCCAGCAGACAGGGCTGAGAGGATCTTGCTAAACAACAAATTTCACATCCAGTGGCACAGACAGCTGCAATTCCAGCTGTAAATCTGGTCAAACACTACCAAAAATCCATTGCTTTTATTCCATAATATCCCCTCGAGGCAGAAAAGATGATAAATTCTGTCCTTGCAGGCCAGGCTCCATCACTCAGCCATTCCCCAGAAACGTGTTTAACACTGGAGAGGAATTGCTGCCTCTTAGCTGATGATGGGGTGTTTGTTTGTGTGCTTTTATGCTGCCATAAAAATACAGTTTCTAGATGTCACACAGTGCAGTAGGAAAAAATCCATCGTAAACACTTAACAGCCCAAAACAGCCCCAAAGGTATTACTTGAAAGGTCATAAAAATTCAGGTGGATGAAACAAGGAGGTTATAGCTTGGCTTTCTGGAACTACATTTTGCAACCTGTCCAAAGTGTATTTAAGGAAAAAAAAACCTGCCAAGCACCCTCATTCTGGACAGATTCAGAGAATATTTTCAGTTGGAAGGGACCTGTAAGGATCAGTGAGTTCAAGTCCCAAGTAAATGATCTGTACAGGGATTGAACCCATAATAATCTTGGTGTTGTTTTGTATTTAATCAGGTATAAAATTCCAAATATTTCTCCAGCTGCCTGCTGTTTGTAGTGGAATTCTTCTATTCAGAATGAACCTTCCCTGTGACATCCCAGAGATCTCATGACCTTCACTAATTCAGAGGAATCTCAGTGTTCCTCCTGCCAATAATTCCCTCAGAATAAAGAGTTTGTCTGAGTCCAGCTGCACAGAAATCAGTGTTTCCCCAATTCCAGCCCCTGTGGTCCTCACAGAAACCCCCTCTGGGCTCTGGCACAGGATGGATTTAATTTTTAATGCAAAAAATGCTGCTTTTCACCTTGCAGTGGCATCCCTGTTCTCCTGCTTTCTGCACAGCAGCCAAAGGTTGACCTGGACTTGACTTGCTGCAGCTTTTTTGTTCAGATGGATGGAACTCTCCCAGCAAGGTTGTTTACCCAGTAAATGGATCCCTGAGGAGCTCAAAGGCAAGAAATACTCTCCTGGGAGCTGATTTCCTCATGTTTTTCTTTGAGCTGCTGGAAGAACATCCCAGGAAAATGGACGAGCCCTCCACCTAACACACACAGGTCTCCTTTCTGGAATGCTCAGTGGAAAAAGGCACCATTCCAGCATGAAATCCAGTGCATACCAGTAAGGACCAAAAGATAAATACATTCTTTCCCAACAGCCTCATAAAATCTTAAAAATGTGGGGATGTGGAGGATCCCTTCCCTCAGTTTGTGTCCTTAATGCTTTTTGAATTTTATGTCTCGTTGCTGCTTTAACTGCAATGTCCTCTTAATTTTCAAGCTTTTAAGGGAGATACTGATTTTTTAGTAAAAAGAAGTATTTTCCACTTCTTTCTAATGAAAACCTGGAGCAGCATTCCTCTAATGAAGCCACCTTTCTAAAAACCTGCTTTTCTCTGTTCCAAATACTTCATGATTTTGACAGCTGCAAAGTAAAATATTTCAAGGTGAAATGTGAATTTTGTTTTTAAAAAATCATTGAATAAAAGAAGAGAAAATTAATTACCTTTAAAATAAAATGAAAAGCTTTACAAAATTTAACTATTAAGCTTAATGGCAGCTGATGGACCTTCTCCTTGGTGTTTTTCTCTAGGAATTTTGATACCAAGTGCTTCAAAGATAAAGGCTTCATGTACTTGCTGTGGGATTCAGGACTGCTGCACTCTCGTCCTTCTGACTGTTCAACAAGCTAAAGGTAAGGAAAAAAACCACAATGGAAAAACTCCTGTGCTAATAGTGCTGGAAATTTGTTATCTCAGAATGCCAGTGCTGGCAGTTGTGTCCTTATCTCAGGGAATGCACAAATACCAAAAATAAGAAATGAGTCTTGTCTCCTTGTTCAGTTTTCCAAAGCACAAAGATGTCAGAGGGGGAAAAAAAAATTCTCAAGAGTCAGAAACATTTGCTGACTTTATAAGGATAAAACCCAGTGTATTTTGTGGATTGTGTTTGAGTCTCTTCCTTCTGTTTATTTAATAAATTTTCTGTTGATTTAATTTACTGAATTCTGATCCTCTGGCGGAACTTCAAGCTTCCCAGGCCTTGAGGAAATCAGCTGTTCCTCAGCCCTGAGGGCACAGGAAACTCCCACCTGAGCCCCCCTTGGTCAAGCAGTGAAGAATTCAGAGCCACTTTTAGATTCTTTTGTGCCATTTTGAGATCATTTTGTCCTGGAAAGACAGAATTGCTGCCTGGTGGCTCTGCATTCCCAGGGGCTGAGTGCACTCAGTTCCTGCTGGTAGTAATCCCAACATTTATAAATGCAGCACTAACAGGGCATCTACTGAAAAAAAAAATAAACAGAAAAGTTCTCTCCCTCTATCTCACTTTTCCTTTCAGATGCTCTGAATGTTTAATTGGACTATGATAAGAAGACAGGAGCTGGAAGTAAAAGATGAACCCACTTCATGGAAAGAAATCAAGCTTTTTACTGTGTGTTGCTGTCTGCACATTCATCTACACTTTCATTTACCTGAAGGTTCCACTTTATGACGAGTCAAACAACCAAAAACTCCATGCCAAGAGAGCAGAGTGTGGTTTTTACCCCGATGAACTTTGCTCAGCTCTTTTTGTGGGGAAACCTGCAGCCTTTAAAATTGGCAGCCTTTGTCAGAAGTCCTACCAGCCCGAAGCACTGAGCTGCATCCATGCCCCCTGCAGCTGCCCCACACTCCTGAAGACTCTGCATTTCATCACCAAACCACTGTCAGAGGAAGAAGGGAATTTCTCCTTGGCCTACATTATTACCATTCACAAGGAGCTGGAGATGTTTGTCAGGCTGCTGAGAGCTATTTATATGCCTCAGAATATTTACTGTATCCACATTGATGAGAAGTCACCCAGAGATTATAAAACTGCTGTACAGAACATCGTTAACTGCTTCCAAAACATCTTTATTTCCTCAAGAACAGAACGTGTTGTTTATGCAGGGTTTTCCAGACTACAAGCTGATATTAATTGCATGAGAGACCTCGTTAACTCCAGAGTTCAGTGGAATTATGTCATTAACCTGTGTGGCCAAGATTACCCGCTGAAAACAAACAAAGAAATCATCCAGTACATCAAAAGCAAATGGAATGGTAAAAACATCACCCCTGGGATAGTGCAGCCCCTCCATGTGAAGTACAGGACTGAGGTCAGCTACAGGGAGTATGTCCACTCTGGGGTGCCCTACGTGTACCCAGCAAAGGCCAGGAAGGCTCAGCCTCCACACAACCTGACCATTTATTTTGGCAGTGCCTATTACATCCTGAGCAAGGCCTTTGTGCAGTTTACACTGAGTGATGCCCGGGCCAAAGCTCTGCTGGAGTGGTCCAGGGACACCTACAGCCCTGATGAGCACTACTGGGTCACCCTCAATCGTTTGCCTGGTAAGAATTTGGCATTTTGTTGGATCTCTCAGTGAAAATTAAAAAGTCTCCTCATTTTACCCCGTTTCTCTAACTAGCAAATTAAAGCTCAAGCTATAAATGCTATAAATAAATAAGATTTAATAAACAACCCAAACTCAACTCTGCCTTTCCCGTATCTTTCACTCTAATCTCAACCAAAATAAAACAAGCAGAACTGTAACAACATTTCTGCCACAAACAATCCCAGCAGGGCAGGGAGGGGAGAGGCTTTGAGCTCCAGCTCGGAGCTGAACAGCTCTGAATTGCAGAAATAAAGTCATTTCCTCAGCTTTGAAAAGTCCCATCTGGTGGCTGAGGAACAAGGTAGGAAATTGCTGCTTCAGTGCAGAGCAGGAGTTAGAAAAATTCTGGTTAAAAAGAAGTTTTTTGCTGTATGAAAGCTTTTGCTCTCAAGGAGTAAAAAAAAACCCACAATAATACTGAGAATGAAATCTGCTCTTATGACATAAATACCTGGAAATAATTACTTAACTTGGCCAGCAGTGAAAATTTTCCCTGTAATAAGGAGAAAGGAGTTTTATCAGAGCCTTTTGTTTTTAAAGATGCTCCAGGGGCTACACCCAATGCAGGCTGGCAAGGAGACCTAAGAGCCATTAAATGGAAAGATCAAGAAGGACTCTCACACAAAGGCTGCAAAGGTAATGTGAATTCTCATCACAAACTTAAATTTGGTTTGCTGATGAGCATTAATTGGTGATTACATATTATTTAAACCCACTCTTAAATGTGCCTCAGTGGTGATATATAATTTATTTTGGAAGTGTTAAATAAAACAAGGCACCCTATAAATTAGTGCACTATATCCAATTAAAGAGATTGAGATGTAGGTTTTATTAATATATTAGTTATATATTTTATATATTTTTGAGATGAGCACAGTATCCATCCACTGACAACCCTTCTTTCAGCTCCTAATTACCAATGCACTAATTTAATAGATCAGTTCTCAGTGGAGGGATGACAAGGATGGTTGTCAGCTACTTCCACCAACACTGGGTTCAATCCCTTCAATGTGAACAGCAATAAAAAAGAACAGAAATGCATGGAAAGCATGGAGAAATAATAGAATAAAAACCTCTAAGTGTGCAAGCTGAGCATGGAGAAATAATAGAATAAAAACCTCTAAGTGTGCAAGCTGAGCATGGAGAAATAATGAAAACCTCTAAGTGTGCAAGCTGAGCAAGGAAAGCATGCAGAAATAATAGAATAAAAACCTCTAAGTGTGCAAGCTGAGCAAGGAAAGCATGCAGAAACAATAGAATAAAAACCTCTAAGTGTGCAAGCTGAGCAGGGAAAGCATGCAGAAACAATAAAAACCTCTAAGTGTGCAAGCTGAGCTCAGGTGTGACTGAGCAGGGAATCCCAGCAGGAAATCAGAAGATCTGATGCCCAGCTATAAGATTTTTTTCAGCAACACGGGAAGCAGTTGGAGGTAACAAACCTATTTCTGTAAAACATAAACTGAGACCCTTGTCTTTAGGATTTTATTAAGCAGAGCACCATGGGAAGCAGGTGGAGGTAACAAACACCTATTTCTGTAAAACAAAACCCAAACCTTTGTCGTTATAATATTATAGCATTATCCTCCAGCTCAATTTCCGTGCAGAAAAACAAAAGGTGAGAAAAACCCTTTTCAAAAAGCTTGGGTTGATCTCCCTGCTGCTGCCACACCTCTCCCCTTTATCCCCGCAGGTCATTATGTCCGAGACATCTGCATTTACGGCCTGGGGGACCTGCAGTGGCTCATCGAGTCCCCTCATCTGTTTGCCAACAAGTTCGAGGCCGGGAGGGAGCCGCTGGCGCTGCAGTGCCTGGAGCGGCGGCTGCGGCTCCGGGCGCTGCGCCAGGCTCAGGTGCCCCCCGAGCAGCACTGGAGCCTGCAGGAGAGCAGCCACTTCGACATGCAGCTGCATCTGTGAGCCCAGAGCACATCAATCCTCAACAAATGTGCAGCAGCCTGACAGAAAACATCAGAAAAATGAGAAAAAAAAGGATATTTACAGGCTTCGCGCTGTGCTGCGCTCCATAAATAAACGGGTTTGTTTATCCTGGTAGCAGTGGGTTAATTCCCAAACTGAGTCTGAATGTCTGCTGGAGGGGGAAGTTCATAATCCATTATGGGTTAATTCCCAAACTGAGTCTGAATGTCTGCTGGAGGGGGAAGTTCATAATCCATTATGGGTTAATTCCCAAAGTGTCTGAATCTGTGCTGAAGGTGAGGGGGAAAACTCATAATCCATTATGGGTTAATTCCCAGTGTCTGAATCTGTGCTGGAGGTGAGGGGGAAAACTCAAAATCCATTATGGGTTAATTCCCAGTGTCTGAATCTGTGCTGGAGGTGAGGGGGAAAACTCAAAATCCATTATGAATTAATGGGTTAATTCCCCAAGAATCTCTGCTGAAGGCAAGGGGAGAAATTCATGATCCATTCTGAATTAATGGGTTAGTTCCTTGAGAATGTCTGAACCTCTCCTGAATACCAGGAGGAAAATTCAGGATCCATTACGGGTTAATTCCCCAAGAATGTCTGAATCTCTGCTGAAGAAGAGGGGAAATTCATAATCCATTCTGAATTAATGAGTTAATTCCCAAACAATGTATGAATCCCTCCTGAAGGCAAGGGGGGAAATTTATGATCCACTATGGGTTAAATCCCCAAGAATGTCTCAATCTCTGCTGAAGACAAGGGAGAAAATTCATAACCCATTATGGGTTAATTCCCCAAAAATGTCTGAATCTCTGCTGAAAAAGAGGGGAAATTCATAATCCATTATAAATTAATGGGTTAATTCCAAACAATGTCTGAATCTCTCCTGAAGGGGGAAAATTCATAATCCAATATCAATTAATGGGTTAATTCCCCAAGAATCTGAGGAAGACAAGGGAGAAAATTCATAATCTGTTATGGGTTAATTCCCCAGGAACGTCTGAATCTCTCCTGAAAACAAGGGGGGAAATTCATAATCCATTATGAATTTACTTGTTATTGTAAAAAAAAAAAGAAGTAAATAATATTTACTTCTTATTGACTTGTTCAGTCAATATTCCTCATTTGCACAGCCAAAGCGTGGCTACACTGGCATGAAAACAACAACATGGAAGCAGTGACTGAACAAACATAAAATACAGAGAAATAACAAATTCAAGTCACAAATTCAAGTCATGGCCACTGAATTTCTTGTGAAATATTTTGAATAATGAAGTTGCTGCTGAAATTTCAGAGTTTGTACACAAGTGACAAGCAGTTTGTGACACAGCCCATGCCACTGGGGGTGTGGGTTTGTTTTTATTTCCCATGGCCAGCTGCATCCTTCATTTCATTCTGCAGCGTGGCAACATCACTGCTGCCCTTCCCAGGCTTTGCTCCTGATAACAGAAGGATCCTGCAACACATCTTCATCTCCAAGTCTGTTCTGAGTCTCTGCAGCAGTTTAGGGTAAGGAGACAGGAAAAATTGAGGCCAGGGATTGCAGGAAAACTGAGCAAAAAGCCATTTTTTCAAGGATTTTTCCATCCCAGTGCAGCTGACTGAGAGAAGCAAAGAGCCTGCAGCAAGTGCAGTAACACCTGGCAGGGTCCAGGACAACTCACTGGATAAAAAACTGCAAATTATAAATAAAAATTAATTAAATAAATAAATTTTAAAAGGAGCCATTTCAATGTAATCTTCAATATGCATCCCTGAGTTTTTACAAGAAAACTGGCCACAGATTGAGCCTATTCCCAAAAAACCCCCAAAAATTGAAATGACCCAATAACAGGACATGAAAGTTTCTTGTTACAAATTATTCCCAGGTTGCTGGAACTTTACTCCTCGTTTTCCCACACAAGTTGATTGGAAACATCATTTCTTGCAATGAACTTTAACCTAAAGAAAGGCCATCTGGTCCCTATTTATTTACAAACTCAACCCAAAGGCTCATGCTCAGTTTCATGGATAATCCAGGACTTATCCTCTGGCTAAATATTGCTGGATATCCTTTTTTTTTTTTATGGAGGGAAATAAAGCTAAAAAAGAAAAGGAAAATAAAAGCCAGGCACATGTTGAGCTTGTTGAGAGTCTCTCTCCAAACCATTACTGGAGCTAATGGGTCTCTGGCATGGATTAATCATAGCAATATTCATAATTAATTTCTCTCCAGTCCACTGTAGGGCACTGCCAGCATTTATTCACTCCATGATGTCCTTTAAAATGGGAATTAAACATTTCTTACTGCCATCATCCAGGCTCCAGCTTTCACCCCCGGCACCGCCACGCAGAACAATTGTTGTGCATCACTTCCAGATTGAATTAAAATGAAAAATGCAATAGCCAGGCACTGTCTGTCATGGGCTCCTTTGGCAGAAATTAAACCAGGCAAAAACCTGCATGAAAAGGCCTCAGAAAATACAATTCTGGCATGGCTTTACCTATGTAAATCTGGGAATATCTTTGCAGCACGACCCTCTTTGCTTCAAGGATTTGGTATTTGAAACAAAATTTTAGGAAAATCATCATTAAACCACTCTCAAGCAGTAATAAACAGTTTTCAACTCATTATTGTGATTACCATGACCACATCACCTCCTTGAAACACACATGAAAAGCCTTCAGGAATTCTGTGTTATTCTGTCAAGAGCTGATCAATCACAACTTTCAGCCCTCAGCAAATATTTGTTGATTTTGGTGCCCTAAGGGCAGAAAAGTGCCAAAGTGACCCTGGTTCCAGGACACAGAGCTCTGGATTTGACACCCATGGGCATAAATTCTGTTTCTAAAAGCCTCACATCTAAATTAAACACGGGGTTAGGTGTTTGATATGGCACAGAGCTTAATAGTCAGGGCACTCTTTCAAGTCTGTGTTTAGTTGACTCTGAAAACAAGTCCAAAATAAACTCTGAAGTGATCCAAGAAAGTCCATTTCAAATGTAATCTTGTCCTTAACTTTCAAAGTGACTCCCAGAAGGATTTCCAGCACCAATTCCACCACCTCTGTCCTGTCCCCACACCACTTCTGGCATATTTTAAATCCACAGGAACTTTTTAGAGAGTCAGCTTCCACATTAAAGCATAATTTATTCTGTCAAATAGAATAATTTGACTTCCAATTAGCAGACACCAAACACTGCCCATGCAAGGACCTGCAAGCTTGTTGGAGGAAAAAAATCCCAAATATTTGGGCCCAGACCTCCAGAGATCACCACAGACCTGCATTCTCCAACTTCCCATCAGATTCACAAACAGGGAGCAGAGACAATCCTGCTTGTTCTTTTCATTTGAGGAGAAGGAAAAGCACCTTGCTCCAAAGTGCAAGTTTTAAACTGACAGATTCCATCACAAAGAATTCTCCCTGAGGAGCAGGAAGCACAGAAATCCCAATCTGCAGAGCTGCTGCTACAGAATCCACATCTGGAAGCAAAATTATTTCTCTGCCTGCTGACTGCAATGTGACCAAGTCACATTTTAACATGTGACAGTGTTGAGAGTTCAAATTTCCCCTTCTTACAGACCAAAAGTTAAAAAATATGGCTCAAACCAAATCTGTTCCTGTGTAAAAATGTATTTGCACTCCTAACTTGTTCTGTTTCAGAGAAAAGCTCTTTTCCAACTCTTTTAAATCTAAGTAGAAGGCACAAAATTTATCCCCAGCACTTCATCTACCAAGCCTGCTCTCCCCTGCTCTCCAGCTTAAAGCAGCACTAAAAAATTCTCACTGCTCTTTCAACCAATCTTTGAAACCCAAGGAGTTTTATATTTTGGCAAGACAGCTCAAAGCATTGCCCTGCAGGCAGTGAGAGACAATCCCTCTCTCTCTCAGCACTGCTCCAGTGTCTGACTGCTCCTTTGGCTTTCAATTCTCCCATTTGAATGTCCTTCTTTAAGATGAGCCCTTCTAAACGCTGCCTGAGAGGGGAAGAAAGAACAGCTTGTTTTCAAGGCAAAGCACTTAATGGCCTCACACATTAATTACAGCTGCTAATGGGCCCCACCCATGTTTCCTCTCCCATTCCTCTCCCTTTCCCCAGTACCACTCCAGTCTAACCATTCCAGTAAAGCAGATAAATACATTTATTTTATCCTGCCAGCTCCTCGTGTGAAGTTTCTTTGAGGCAAAAGAAAGAACTCTGAGGGAAAGCTTTGCTCCCTCTTCCTTAGACTCCACCAACCCCTTCAAATCCAGGATTGTGGCAGTGCTGCCAAGAGAAGCCAAGGAATGCTCAATCCTGGTGTTTCCCATTTCCCTCAGTCAGACAAAACCTGCACATTCATCCTGGTTTTTCCTAAACGCCTCTTTGGTGACCTGCACACCACAGATGTCCCTGTTTCTCCCTGTGTGAGCTGCCACAGCAAAATCTGAGCTCAGAAATGAGCACTGAGAGCTCTGGCTGCTCCCTGGGGAATGTTTTCAGTGCATCATTACAGCTTTTCTTTCCAAAATCCTGGGGGAAATCCCTGCTGGTCACAGGGAGCAGGGTGGGCAGAGCTCTCCTAAAATCCCAAACTTGTGAGGATGGGGATGGCCCAGAGCTCCAGCCCTGACCCTTCTCCCCTTCCACCCCCACTGCAAACCTCGGGGATGAGGTGAAAACACAGATTTGCTGCCTGAGAACTGAGTGCAGAGCCCCAAGGCAAGACAGGATCTTCCTGACTGAACTTGGCTCACACAGGAGGTGGGAAGGCAGGAAAAGGAAAATGCTGTGGCTCATGAGGGGCTCACACACTGGATTTTGCTTCAGAATCGTTATAATTACTAAATTACTAAATAAAATACAATAATTAGCACCAGCAGAAACATGCATGAGACAGCCCACAACACTCAAACATTCTGCACTTCAGAATTTTGCATTGACATCATCAGGAGAGGATTCTGTTCATTAATACAGGATTCCAGTCTGAGCAATGACAATGCTCAACATTTATTTGTTTCTTCTTCATTTATTAATTGTCCTCGATGTCCCACTGCTGCAGAAATGCAGAATGTGCTGCTAAACAGAAATAAACTGAGATACCACAAAGCACAGACTTCCCTCTGCTCCTGTTTTAAGAGTTCTACTCCTTGACTGTGAAACAGCCCCAGAATACACCCAAAATTCTACCAAATCACTCTTTGACCTTAATCTGTGTGTTCTCTCATCTTACCACTGCCTTTGTACATCAAAATCCAGTCATGAGAGGGTGAGAGACTGAATATTACATCCAATTAATTGTTTCCAGAAGAATCTTTCTGAATATTGTAAAGAATTTCCAGCTGCATGCTCAATACTCATTATTACTGAAAAAAAGTCAGGGAAGAATATGTGGGATCCATTTGGTCTTTATATGATTATCAGCCTGGCCAAACCATGGACAAAACATCTCATTCCTGAATTTTATGCTCTGGTTCCACCCATCCATCAACAAAAATTTAGATGTAAAAAAACCCCTCATTAAAAATAAATGAGTTTGTGCCAAGAGGAAACAAAGCCATTAGGACAGAACAAAATGAGCACTGACAGCAGCAATATGAGATTAAACTTCACAATAATCAACAATTTACCAAGGCAAAAGTGTTTCATTCTCAGGTCTTGTTTAATAGAAATATATTCCATGTTTTATCCAACAGCAGGGTGTTCAGAGAAATTAAATAACTGCCCAAGTGTGGCAACTCTCACCACAAATTTTACTGATAATGAAAGTAGTGATAAGAAAAAAGAGTATTTGGTCATTTTATCATTGCCCTCAGCTACAAAAATATCTGTACAATGAGATCAGCAATGTGAAACCAAGTCAGGATTTTCCACAAGAATTCATGGAACTGCTGAGGATTCTACAAAGTTGGCCCCACCCAAAAATATAAAAAAGCAACACCCAATGTCCTTTAAAAATACAGGGGTCAAAATATAACCTGAAAATACAACCAGTTTAACCAGAGAACAGATATTGATAAAACACAAGCTGTGTGCATTCAGGAAAAAAATTACCAATCAAATAAAACCCCCAAAACCAAACCATCACCCTTTTAAAAACTGAAATTAGTATCAAACATTGGGGAGAAATGGAAATTCTAAAGTAGATACTGCAAAATCAAACTCTGAGAACAAAAATACTGGGGTTTTTTAATAATTACTTAGAATAATTTTTTAATTAAGAAAGGCCATGAAGAAATACTTGAGGCCATCCTGGAACAGAACTTTTCCAAGTTCCATTTCAATTTGCACACTGAGATGAAAACCTCCCTTTTCACAGCAGTGAATGCAACTGTGTGAACACAGGAGCTGGGAAAACTCACCTTGTGACAAACTTCTGCCTTAATTTCCTTGAGAGCACGCTCAGAGAACACACAGCCACAGCTCCTCAGGAAGCAAAACCTTCCAGGAAAAGACAACACACAAGAATTCTAAGGAAACCAAGAGATGTGTGCAGTGCTGGCAGGTCACAGCCCACCTTCTTTACAAATTCTTGCACCTGATCAAACTATCAGCACATTTAAGTAGTAATGAATTTATGATTAATTAGCACAATGTAAGAATTGAATGAAAAAATATTGGGTACATTAAACCACAGAAAGTATTTTGGTTTTTGACCCTGAGTATCTCCAGGCCAATCTCTCTCTGGAGGGAGAAATTCTTTGCCACCATTAAGCTGTGAATTCCTCCCCTTCTCATCCCTCAGGTGACAAAGAAGCTGCTGCTGTGCCCTGTCCTAGGGCAATAAAATACACACAAATCCATCTCCAGTCTGACCCCAACACAGGCACAGGGAGAATGGAGCATCTCTCCCATGAGGAAAGGCTGGGAGATGCTGGGGCCAAACTTCAGGCTAAGAAAACTGAGATAAAGCTCCAAGAACTGGGATTGTTCAACCTGGAGAGGAGAAGATTTGGGGTGAGCTCAGTGTGGCCTGAAGGAGCTGCAGGAAAGATGGAGAGAGAGGATTTCCAAGGGCTGGAGGGACAGGACACAGGGAATGGCTTCAAACTGCCAGAGAGGAGGTTTGGGTGGGATATTGGGCAGCAATTCTTTGCTCTGAGGGTGGAAAGGCCACAGAGAAGCTGTGGCTGCCCCTGGATCCCTGGCAGTGCCCAAGGCCAGGCTGGAAATTGGGGCTTGGAGCAGCCTGGGACAGTGGGAGCTGTCCCTGCCCATGGCAGAGGTGGCACTGGAGGAGTTTTAAAGTCCCTCCCAACACAAATCAATCCATGATTCCAACTGCTTGATGTGACCTAAAGGGAGGTCACACCCCATCTCCTGTGCTTCAGCCCCCAGACAACACTTAGTCACCTTTTTCCCTGCCAACATTGCCCTCTATTCCTTCATTCTACACCCAAATCTATCCAGGAAAAGGTTTTTTTACCTTTCCTCTTCAATATAACACGAGAGAACACCCAGAAATCTGCTGAACTCTCAAAGTTCAAGCTGGAAAGTTTATAGACAGAGAGATATTCCCCACCAAGCCCTGTGTGAGCACATGACTGACATTTTCCATCCCCTTTTCCCTGCTCTGTGGCCACTTTCCCTCCCCTGAGCACCCACCTGTGCCTCCCGTTCATCTCCAGCCCCACCACGGGGCAGATGAAGTGAGCAGCCTGCAGGTCATCATACTTGTCCCCCTTGCTGCTCTCCTTGTCCCCAGCCCAGGCTGGGTTATCCACCAGCTGCAGCTCTGTCACGTTCTGCAAGAGAAAAAACAAAGATACAAACCTGCATCTGCACAATAAAAACACAAAATTGCAGATTTTTCCCTGTGGTTTTTGAGCCATGATAACAATCTTTTATGGTTTTTTTAATATTGTGTTTTGTTATTTAAACAATTAATCCACAGTGGGAGCACAAGCAAATGCAGGTTTGGATGGCTCATGGGTTTTAACATTTTAATTTCTACCAGCTGCAGCTCTGTCACATTCTGCAAGAGCAAAACACAACACACAAACCTGCAGCTTTTTCCCTGTGGTTTTTGAGCCATGGTAACAATCCTTCATATTATTTTTTCACTGTGTTTTGTTATTTAAACACTTTAATCCACAGTGGGAGCACAGGCAAATGCAGGTTTTATAGGATGGCCCATGGATTTTAACATTTTATTTTAATTTCCACCAGCTGCAGCTCTGTCACATTCTGCAACATAAAAACACAACACACAAACCTGCAGCTTTTTTCCCTGTGGTTTTTGAGCCATGGTAACAAGCCTTAGCATTTTTTTTCACTGTGTTTTGTTATTTAAACAATTAATCCACAGTGGGAGCACAAGCAGATACAGGTTTTATAGGATGGCCCATGGATTTTAATATTTTATTTTAATTTCTCCTATTAAACAGAACCAAGTTACCTTAATGCTCTTGATGTGGGCTGCAGACTCCATGGGGGTTTTATCAGGGGATTTGTCCAACAAATACTCAATGATGGCATCTTTGTTGTACAACCTGGGGCACAAAAATTCAGGTGGTGATGTTGGGTTGCCATAATGATTCCTATTTATAATTTATAAGTTCGTATTTGTATTAATAATTTTTGTATTTATAATGATGATTATGATTAATAATAAACTACAGTATAAAGAAAAATTAATAATATATATTAATAGAATATAAAATATAATATATATTAAAAATATAAAAACATATTATGTTTTAAAAATATATAAATATATTATGCATAGTACAAAATATTAATTATAATAATATAAAAATATACAAGATATTTAAATAATAATATAGAATTTTTATTAACATTTTCTATTCATAATATTATAATTATTGAAAAATTATAATATAAATATAAAATAATATATATTAATAAAATGTAAACATAACTAGTATAAAATATATTATGAAATATATTAAAATATATTATAAAATATATTACATATATTAAAATAGACAAGATATTATATTTTAAAATATATAAAATATAATGTATATTATAAAATAATATTGATTTAAATTAATATTAAAATAGACAAGATATTTTAACTATAATATATAGTTTGTATTAGTAATTTTGTATTCATAATTAATATTATAATTAATAATAAATGATAATATATTAGAGAAATAAAAGAAATAATATTCATTAATAAAATATAAACATAAATAGTATAAAATATAATAAAATATATTTTCTATATTAAAAATATAAAATCTATTATATATTAAAGTAAATAAAATATATAATATATTATATACATACTATAAAAATAATAAAATAATAAAATAATATTAATTATAATTAATACTAAAATCTACAAGATATTTTAATTATAGCATAGAGTTTGTATTAATAATTTTTTGTATTTCTAATCAATAATTAATATTTATTTTTACTCCTGGCAGCATCCCCACCTGCCCAGCTCACAGGCCACGATGGGCCGGCGCAGCTTCTCCTGGCTCAGGGCACAGTAAAACCACCTGGCCACCAACTCAGCAACTTTGTCAACCTGCAGGTGAAAAAACACTCATTATTTTAAAATATTTGTCAATTATTTAAGCTGAAATCAGGTCGCACTCAAATCATTCATCAAATCCCCATCAAATTTCCTACCAAACCTGCTTTGTGCACTCGAAATTAATTCATAAAACAACTTCAGGGGAAGTTTTTTGGCAAAATTCATGATCAGCTCTCCAACCCTCCCTGGGCAGTTCCCAGCCCTGCCCACCCTTCCCATGGGGAAATTCCTGCTGGGATCCACCCTGAGCCTCCCCT
>JBBMKD010000067.1:12388024-12395524 GCA_037834095.1 Argya squamiceps
TCTCCAGACCCTTCCCCAGCTCACTCAGCCCCTCCTGGGGCTCCAGACCCTTCTCCAGCTCCTTCAGGAATTCCCCAGACCCTTCCCCAGCTCCCTCAGGAATTCTCCAGACCCTTCCCCAGCTCCTTCAGCCCCTCCTGGGGCTCCAGACCCTTCCCCAGGTCCGTTCCCTGCCCCGGACACGCTCCAGCTCCTCCAGAACTCTCTGACCACGAGGATCCAGAACTGGACACAGCACCCAGGGTCCCCCAGCAGTGCCAGCACAGGGGACAGTCGCCGGCCCCGCTGTCACACCACGGCTGGGGCAGGCCGGGTGCCCGTGGTCCCGCTGGGCTCCAGCCGCTGTCACCGCCCCCGGCTCCATCGCCCCAAGAGCGCCATGTCCGGCTCGCAGCAGCGCGGAACGGGCCGGCCTCCCCCTCTCCCCGCATTCTCCCGCCCATCACGGAGCCCCCTCAGGACCTTCTCGACTTTGCGGGGCCCCTTGACCAGCTCGTGCCGCTTGGGGATGGTGCCGCCATCGCATCCCATGGCGCTTCCGGGTTCTCCTTCGTCGCGCACTTCCGGGGACGCCGAGCCACTTCCGGCGCACTGAGATGGCGTCACTGCTTAGCAACGATTACTTAACAGCAATCGCTGTTGCTTAGCAACTGGCGGCTGGGGGCGTGGCCACCGCCGGGTGGGCGGGGCGGGCCGGGCGAGCCCATCGCGTCAGAACGGGGGGAGCGAGGAACGTACCAACCCAGCGCGGGGGGGTTCCCAGCGCCCATCCCGCCCCTTTCCCGCATGTTTATCCCTTATTTTAATGAGTAAATCCCTCGGGACACCCATTTTCGGAGGATTTAGGGCCAGACGAGGCGCTCCCGAGGCGCTTCGGGCTGGCGAGGGCGCTGGGGAGGCGCGTCCCACCCTCAGATCCATCCCGCCCTCAGCGATGTCACGGGCGCTGGTGGTGCCGGAGCGAGTTTAATGCTCACAAATTCCCGGTGGGATGCGAACGCTGCCCTGAGTGGGCAAACAGCGATGTCGCGATGGAAGTGACCCGTGTCGGCGATAAAACACGGGGGTGACAAGGAAAACTCCACCGGGAGGACGCGCAGAGGGGAGCGCCGCTAATTGTCCCTTCTGAGGGAGCACAGCCCCGGCCTTGGCACTGCGGGTGCAAGCCGTGAAATAAATTAATTACGACAACTACAATCAGCACGGGTGTAGCCGCAGTGTCTTTGTCATATCCAGAAGTTTTCACGTGCAGAGAACTGGGGGATAAAGTTAAAAATCTCCACAGCCCGAGGCTCTGAGGGCTGGGATGGAGCCCTGGGAGCTCCCCCAGCGCTGGGTGATTTTATTCCGGCCGGGAATAAAATCACCTTTGCAGCTGTGGGAAGAGCTTGTACAAAACCTCTGCACATTTAGTGACTGAAATATATTTTTTTTCCCTGCTGGAGAAATGCTCTGAGATCTCCAGGCTGTGACAGAGGATGATGTGCTCACTGTAGATTTATCAGGAGTCAGGACTTCTCCTAAAGTTTTCTTTTGTGCTCAGGTACCAGCCTGGTGCATTTCCTGTTGACCAGATTTTGTAAGGTGTTGCATTTGTTAAAACCAAAAATAAGCTTTGCAGCTGTTTAAAAAAACCACCAAAACAACTCTGTAATTACAAATTTTGAGTAAAATCCTCAGGAAACAATCGATGTTGGGATATCATAAGTTACAGAACACTGTGCAGCTACATTTAAAGAGTGACTTTACAGGAATAGAAAAAACAAATAAAAAGGAAAATACATCATACATTATCAGACATACACAGAGAACATAAAATAAGAAATCAGTCCGAAAATCAGCAACTTTTGTGCCAATACACAGCAAACATTCCCGTGACAATGACATTTCCAGGCAGGATGTGAACAGTGGAGAAGAAAGTGCAGATTTAATTCTGCATTAGCTGCTGTGGGGGGATCTTCACCTGCTAACAGTGCAGCCAGGAATTCCTGGTGGGAATTCTGAGAGAGGGAATCTTCACCTGCTAACAGTGCAGCCAGGAATTCCTGGTGGGAATTCTGAGGGGGAAATCATCACCTGCTAACAGTTCACCCGGGGAATTCCTGGTGGGAATTCTGAGTGGGGAATCTTGACCTGCTAACAGTTCACCTGGGAATTCCTGGTGAGAATTCTGAGTGGGGAGACCTTCATCTGGACTAGCACCCAGGGAATTCCTGGTGGGAATTCTGAATACGGGGATCTTCACTGGCACCCATGGAATTCCTGGTGGGAATTTTGAGAGAGGGAATCATCACCTCCTAACAGTTCACCCAGGGAATTCCTGACTGGAATTCTGAGTGGGGGAATCTTCATCTGCACTAGCACCCAGAGAATTCTGGTGGGAATTCTGGTGGGAATTCTGAGTGGGGAAATCTTCACCTGCTAACAGTTCAACCAGGAATTCCTGGTGAGAATTCTGAGGGGGGAGATCTTCATCTGGACTAGCACCCAGGGAATTCCTGGTGGGAATTCTGAGTGGGGAATCTTCATCTGCACTAGCACCCAAAGAATTCTGGTGGGAATTCTGAATGTGGGGATCTTCACTGGCACCCAGGGAATTCCTGGTACGAATCCTGAGTGGGGATATCTTCACTGGCACCCAGGGAATTCCTGGTTGGGAATTCTGAGTGGAGATATCTTCACTGGCACCCAGGGAATTCCTGGTGGGAATTCTGAGTGGGAATCAGTGCCGACAGCAGCTCAGTCCATCATGGCCCTGAACTGCTGGGTGTACTTGGCCAGCTCCTCGGCCTGCTCCCGCAGCTCCCTGCTGGCCTCGGCGTTGGGGAACTTCAGGGCTGCAGTCTTGGTGGCCAGGGCCAGGTTCTTGAGGAGGCTGCAGAAGCGGCTGGAGCTGTGCAGGATGTCACTCCTGGCCTCCCTGTCCTGGGTCTCCTGGCACAGAGAATCCACCAGCTTCTGCCCCACCATGATGATGAGTTTGCTGTGGGAGATGAAGATTTCGGGGGGCTGCTGGTTGCTGAGGCTGGTGGTGAAGACGCTGATGGCTTTGTGGAGGGCAGCAAAGCACAGCCTGCAGTGCTCTGGGAGGGGGATTTTCCTGGCAGGCTCCTGCCTGGTGGTGTTTTCAGTCTTTTTGGCACATGACAAAACCTGGAGAAAGGGTTAAAATAAAGATAAATTCAGTCTGGTGTCAAACACACTGGTTTTTTCTGGTTTTTTGGGTTTTTTTGGTTGCTCTACCCTAAATTCTTGTGGTCTCCAAGTCGCCCCACCCTGGAGCCTTTACAGTAATTGCTCTTTCCATAAAGGTTTGGAAATTCTCCTGATTGCCTTTTTCCCCCTAAATACAGTTTTAAAAATGGATAGCACACAACGTGCTGCAACCAAACACCAATCCTTTACACGTTCTGGCCTTGAAGCTTTCAAATCATACAAAACATTGATCTTTAATGGACTTAATCAGGGTTATGAATGATTAAAATGCACAAAACAAGAGGCAATTTTGCACCAGTGCACGACAAGATACTCTGAAATACTGATTTTTCCCAGCCTTTTCCCAAATGATGCTGAGAGGCAATAAAATAAACTGTATGACTTTAAACTGGAGTTGTTTGTTTTGAGGAAAATAAGTGTTCTTCACAGGTTTTCAGCAGTAATTCTGGGAAAATGATCTCTGAGAAGCAAATAGCTCTCTGTGTATAGAGATGTGTGTCTAAATGCAAATTACTCTGAGTTTTAGCAAGCACAGAAATCAGGGACTAAAAGCCCTCATAAATAATATTTTCCAAGTCAGAAATACCTTTAGGCTTGACTCTGTTCTGTTCTTTGCTGCTTCTTTACCTGAAATGACTTTCTGTGCCTGTTACAAATTGAAATGAAAGTGTAGTTGAAACAACTACATGAAGTATTTAAATCTAAATATGGTTTTCTCTTACTTCATGGGGAAGCAACTACTTGTTCTGTAGCCTTCATGTTATAAATAGAAATGGGGAATTCATTAGAAGGAGCCTAAATTTCCTCCTAAAAACGTGATCCTGCAAGATCTGAGACTGAAACCAACATCAACAAAACATTTCAACAAAACATTCCCTAAATTTTCAGGACAAGCCAGCATTTCTTTGGGAAACTAAGGCAGATATTCTTAGTAGATATTTTAGTCATTCTAAGGAGATTCTAACAATCATCCAGAATTATTTTAACAACTAAATGTAATAATTAACAGAGTTTAATTTCTGTGAAAACAGGATTTGCATGACACACCTCAAGTTAGGAAGGAACATCTCTTGTCATGCCAAGCACAATGTAGTGGCAGGAAGAGCAGTGTGAGGGAAAAGGGAAGTAAGGAGTTGCAGACTCCCAAATCCTGCTTCATAAATGAATTTAAACTGGCAAGAATGATAAAAATGTTTTACTTTCTCTAATGATTAAAATTACTCATTGTACGCGTGGCATCCAGCACTGTCACAAAATCCTGGATCTATGTGAAGTCTGGAAAATGGGATGCAGTGCAAACGGAATGTGACACTGGTGCAAACATAAAATAGTGCTGGTGTTAACAGCCTAATACCTGCACAGGGTGAAGAACACAGAGGGGAAAGGCCAGAGTCACTGACCTGTAACTGCACATAATCACAATCCTCAGTGGAATTTTCTTCTGGCTTCTCCATGGGGACCTGGCTTTGGCTGGATTTCTCAGGAGCATTTCTCTGGAGTGACTCAATTTCCACTCTCCTTGGCACTGGGATTTGTTTGGCCATTTTGCATTCCGGGTTCACTTTTGGCTGCTTCTTCTCTTGCTCCTTCTCATTCTTCCTGAAGAGCAGCTTCCCGTTGGCGATGATGATGGACACAAACCTCTTGATGTCCTCTGGAACTGTCCGGGCCACCATCACAAAACGATCCAGGTCATCAGGGTTGTTCTGGGGCTTCCTGAGCACCAAAGCCTCCAGGGACCAGCTGCAGCTGTTGAGAGCTTCCCTCGTTTCTGTCAATATTTTGTAGGAGTTCATGAGGATTTCCAGCTGTTTTTTAATTCTGGCCTGCAGGTTGCTATCCGTCAGCTTGGAGGCATTTCCCTTCAGGGCTTGAGCAAAGGTCAGGAACTCTCCCAGTGACACCTTTATGTGGTCCACTGCTCTGTGGATCTCCTCCAGGCTTTTCTCCAGGTGCTCCTGCAATCTCCACTTGCTGCTGACAAAGATCATTAAACTGGCGATGGAGCTGGAGACGCCGTGCTGCAGCCGAGTCAGGGCCTCAATGGCTGCTTCCAGCTCCAGTTTGATTTCTTGGACAGGCTCTGGTGATGGTGGCAGCGCAGAAAACGACTCAGCAGAAGAGCTGGAGGATGAGGAGAGAGTGCTGCTTCTGCTGTCCACACTAGAGACACACAAACTGCCATTTTCTGACTTGTCATCTGTAGAGAGCTGTGGAGAAGCCCCCTGTGCTTGGTCTCCAGAGCCATCACTGTTGTTTTCTGTCTCTTTCTTGGAGTGCCCAGCGCTGGGCAAACCTTTGGGAATATCATAAACATTCTCTCCAGAGATGTGACTGTCAGCCTTGGCAGCCAGGAGGCCTGGGGGCACCTCGGAGCTGCCGTTGTGTGGCGGGAGGAGCAGGTCCCGTGAGGATGGAACGTCGTACAGGGGGATTTCTGGGAGGGTTAATTTCCTCTGGGTGGGTGGAATGTCGTACAGCTGTGGATTTCCAGCCTTGGTTTCTGTGGCTGGAGCCTTGTACCTGGCTGGGGGAATGTCATACAGCACCTGCCTCTCCACAGACTGGCCAGGAGGGCTTGGTTTGAATCCAGAATTCTCAGGGGATACCGGAATATCGTAAATCCATTCCGACTTCCGAGGGTTTGGCAAAGTGTTGAAATGGCCCCAGAACTTCTTCTGAGATTTGTTTTCTGAGTCATCAAAGTCTCTTTTGGGAGGGACATCATATAACTGCAAGAGAGCGCAGAGGGTTCATAAACCATCTTTTTAAACAAGAATGAGAAGCAGAACTGAATTCTCAGAGCACATAAATGTGTGCAGCTCCACTGGTATCAATGGAACAGCACCATGGAAAGGCTGCCTGTATTTTTTATTTTCTAACGTGCACAAGCTGCACGTATAAAAGGTAAAATATTTGGAGCACAGGTGATTAGATCCTACAGCAGAGCCCCCAGCCAGTGAAATCTGTAGACACTTGGTTTTCCCATTCACATGCACACCCTGATAAACAATAAATCACTGACAGACACCACTGACTCTGCTCAAACACCTTCAATTAATTTAAATTTGCTTGATACAGATATATGTGTGTACAGCTGGAGTCTAAGCTGGAAAAGGGAAATTCAGGACCATTTGTTGTGTAAGAAACAGTGGGGAAGAGATGGGAAACCTGTCCCTGCTCCAAGCCAGGCATCCCAGGAGTGACAGATTATTCTGTGCCCACCAAGCCTTACTTACACTGCCTGCTGGTGGATCCTTCTGGCTGCCAGCTCCTGCTTGTTCTGGCTTGGATGGGATGTTGTAAAGCTGCTTCTGCTCCCCCTGGAAGCTCTCAGTGGATCTGGCCAGCATGGAGACCTTCCGTGTGCTGGGGGGGGTGGCACCACTCTGCTCAAAGAGGAAAAAAATGGGTTATTTTGATCCTTTTTAGAACTTACTCAGGACCTTGAGTGGGATCAAAGGCTTTGGGCTATACATGAGTAGTTTTGTGTCTGAGCTGACTCCGGGAAATCTGTGGATGATAGGAATGGACTGGGCTCAGCCCTGCACTGCCAGGGAGCAGCAGGGTTGGGGACCTGCCCCAGTGCCACCCACACCTTGGTGTGGGAGGTGACAGGACAGGGCTGTGCCTGTCCCATCCTGGTGACCTGCCCAGGCTCAGAGGTGGAGGAAATGTGACATTCCCTGACCCCAGGGGAGAGGGACAGCCCCAAGGACAGGATTGTGTAACGGGACACCTCATGGTGATGTGACCAAGGCGTGTTTTTCCCAGGAGGAGGGTGACGGGGGTGACATTTAATTTCTTGCTGAACATGCGCTTGTGACTCTGCTCTGAACACCCCCAAATCACCGAGTGACACCACCACATTTCCCCACAGATTCCGAGGCAGAGAGGTTGCCACTGATACAGAGAATTCACTAAAACATCAGTAGGATCAACCTCTCTGCCTCGGAATCCAGGGGGAAGCATCTTACTGATGGAAAAAACAGAAATGTTCATTAGAAACGCACCGGATTTAAAACACATCGCTCTAAATTCCTAAGAAGCTCAGGAGAACTGAGCTAAAAATAGCTGATTTTCTTCCCAGTTTTACAAAAAGCAGAAGGTGACAGTGGAATTGAGCTGCAGATCTGCTCCGGGCGGCAGCTGCAGGGAGGGAGCGGGGTCGGGACTCACCTGTGCCAGCGGGGACCCGCGGGGCTGTGGGGAGGGGACATCGTACACCTCCCCCCGGATGTTCGGGGCTGAAGCCCGGCAGGCTCTCGGGAGGGTAAACAGGTG
>JBBMKD010000067.1:12398024-12399744 GCA_037834095.1 Argya squamiceps
TCCTCTCTAACTGGGGGAACTGGTGGCAGCTCTCCTCCTGTACACCTTGGTCAATGTCTCAGCAGCAGAAAAACGAGCTGGGAGAGAAACTGGTTGAGGGCACACAACAAAATTTTGTGTCCTCCTGCGTGTCTGGCAGGGACAGACTTGGTGCAAGCCTAGTGACAGCACAAGAGAGAGGCAGCAGCATCCTGAGCTTGTTGAGCTGCTGGAGACAGTAAAAACCAGACCTAACCCAGCAATCACACACCCAAAGGGTGATTTTTAAAAATTTGTTAATAATGTTTCCTGTGCAGATGGATACAAAGACCCCACATGTGCCCAGAGGACTCTGGATGGCTGCGTGCTATGTCCCATCAGGGGAGAAAGGTCTGTCTTGTTATTTTAACTCTGTAAATCATTTATAGATCCTCCCAAACAAATGGTATATATTCTTTACTTCCTGCCCTATTTTGCAGGAAGCAACATCATTTTGCAGCTGTTCTAAACTGTCAGAAAGGTGAGTGAGTGCAGACTATAGAGACTCATCTGCTGCCCAGAGCAGCACTTCTCACACGATACTATAAACCATGCGAGTTTCCTAAACACCATCATTCTTCTGCTGCAAACCCCACTGAAAAATCTCAAAACTTTTTCATTTCCCCCACTCCCCGCGATGTTTTAACAATAATATCTGTTTTTTTCAGAGCTGCCTTTATGCTCACCTGGTGCGTGGAGCGCTTGGTCCTCTCGCTGAGCAGCTGCGCCGCCAGGGCCGGCACCTGGTACACGGCCTGGGCGGGGACGGCCGGGGGATGCACCCAGCCCTCCATCTTCTCATAGGTGGCCGACAGCACCGTGGCCTTGGGCACCGAGGGCACCGAGGGCACCTGGTAGATGTTGTGTGCTGCTGGCGGCTCTGTGGTGAGCTGGCCGTGGGCCGGGCCGGGCGGCAGGAGCTGCAGGCGGTTGGCGGGGGCCAGACCCTGGTGGCCGTGCAGGGAGCACCGCCACCAGCCCCGGCTGCCCGGGACGTGCTGCTCCAGCACGGTCAGGATGTCCCCCCTGCGGAACGCCAGCTCGTCCGAGCACTCGGCCTTGTTGTCGTAGAGAGCCTTGGCCAGGCTGTGCTGGGGACACGGAGCACAAGGACATTGTCACTCTTGTCACTGCCCAATGTTCCCACCTGGCTGGGATCCACTTCCCACCTCCATCTCCACTCAACCCACCCACCCCTTTTGTCTTGGGTTGCAAATGCAAGATGTGTTTTATTCCCGCTGTGCTGGGGACACGGAGCACAGGGACATTGTCACGCTTGTCACTGCCCAATGTTCCCACCTCGCTGGGATCCACTTCCCACCTCCATTTCCATTTAACCCATCCGTTTTGTCATGGGTTGCAATGGGAGATGTATTTTATTCCCAGCTGTTGAAACTGGTTGAAAAGGTATTTTATCTTTATCTCATAACTCCATAGGGGAGGGGGTGGGTGTGTTCTGTTGATGCCCCAGATGTTAATTTTGAGGCCAAACTCCATCCTCAGCTCACATTCTCTTTGTTCCACGTTGTCTTGGGTTGCAATATGTAACCAAAAGTGTGTATTTGCCACCTGTTGAGGCTGTTTTTGGAGGTGTTTTTCTTTATCTCCTGCATAACCCATCTCACAACTCCAGAGGGGATCTTCTGTCAATGGCCCAGCTGTTAAACCAGCTGGGGCAGAGTTCTTTATCCCTGCCAGGACC
>JBBMKD010000067.1:12399844-12410111 GCA_037834095.1 Argya squamiceps
CTCTGGCAGGGTTTTTCTTTTGTTTGTTTGTTTCTTTTTTTGTACTACTACATTTTTAATATTCCTGGTAAAGAACTATTATTCCTATTCCCGTCTCTTTGCCTGAAAGCCCCTTAAATTCAAAATTATAATAATTCAGAGGGAGAGGTTTTACATTCTCCATCCCAAGGGAAGCTCCAGCCTTTCCCTGACAGACACCTGTCTTTGCAAACTAAGACACTTTTTCACATTGAACAACCTCTCTCCAGCACTGGTTTCAGAGTTAAGCTGTTGCACTTTGTGTCTGCTGCTTTCAATGCAATAAAGAAATAGATAATAATGAAATTACTGTGATATATTTCTTCATCACCTTTTCCTGCCTGAGGCTCTTGAAGAGCGCTGCTAATCTTCATTATTTAGATTTATTGTATTGGACTTACATATATTGGACTTGTAAGCTAAAACACAAGAAATTCCACCTCAAAACGAGGAAGAAACTTTCCATGAGGGTGGCAGAGCCCTGGAACAGCAGCCCAGGGAGGGTGTGGAGTGTCCCTCTCTGGAGACTCCCCAAACCCACCTGGATGCATCCCTGTGTCACCTGCTCTAGGTGACCCTGCCTGGGCAGCGGGGTTGGGCTGGGTGATCTCCAGAGGTTCTTTTCAACCCTAATGATTCTGTGATCCCTACATGACAAACAGGGATTCTATGATCCCTACATGAAAAATAGGGATTCTGTGATCGCTGTATGAAAAATAGGGATTCTGTGATCCCTACATGACAAACAGGGATTCTATGATCCCTACATGAAAAATAGGGATTCTGTGATCGCTGTATGAAAAATAGGGATTCTGTGATCCCTAAATGAAAAATAGGTGTTTTTCCCATTGTCATCCTGTGAATTCTTCATCTCACACTTACTCATTACAAGATCACAGAATCATGGAATGCTCTGGGTGGGAAGGGACCTTAAAGATCATCTCATCCCATCCCCTGCCATGGGCAGGGACACCTTCCACTATTCCCAGGTTGCTCCAAGCTCTGTCCAGCCTGGCCTTGGACACTGGCAGGGATGGGGCAGCCAGAGCCAGCAGCTGGCTTTAGTCACCCCAGGCATTTGTGCAAAGGGTAGAGAAAGCAGTGGATGTCATTTTTTAGGGTTTTTTTCGCTACAAGATAGATTTTGCTTTCAGCTTTAAAATGGGACTGTCTGCTCCCCAGTCAGCAGGACACCAGCTGTGTCTCAGCAAGAATTTCTTATCAGAAAGTGCAAGTAATGTCCAGAGAGATAGCACCCAAATAGGAAACGTGATGCCCTGTATTTTTGTCCAGAGCATTTGCTGTGAGGCAGCAGCTGGCTGGGAGCTGCAGCAGCAGAACACAAATTTGTCAGCTCAGCTGGCGGCCAGGGCCCGCTGTCGGCTGCAGACGTTCTGTGCTCACAACCCCTGAACAATGGCTCTTCTGTGGGACAAGGGCAGCTGCCAGGGGTGGACAACAGCCCCTTTGGCCTCATGGCCCAGCCTGGCTTTTGCCTTGACCATGGGAGTCCCCTTTCCATTGGGACAATGCCAAATGTTGGAGTCAGAGCCCCAGGAATCCCCCCCTGGGGCAGGCCGGGGCTCAGCACTTAAAAAAAGGGAGAAGAGCCAACTTTTCCTGTTGTTCATCAACACTGCTCCATCCTTGGGTGGGGATGCTGCACAGACACACTCCTGAAGGACAGACCCTCTTCTTCAGCCCCGAGGAGGGTGGGCAGAGGAAAACTCTCCCCTTTTGCAGCATGAAGAGCCTTATCCAGGCACAGGCAGGAAAGGGGTGAAGGGTCAGGAAGGCTGGGCTCAGGATCTGAGCCTGCCTGGGGCACCCACAGCAAGGCTGCCCTGCCTTCTTGCACCCACACAGCTGAGAGGAGCCTTTGGTTCACACCGTGGTTACAAAAGGTGTATAAATATTGATGTTGCCCCAGACAAGTCTTTCCTGTGGCAGCAGCACACTCAAGATGCTGCTGAGCCCAATTTTATCAACCAGAGACACAAATCTTTCCATCCTGCTCGAGGCACAGCACACATTCCTTTGGTTTGGCCAATAAAGATGTTTGGCCAATAAAATTTTATTGGTTTGGCCAATAAAATATCCCAGGGCCAGCAGCCCCCAGCCAGAGGCCAGGCTGAGGCAGAACACAACTCAGATTTTTGTATTTTTGGAGCTCACACTGGGCATGTGGGCTCACATCTGTCATCAACACAAACCCAGGAACCTCTAGAATCATCCCAAATCAAGCCAAGCAGGAGATTAATTAATTAATCAATTAAATCACAGGGTGCTCTGGGGAACCTGACCTAGCTAAAAACCACACCTGTTCATGGATCATCTCATATCCCATCCAGAGAGCTGGAATGGGAAAAGGAAGACTTTGAGAGAAGTGATGGAGACAAGCCCTAAACTCCAGTAGAAAATGACTGAACTGGGAGATTGTCAGAGCTTGGACAAGCAGGGTCAGTGGAGCTCTTAAAAAGGAGAGATTAAAAAAGAAAAAACAAACAAACCAACCAACCAAACCCTAAAGGTTTTCCAGCTAAGGCAACCTTAGTTAAATCCCGAGTTTCAGGACAAACCCTGAATACTGTGGAGCTGGAGAGCACATCTTTGCCATCCCCTGTCAGTATTTCATTATTTCAGCCAAGGGCACATCACCACAGGCAGGAGCTGCAGGAGGTGAGTGCTGGCTGCAGGGTTTTGGGCTGGGGTTATCTGCAGTGCAGGCTCTGATCATCCCACGTGGGGCTGTGTGGCCCTGCCTGGGACATGTGTGAGGCATCACTGTGGCAGCCCCTTCCTCTCCTTGAGCAGAAGCATCCCTGACCTGGCTGTGACTGTAAACAAGAGCTGCATTCCCAGGATCCAGAGCCCTGGGGATGCTCAGAGAGGAGGGGGCTGTGCTGGGAGCTGGGTTTTTCCCTTTAGCCGGCAGAGCTCTGCCTGCCCAGTGTGTCCTCCCCAGCCAGGGCTTGTGGAGCTCTCTGGTGCTTTGTGTCCTTAAATAACCAACGTGTAAAAAAGCACTAAAGCAACACAGGTGAAGTCCAAAGTGATTTTCCTGAGGTCCAAGTGATTTTCCTTCTTTGCTTGTCTGGTAGTTTCGCACAGATCACAAAAAAGTGAACAGTTTGTAATAGGAGGAAGGGTGTTTGAAAGTTTCGTGGTTTTTTCCTTTTCTTTTTCCTTTGTGTGTGTTAATAAGCTATCTGTTTACCTTTAAGTTAGGCCCGTTTTGCCTTTTTCTCCCAAAATCTTATCTCCCAGGAATAAAAAAGAGTAGACACTCAAACCACTACACTAAATTTGGCAAAAAAATTTCTAGTGAACATAAAACCACTACAGCTTGCTGCTTCACCCCCATCAGCAGCCTTGTAAAACCTCTCCTAAGACAAAAAACACCCTAAAAGCCCCACAAAAAGCACCCTGAGAGGCAATGCTGGGGCTCTGCTCTCACTGAGTGGGTTTAAAGGAGCTGGTGACAGAGCCCAGGCCTGGAAAAGAGGAAAGAAGTGTCCCCCGAGGCACTGGGACCCCCAGAGCCCCCCCGAGGGGAGGGCAAAGCAAGTGGGTCTGGCACTGGAGGGATTTTCAGGGCAGAACAGCCTCACTTCCAAAGTTCTGGTGTGGCTGGAAGTGCATCTCCTTTCTTGGAGCCTGGCTCAGATGTGCAGAGAGTAAATTCCCCTCCCAAATTGGACTTTTCACATCTTTGTTGTTGGCAGACCCTCACCCAGCACTGCTCCCTCAGTAAAGGCCCTTGGGAGTCATAGGAGGGAAAGCTGCCACCTCATGTTTATTAATGGGGGAATTGTAATTAAGAGCAGTAAAGCTGATCAGTGCACTGATCAGGTCTGTAATGTAAAATTTTCTACCCTCAGACTGACATCTGTGCTCTGTGCACACAATAGATATTTATGCTAAGGAAAAAAACATCCCACTGTCACTAAAACCTCCTGATGCCTCTCCTACCCTGATCTTCAGCATCTAGAACCATACAACAGAAAAAAAAATCGTTATAAAATATATACAGCTAGAAAAGTCCAAGTGAGCACAGTGATGTACAGCATGTGATAATTTGAGCATCTTGCCCACAAAATAATTTCCTGAAGAATTATTTCACAAATAATTCCTCACAAAATAATTTCTCTATGCCCCCATCCCATTCAGTTTGTGTTTGGAAATCTCGATTTGCTACCCTGTATTATGTCATGGGAACGGGTGCTGCACTATTTACAGAATTTTGGATAAAAAAGATATTTTTCATTTATTATCTTAATTTTGTTTCTTAAATAAACCCTATTGGCATCACGTAAATGAAGAGACAGTTTAACCCTGGGTTTTTTTGTGGACTGAGAGGAATATTTCTCATGTTGCACATAAGAAATTAATATTTCTCGTGTTGCACATAAGAAATTAATACATGTGTGAGCTTTTACTGCAGGAAAGTGGGACTTAAAATATTTGAGGAGGAGGAGATACAGAGTGGGCTGTGTTTGCTGAACAGCCCTGCTCATGCATCAGTGACACCTCTGACATGTTTACAGAGCAGCTTCCAGTTAATCCCTTCACCTCCCAGCAAAGCTGCAGGAATAAACATTCTCCATCATCCCTTAGCTGGGAACAGGCTTCCCTGAGAATTCCCTTTTTTAAACCCCAGATCACATCGAGCCACTGAAACTTTGCCCAGTTAATTGTAGGGAGAGTTCACGTCAACGTCCACAGGAAAAGAGGAGAATTTACCTTAAAAGCTCAGATCTTTCTCCACCTGCATGTGCAGCATTTCCTGTGACTTGCAGAAGGTCCTTCTGCATTTTTTGTTTTGTTTTGTTTGAATATTTTGGAAATGTTCAGCTCATACAGAAGTTTTGTGTGAGCTCCAAGGAGGAATGGACGTCAGGACTTGCTTTTATTGCTTTAATTGGTTTTGTGGGGGTGGAAGCAGGTGCTGGTCAGCACGTTTTGAATTCTAAATGATCCAATCAGTTTTTGATCAAATACAGAAGCACCACTTAAAAAATTCAAGTTTACAAACCCTGCAGCTTCACACAAGGCAGTGCTGCAGAGGGGGGGGATTACAAGCTGCACTTCTGATTTCCCCCCAAACTCTCTTTTCTCCACAAATAAAATCAGCCAAATCCTGGCTGTGTCAAAACAGGATTTCACCCCACTCACAGCATTTTTACATCAGTGCTCTCATGCCCAAGTTCAAGGGAAAATAAACTGCCACTTCCTGCTGCTCCAAACACTCCCTGGGTGAGTATTCCTGGGGTTTGGGTCCTCAAATCATCTTTTTTCCCCATATAAACCCAACCACTTCAGGGTTTTTTTTACTTTTAAAAAACCTTTTAATATCTTAATTATTCCTGGCTACATTTATTTCTAAATGTGGCTTCACAGACACAGAAATTCCTGCTGAGTGCAAGTGTCCTCCTGCTCCCTGAGCTCCAGGGGCTCTCCTCAGAGCAGGGTCCTTCCTCCTCATCCTCCTCATCCTCCTCACTCTCCCTGCCCACAGATCAGGCAAAACATCCCCAGGGAAGCTCAGCAGGAGCAAATGACCCATTTTTCATTGAAAAAATGAAATTTTCCAGGCATTCCTGCTGCTGGAGGTGCCAGGGTGCTGTCCCTGCACTCTGTGCCCTTTTTCCATGGTGTGGAAGAGGCTGATGTCAGGGTGGGGAGTTTTTGATCAGCAAAGAATCAGCAGCAGCAGCACAACTCTCAAAGCTTCCTGGGGCTCTCTGGCTGCACTTAAAAACCCCCAAAATTTTGTTTTCATGTTTTCAGCCTGCCCTCAGCACAGCCCTGCAAAGGTCGTGTTTTCTGAGCTTTTCATGAGGTTTTAATAAATCACAGAATCACAGAATGTGTAGGTTGGAAGAGACCTTCAAGATCATCGGGTCCAACCCAGCCCTAACACCTCAACTAGATCATGGTAAAATGAATTAAATTGAATTAAAAATGAAATTTAAATGAATTAAATGGGCTGAATAAACTGAAAAACAGATGATTTCTGAAGAAATATCGCTAAACTTGTAATATTCCTCTGGGCAAAGTGGGTTTTCCAGCTGGCCTGGTGACCTGGTGTGGCTCCCCAGGTGCAGGCAGCAGCTGGACACGGCTCCTGCCCTGTCATTAGCCCGGGACACGTGGGGACAGCCCTGCCCTGCCCTGCCCAGCTGCCAGGGCTCAGCTGGGACCCGCTGAGCCCCTCGCTTGTCACAGCCCCAGCTCAGCACAAAGCCTGGGGGGAAAAAAATCAGTGACAAACGACTGCAAAATGGCTTTGATCCATCACTTGTTCCCCCCTCCCCAAACCGGGAGAAAACAGGATTTCCTAAAAATGAGCTCTCCTTTCCTCTTCTGCGCTCCACTTCTCCTTGCAGCAGCTCTGCAGGATGTGGGCAGTCCTCACCCTCCCGTGCAAAAGCTTTCCCAGGCTCACGGGGCTGAAATTACTTGGCATTTTCCTCATCACACAGTGACCTCAATTCTCGAGACCTTTCCGTTACCCATTTTCTAGGAATCAATGCAGCACCATCATCTTTTTTTGAGGTGATGTACAGCTCAACTCTTAACCTCGTTTTTTTTTTTTTTTTCCAAGAGAATGTGGAAGTGACCAGTCTGGGTCATTCATGATCATTTTTAATCAACTTGTCATTACTCAATACACACAGAACAAACCCTCAGCCTCACTGCTGTTCTTGAGAAAGGGATAATTTGGATTATATTTTAAAATTTAGGACCATGTGCTCAGTTAGTGATGTGCAAATCAGCTGAGCACACGCGTTGCAAAGGGACCCTGCCAGATGCAGATTTTCCCCTCTATCCCCTACAAAAGAACTCAGAAAAATCATTAAATTAACTACAGCAGAAAGAAAAGAGCTCAGTACTTACATTGACCTTCATTTTGCTGCCTGTTTCCCTGTTAGTCCATCACCTGAGGAGGATGAGGAGGAGGAGGAAGAGGAGGCTCTCCCAGCCCTGTCAGAGGGTCAGGCAGCACTGGAGGCTCTGCAGAGGGAAAGCTCAGCCTGTGCTCGCTGGGAGCCCCAGGCCAGCAGCTCTGGGGATGGGGGGAGCTCGTTACGTGGCACAATTCCCTCCAGGGAGGCGCGGGGCTGCAGCTGGTGATGTGCAGGACACAGAGTCCCCTGCAGGGACTGCCTGCCCTGTCTGAGCACAAAACCCCGGGCAGCAGGGCTGGGCCAGGAAGAGGATTGGATTGGGAAGCGTTTTTGCTGCAGCATTTTTTACTCCTGGTTCATTGTGTTTGGGGGTTTTTTTGTTGTTTGTTTGGTTTTTTGTTTGTTTTGTTTATTTTGGTGGTTTTATTTTTTTTTTTTACATAAAAGTGATGTGAGGTTTGATACACTTTTAACCTCTCTAGAAAATTGAACTAATCTCCTTTGTGGTTCTAAACCCCCTGCAAAACAACCTCAGCCTGCAGAGGCAGAAAACATGAGGAGAAAAGTTAAACCTGACCTGCAGCTGAAAGGTTTTGTTTCTTGGATTATCCTAAAAAATCCTGGAATATTATTAAGGTATAATATTATTTAAAATTATTAATAGTTGCTGTTTGCTTGGCAACAGCTGAGTCCAGCTCATGCTGGTGCACAGGTTTTACCACTTTGGACTCAGGATATCTTGGGGTTTGCAAATTTTTACTGGTTTTGCCTTTGTACACGCTGGCTTTTCTCTGGTAAAAGCCTCTTCCTTCCTCTTTCCACAGTAGCTTCAAGATTAAATTAGACACTGGCTCTCGAAGCCACAATCCTGTTGCTAGAAAAGACTTGAGTATCTTGAGTGGAAAATGATGAATTGAAAAACTTCATCAACAAACTCTCCACCTCTGGGCTGGGAGCAAACCAGCTGCTGTCCAGAGAGAAAGAATTCCTGGCACAAAGCAGCACATTTCAGTGCCTTTGTGGGTTTTCTCTTCTTTCTTTATTTATTTTAGTATCAGAAGCAGCAGTCTGACCCCTTCAGACACTCCATGCAGGTGATTAGGAGCCATTCATTTGCTACCCTGGAGTTTTTCAGCTGCTCCAGCATTTGAAATGATGGGAGAAAGCCACAGAACTGCTATCAAATCAGTGTTCCCCAGAGGGAATTCCAGCTATGCAGGGACACCTCCCACTGTCCCAGGCTGCTCCAAGCCCTGTCCAGCCTGGCCTTGGGCACTGCCAGGGATCCAGGGGCAGCCACAGCTGCTCTGGGCACCCTGTGCCAGGGCCTGCCCACCCTCCCAGGAAAGGATTCCCTCCTTTTCTCTATTCCAAACCTCCTCTCTGTCCATTTGAAGCCATTCCCTGTGTCCTGTCCCTCCATCCCTTGGAAATCCTCTCTCTCCATCTTTCCTGCAGCTCCTCCAGACCACACTGAGCTCACCCCAAATCTTCTCCTGTCCAGGTGAACAATCCCAGCCTTTCCCCCCCAGCAGAGCTGCTCCATCCTCTGCTCACCCTGGAGAGCCTCCTCTGGGCCCTCTCCAGCAGCTCCAGCTGCTCCCAGAGCCCAGGGCTGGGGCAGCTCTGCAGGTGAGGTCTCACCTGAGCAGGGCACAGGGACAGAGCCTCTGTCATTCCCTGTATTCGTGGGAGAGGTGGGGAGATGTGAACGGGGCATTTTAGGAGAGGTAAACTCCAGATCCACTTCAGGCACATCCAAACCCTCTCCCATTTTCCCTCTGGCAGCCCCTCAGCCAAAGCTGTCCTGCTGCAGGAGCCCCTGGAGCTCACGGGGTCTGAAATTGCAGCAAGGGCAGCAACGCTTCCTGTGCTGCCACTGGATACAGAACAACAAACAAACAACATTTGCTGCCTGAGCTCACACTGAAATCCTCTCCAGAGGTGTTTGCCCTGGGCAGGTGCAATGGTTGGGGCACAGGGATAATTGCAGAGTGTTTCCTGTCATAGGGTTGGTGCCTCAAGGAGTTCAGAGAGTAGAAAAAAAACCCCTTGTATTTTTATATTATCCAAATATTATAATAAACAGTACTGCCAGGGTGGTAGGGGCCTTATAAACATCAATGTTTATGAAGTTCATCGATGATGTTGCTGAAAGAAGTTTGGTTTTTTATTACTTGTTGCAGAAATGAGTTTGGTTTATTATCTGGTTTTTTAGCTGGTTGACTGGGTGGGCTCTGGCCATGTTTAAAATGCTCACAGCAGAACAGGGAATCAGTTTGGTGCTATTACATTGATTTGTTGACAATCCACTCAAGAGAATTGGAAATACATCTAGAAATAGAGAATTCTTCTGTGAAAAGATGAAAAATATCCTGCCTCAGTTCCTGATGACTCAATGTGAAAAGTAGCCCCCTAATCTTTACAAGCCTTGATGGAAAATTTAGAGTGTAAAAAAATGACTCACTGACCTCCTACTAAGCTTTTCCCCCCACTACATTTTCTATTAAATTTCCAGGAGGTTGTTTATTTACAGTAAACACTGAGGTCATAACCCATGATGAAATTAATTCCATTACACTTGTTAGACTTGCAGACAGCAGGACAGCAAGGCACTGAATTGAATCAAGACTTCAGCATTCTCCAACCCTTACAGCTGTAGCAGGACCTCTGATCTATAGAAAATTAATGTAGATAGAATATGGACACAGAAATAAAGGTAACAAACCTTTATTTGCACCTTAAACTGGGTGCAGTCTTGCAAAATAGGAACACAGAGTGTTTCAAAATGTTTTCTGGTTTGCATGAAATATAAATTATGTCATGCAAGAGGGCACCAGGGCTGTCACTAAAAGTCTCTGGCAAAGGATCTGTGTCTCTAGTGTCACTGCAGTGAAGTGGGACCTTGACATTTTATCTTTATAGTTTCACAAATGTGGTTATTTCCAGGTATTTGTTGGTTTTCAATCCTGCTTTATTCAGGATCCTCGCCAAGAAGACATTTCTGCCACTCAGTGGTTTTGTCACCATGGAAAGCACAGGGGGACAGTCAGGTACAGGAGCTTTCTGTCCCCCTGAGATCAGGAACCCAAACACTTCACAGAGTCACAGAACCCCTGAGGCTGGAAGAGACCCCTGAGACCACCAAGCTGTGACTGATCCCCACCCTGTCCCCAGCCCAGAGCTCTGGGTGACACCTCCAGGAATTCCTGGGACACCTCCAGGGAGGGGGATCCAAACCTCCCTGGGCAGTTCCAATTTCCATGGGGAAATTCCTGCTGGGATCCACCCTGAGCCTCCCCTGGCCCAGCCTGGGGCCGTTCCCTCTCCTCCTGTCC